>JAMPIV010014950.1:0-152706 GCA_024509875.1 Oreohelix idahoensis | reverse complement strand
GTTTTACATGTTCCATCATTATTCCATGCAGAATCTCGGTATGTGAGGAGTATGAATATTCTGTTCAATCAAAAACAAAGGTGAAGAGAGGAAAAAAGAATACTAGCTCCAATATCACCTAACCATTCATGTCTATCTGTCATTCACTTCCACGCTTCAGATTATGTATAAATATACACTTGTCGTGTGGTTTTAATGTTTTCCTATTTCTGAACTATTCTCTTGTTTATACACAGCTGGAGTTCATGAACAAGACATTGAACATTTTCATATTCATACAATGTATTTTATTGTATGTTAAACAATTTCTCCACTTTATGTTTTTTGTTGTTTTTTTGTTTGTTTAGTAAATGATAGGTTTTTAAAAAAAAATGTTTTGGAGTCCAGCAGGCACTGTTTTCATATTGGTGTCTGTGTCTTGCAGTGTGCTTTATATTGGTCCTATTATAATTTTAAGATGATAATGCCCTAGATTGTTATGTGATGCATAACTTAATCACTGGTAGTTGTACGTGGCAATGATTATGAAATTATATGTCTGTATATCACCCTCTGATTCAGCAAAGTTTCCCTTCAGTTTATCTGCAGGTACTAAAGAGTAGGGGGAACAGAAGGCAGTGATATTGTGCGTACAGTGTCCTATTGGCTTAGCGGTTAGAACGCTTTCCTCTCATGGCACAATTACCAGGATCGAAGCCAGGTAGCATCATGCTCCTGTCTACCCAGCTGAAAATGGGTACCTGACTTATCTCTTAAACTTAGAGAAGGCAAAGGCAGCGAGGAGGGGAACTGGCCACCCTACTCCATAAAAAGGGTGGGCCTAGTTTACAACAATTCACTTGTATTGTGAAGTGTATGAGATAGGAAAGTGATCGTTTCTGTGAAGGTCTCCCCTATGGCAGTTTCTGCTATGGGACAACCTTGACCTTTCAACTGTGAGTAAGCATATACATAAACCTGCAAAAGTATGGAACAGATATCTGCATTCACAAATTTAATATATTTGGTTCTCCAGCTCACAGCTATATTAAAATTTCATAGTTAAGTCTCCAAATAGCAGTTAGTTAGGAACTTGAATTTGGTGGCAGCAGTGAGGAGATTAAAACAAAAACTACAGCAAAAAATTCTTTTTTTGTTTTTCCTTCAGTTTCTCTTAAATGTTTTACGTGGTGACCCCTTTTTGCAGTATCATAGGGGAAAAAAAACTACTATTTAAACCTGATGCTTGAATATGTTCTTCTTTGTACATGCT
Organism: Oreohelix idahoensis; assembly: GCA_024509875.1. Lineage (NCBI taxonomy): Eukaryota > Metazoa > Mollusca > Gastropoda > Stylommatophora > Oreohelicidae > Oreohelix > Oreohelix idahoensis. The sequence continues at coordinate 151,454 of JAMPIV010014950.1, read as the reverse complement.
TTGTGTTGGCTTGCTGCTTGCCAGGATCTAGAGTAAAAATTGCAGGTTTCAAACAATTTCCTTCAGCTACACAGCTTTTTCTGAATTAATGCAGATCAGTTTTGAAGTGTTGATCCCACAGATATTTATATACAAAACAATTCTAAAATTTAGTTGATCATAGATTAGGAATTTTGGCTTTGCTGCTCAACACTTAAATGTATTATAATTTCACAATGAATTTTGGGATTTCAATGCAATACATGATTATTAAATATACAATTTACATTGCTGAAAATTTGTTCAGAGTAATTTGTGGTATGTCTTGTATGCTAGTACCCCACGTACTTCCCCGAGAAGACAATAAGAACAAAATAGGACTACAGTTTCTTTAGGCATGTCGTAAGAGGTGACTAATATGAGATTGGCAACCTCGTGTAAAATAAATTTTGCTACAAAAGCACATGAATTCTTTGTTGCATGCTTCCTTTAAGGAGACCTGCCTGCTGCAGTGGTGGAGCCATGCGTCATAAGAAGTGAAAAGGTTGATGATGATGAAGACAAATATTCTGGTATCTTTTATTACAAAGGCATTGTCAGTTTTATAAACAAGTGACTACCATAAATATTAGGACCATGTTTGGGAGCTGCGCTAGTGTAGTGGTTACCACACTGTGCTGGCGATCGGGAGATCCCAGGTTCAAGCCCGGGCGAGGACATTTGAAGAAGTATCGTCGACCGGGACTTGGGCTGGGATAACCTGAACGGCTCCTGAGCCGACCCAGCTCTAATGGGTACCTCCGAAGATGGCAAGTATCTGCCTGAATGGCGAGAGGACACCTGTCAGGGAAAAGGGATACTTACGTAAAATCAGTCTCAGGTTAGACATACTAACCGGAGATTTCGCCTCGAGTAATAGCGGGCGTACGATTAAAAAAAAAAAAGGACTGATTAATCTTTAAGTCGTATGTATTCTACTTTTTTTTACTTTTCGATCCACTGTTGCAGGGAAACTTTGTGGGGAGCTGAGGTTTCAGTTCTTTAGTTAAGTGTTATTTTGACAGGTGTGAGCCCGTATTGTATGAACCAGTTTATTTTCTGTGGCTCTGTATATTTGATGCAGGATGTAGTTGCCACAATATTTCTGATATAATTTGTCATCCTGTCTCTCCTGGTAAATATTAATGGCTTTTCTCACGCATCTCATCTCGTATGCCATGATTTTTCTCTCCTGTGCCTTGGACAGTGGGACCATGTTTGACACTGAAAGCAAAAAGTTGGTAAGAATCTACTACCTGTCAGTTGTGATTTAGTTTCAATACTGATATTCAGATGTTTGAGTAGTGGTGACAGTTGGTAAGTCACTGTACTGGCCTTTAGACTTCTTGTTTGAATTTATCTGTCGAGTCTTCACTGAGTAAATTTGTTCCCTGTTTCTATAACCAAATGATCTTCACTGAATATATGTGTTCCCTGTTTCTATAACCAAATGCCATTTCTCGCTATTGAAGTATGCACCCACAGGTGTAGGAGCATAGGTAATTAACTTATTGAAGCTATAGTTTAGGGTGAAATTTAGGAATTGATTATAGCGGCACAATAAATTAACATTACCTTTTAATTGAATTGGTTAAATTCATTAATAGGAAGGATGTGATATTAACTAGGGCATTGATATTTAGTTTGAGATTGATAAATTTTAGTCGTAAATCACCATGCTTTTCCAAGTTCACTCCACCCCTGATTGTCCTGGGGCTTATCGACCTCCTAGATGTGAATATCAACCACTTTGGGGACCCCTGTTCTAGTTGATTAAACAATCTTATCATCATCATCACAGTTTTCCTTTGCATTCCTTATGGAACCACCCCTGCTAAAAGCCTGCCATTTCTGAAAGTCTGTAGCCACTTGGTTAGCATTTTTGTTTTTTAAGTGTTCCCCCCATGTTTTAGGGCTATACCATTAGGGTTGCCTTGATATTTGTGTTCAACTTGACTTCTTGTTAATTCCATATATTTACCAATGCAGTGAAAGCTTCTATTGCTGTTTGTATTGTTACTTTAATACCTCTGTCTGATCCTCCAACTTTGTCGCTACCAAGATATCTGTCCACATCTTGTGGGGATGTTTCCCAAAGTGGAGGTCTGCCTATCATCTGCCAAATTTATTGTCATAATGTTCGTCTTTTTCATCTGCATTTTCAGACCTAGGACCCAAAGACGCAGCAATAGAGAACGCAGTCAGCGACTCATAGCTTGACTGCCTGCGTCAGGACCAGCGAACCAGAGCTGGTCAAGACCGCACTCCACCTCCACGTGGTGGTCCTGGAAACAGTCTGCAGCAGTGCAGTCTGGCTGAGCGAGTGTGGATCGAAATGGGAAGGCAAACCCGGTCCTAAAAAATGCCGTGCAGAAGTCGGATGTGTCGACCGAAAGGTGCAGATATCACAGCTTAGGCGTAAACAGACAACGCAACCACCGTCCTTTTCAGGACGGAAGAAGAAGACCCAGTTTTTATTTTTCCCCATACATTTCAGACACCGGCTTGAATATGTTTAAAGAAAACTGGTCAGCCTGAGGTTGTTGGCATCTCCATAGAGTTTGTCCAGGAATGGTACTGGTGGCAGTTATATTTGCTTTTGCTGTTCCTCATATGTTGGACACTTTTGTAGCAGATGTTCACAGGTCACTTTATCGGTGCCACACTCATCAGTAGTTCTTTTCTTTAGCTTGTTGAATAGATGATGTCTCATTCTGTTGTGGTCCGCATAGAGTCTGAAGATTACTACTTGGTCACTTCTATTGAACTGGTTAAATGCATCGTTTTTCTGGTGGTTTGGATGCTCTGCTACCCACTTGTTCCAGTATCTGTTCCTTGGCCTCTTTATAAGTTACGTTTGTGTCAGGCTGAGGTAACTTTCTCCACTATTTTGCCACTCCGTCAGCCCATTGCTGCAATGAGATGGGGTCCACTGTATGACAACTCTTTTGTATTGCTGAAGAGTACTGATCTTAGGTCACTTAGGTCTGCATTTGTTTGGCCCGTCAGTGCTGCAACCACAGACAGCACATCTGTGAAGATTTGACTCTAGAAACCTTCATGTGATTAGGACTTCTGTGCCTCTGCCCAGAAATTACTTGAGAAGACCCAATTGACGTGATCTCTCATCAAGTATTTTCTGTCGCCTTGCATTTGATTATAGTTACAGGACAGATGAGCCCAGTCTATTCGGTCTAGCTTTTTTGTCAGAATTCAATTTCTGTTGCTGTTTTCATAATCCAGTCTACAATACTATAATGCTGCGTTTTACATCAATTGTCTATGTCGCAACATTATTACGATGCTGCAGTGCCATCTGAATGCTCCAAAGAGCCATCCCTGCCGTACTCCATTTCTTAAGCCAAAAGGTTCTGTAAACTGTCATTCATGACAAATTCTACATTTCATATCTTCATATGTTTACCTTATTTGGTTGTACCACGGCCCGGAAAGGAGGCAAAGATGAGTAACACTGTACCCTATGAAGCACGTCGCAGAAGATGACTAATTGGGATGAGCTTGAGGCAGGCTGTCCTACCCTAGTGAAGCTTAAGGCTAAAAATTCAAACCTAGAGTTTCAGTATTTAAAATGTGTCATCATTACCATTCTTTTCCCTCCAATAGGAACAATGAGCCACCACCGCAGTTGGTCTCAAGAAGTTTAGAGCAAAGGATCCATCTGTTCTTGCAGGAGCTGTTGTTCTACATGATGAGGCTACTAGACCCATGCACAACCTCATTAGTCGCATCTTATGACATGCTTGAGGGAGCAGGAGCTGTTGTTCTACATGATGAGGCTACTAGACACATGCACAACCTCATTAGTCGCATCTTATGACATGCTTGAGGGAGCAGGAGCTGTTGTTCTACATGATGAGGCTACTAGACACATGCACAACCTCATTAGTTGCATCTTATGACATTCTTGAGGGAGCAGGAGCTGTTGTTCTACATGATGAGGCTACTAGACCCATGCACAACCTCATTAGTCGCATCTTATGACATTCTTGAGGGAGCAGGAGCTGTTGTTCTACATGATAAGGCTACTAGACGCATGCACAACCTCATTAGTCGCATCTTATGACATTCTTGAGGGAGCAGGAGCTGTTGTTCTACATGAATAAAAGGATAGACCTGTACTTAGAATATTTTACCATTGTTTTGAGAAAAACAAATGGCTGAAAACCATATTGAACAAAATACTCCCATCATTATCAGTCAACCACTAATAACTAAATGTGATACAGTGGATCCCATCTCACGGCAACGTCCCCGGAAATGAAGTAGCTGATAGATTGACAAAAAAAGGTGGAAAGCTACTTCAACTTGACACAAGCATAACTTACCAAGAGGCATATCAAGAGTTATATCAAGAGCAGATACAGGAGCAAGTGGGAATCAGAGTTGCCTGGCCACCAAATAAATAATGCATATTGCCAGCTCAGCAGAAGTGAACAACTGGTAATCTTCAGACTTCGTACAGGCCACAAAAGATTGGGATACCATATATTCAACAAGCTAAAGATTGGAACTACTGATGAGTTTAAGTGTGGCACTGATAATATGACTGCTGAACAAAGGTGCCAAATACATGATGAACAGAGAAAACGTATATGGCCATCACCACTACCATTCGTGGAAAAGCTACGGAGATACCAACAAACTCACGATGCCCTGCACTGTCTTTGAACAAATTCAAATTGACGTCTCAAGGTGAACGAAGAAGAAGAAAATCTAAAACGAACAAAAAAGATCTCCAGGGATAAATAAATAATTCATTCTAGTGGCGTACTTAAGTATTTTGCACCGGGGGTAGATCTTACCTTTGGCACCCCCGCCCCAAAAAAGAAACACACTTGCAAGTATATTTTGAACAGTAAGTGCTTACATAAAAGTGCCCGATGGCACCCCCACTCCTTCTGGCTATCACCCGGGGCGGACAACCCCTTCCCCTTAGTACGCCATTGATTCATTTTAATTCATGCATTACTCTTCAGTTGTCCAAGGAGAAGAGGCCTTAAAAAATACAACTTACGTCAAGTCCTCCTGTTGCGTGCTGTCAGCTCAACGTATTTCCATATCTTCTCTTACTTACTTAGTCGTTCCCCTTCTACCGTGAGGTGTAGAGGTTTGGAAGAGAGAGCGTCAGACTATCCTATCGGCTGTCTTCCTCCTGGCCTGGTTCCATTCTAGTCCTCGGTCCTTCAAAGATTGTCTAATGTCCTCCCAGCGGACTCTGGGAGTCTGGATCCCTGGCTCTTTGTTTCCCATGCGTGTCGTGGTAGCCGATCTTCTCCCATTCTGCAGACATGGCCAAACCATCTTAGTTGGGACTGTTCTACTTGGGTCTGCAGGGGGTGGGATTTTAGGCCTTGGCGTATCGTCTGGTTACGGGCCATGTCTCTTCTTGTTATTTCAACCACCTTCCTCAGATACCTCATTTCTGAGGTTTGGATCTGGCTTTTATGGGTTGTAGTCATTGCCCATGACTCGCATCCATATGTCAAGACTGGGACATAAGTGGAGCGGTATACAACCAGCTTCGTTTTCTTACCAACCTCTCTCTTGCTGAGGAATCCTCGATTTATGGCCTGAAAAAGTCTCCCAGCTGCTGCTTTTCGAGTGGCCAACTCTTCTTTGATGCCTCCCTTTCGGTCTATAATAGCTCCGAGATATTTGAAGTGGTCGACCTGCTCCAGGACCTATTCTCCCAGCTTAATCTGATGTCTTCTTTCTTCTCGTGATATCACCATGGATTTTGTTTTAGAGCTGCTTATGACCATCTCTCTCTTCTCCAGCTCTTCCTTCCAGACTTGCAGGTTGGATTGGAGATGTGCCTCTGATTTAGCAATCAGGGCGGGGCAAGTCTTTTACAGACAGGGGGTATGATGTGCTGGTGTTGTGGGTAGTGGGTTTCCCCCCTTGCTTCACCCTAGGCCTAGTGAATTCTTGTTCATGAAAGGAGCGACCATTGCGGTGTTAGTCTCTTGGCCTAGCAAAACCTCTCATACCACAAGATCGTTGTGCGTGGTGAAGAGCCACACCCTCCTCGAGGTAGTCCTAAAACTGAGGGTGCGAATCCTCAGGCTAAACACAACGGATCTAGAGGAGCAAACCTCGATAATAAAACCGGTGCACTACACCGTACACGCCCTCTGTGGGTGGGAAGGAGCCAGATGGATACTGAACAAGTCTTGGGAGTAGGAACGAGTGTGGACTGCTCCCTGAAGATCGGAACTCATCGTACAGGCACAGAGACTCAGGACTTGACGATCCTATTGCCTTCAACTCTTGGTCACATGCCTAGAGCCTCGGAGAACTCGGCGTAACCAGCAGGCAATTTGGTGGCGGGGAAAGAGCACTGTGAGCCCTACCTTGGCTACGTATCACAAGGAGACGCAGAAACACCCCCTTTATCTCCCCCAGAGCTGGCACAGTACACTTCTGGCTTCTACCGGGGGCGGTAGGAAATCCACATCAAACCTGGCAGAGCAAGTCCTCCATCAGATGCGGCTGATGCTGGGCCCACTGGCGCGTGGACACGTCCCGATCCCCATCGAGACTTGCCCGGGAAGCCCACCCCGGCTCAAAAAAGCAGAGAAGGCCACTCTCCAAACCTCCGATGTCTTGCGGGCAGTGTTAGGATGTGCAAGAACATGGACAGGAAGACTCCACAACTTCCCCACTGAAGACACGCCCACGGCGACCGTTGCCTCAATTGGCTGTGTGTGGTGTACCCGGAAACGGGGCCTCCCAGTACTGAGGCACAGTTAAGTCCCCGATGTCACTTATCGGTGCAGAGTTGAGAGAGATGGCTGAGCATCACAATCCCCCCTGTGTTGCAGCATGATGAGAACCCAGCATTGGACACTGAGCTTGGGGGGATCACTTGGGCACCAGACTTAATACTGGCTCTTGACTGGATGGCCGCATGCAGGAGATTTCTACAATGGAGGGTTGGCAGGTGGTGGGTATCTGGAAGTGGCTCTGTGCAGGACGTGAGGATTCCTTGGGAGAGCCCAGAACCAGAGCACAGCATTGTGCAAGCTCTGCATAGTTGGAGAGCCCCCTGGATGACGGGGAATGCACAGTGTGCTACCTCACCTATCCCCAACTGCTAACTTAGAACCAGAAGTGGGGTCCTCTGTATGCGTGCCAGGCCAGGATAAAATGCCTGGGAAAGAGACTGGAGCTCAGAACTCCCTAACTCAAAGTTGCAGGATGGCAGAAAAGCCATGGGAAAGACAGGGCTATTTTGAAGATAACGCAACCATATTTTCACCATACGAGCTCGGACGCCGCCTCGGTAAACAAGGTCCGCGCAGAGCAGTGACACCCCCAGGCTGCTTGCGAATAGTCTACTACTGGGAACATAAACAGATTAGGGATGAGCCCACTCTCCCGTTGAACAGGTGCTAAAGTCATAGATACTGGGCCAGAAGGCGCACCGGAAACCACAGTATCACGCAACTCGCTTTTTTTTTTCTATGGAGAGTACACCGTCAAATAAATCTCGTACTGGTGCTCGCCCTGTGGAGCTCCACCAGGCAGGTGCAGTGCCGGGCTCTGAGCCTCGACAGAGCCCACCCTCAGCTACTGGAGGACCCTCTAGACCATCTTGTGGAGTCAGCAGACGGCGGAGGAGAACTACTGACCAAAACAAAACAGAAAAAGAGAAACCCAGAGTGCCACTTGTCATGATGCACTGGAATGCAGAGGGAGTGAACAGCAAGCAGGCTGGATACAGCAAAAAGACAGAGCTGGAAAACATCTTGTATGAGAAGCAAGTCAGTGTTTGCTGTATCCAAGAGACTCACTTGAAAGCAGATCAAACCTTTAAAATAAGGGGATATCAATGCTTCAGATCCGACAGAAAAGAAAGACGAAAAGGAGGAGTACTTACTCTTGTAAGGAATAACATTCCTGCACACGAAAGGAAAACCTTCATGGATGGAGCAGAATATCAGCTGTTGCAGATAAAGGTAGACAAGATGGAAATAGAACTCCTGAACTATTACTGTCCGAACAACAAACCCCTGAGTCTCAGCTCTATACAGGTACCAGCCACCAACTTTATAGCAGTTGGAGACTTTAATAGCCACTCCCAGAGCTGGGGCTATAACCACCTGGATCACAGAGGTGAAGAGGTTGAAACTTGGCAAGATGATCACTCCCTAATCCTAGTCAATAATGCCACAGATACTCCTACCTTCTACTCCAGAGGATGGCACACAACTTCAACACCAGATCTTGCCTTCTCCACACCAGATATAGCTGGATCTATTAGTAGAGAAGTAGGAGACCAACTAGGGGGAAGCGACCATCGCCCAATCTTTCTTACTGTCCAGAGTGCAACTCTCAGTACAGGCCCAGCCATTACAAGATGGAACTACAAAAAAGCCAACTGGGGTTTATTCAGGCATCAGGTGAACACGCTGCTGTCTACCCTCAAGGTACAGAACAGAGACATTAATGAAGTGGTAAAAGACTTCAACAGATGCATACTACAAGCTGCAAAAGAAACCGTTCCTAAAGGATGCCGGCGTAACTACATACCATACTGGTCCAGCACACTCCAAGAACGTCAGGAAGCTATGGACAGGGCTAGAAAGGACGCAGAGTCTCAGCCTTCACTTGAAACTCACAACAAATGGAAAAAGGCTGTAGCAGAGTTTCAGAGAACAAAGCTAGAAGAAAAACGGAAAAGCTGGAGAACTAAAACGGCATCGCTGAACCTTGAGAAAGACGGCAGGAAACTTTGGAGATTAGTCAAGTCTCTAAATGAAGAGCGTTCCTCACCTAGGCAGACTATCACATTGGATGAAGGTGGCAAACTTTTCAGAGGAAAACAAGCTGCAGACTTGTTTGCTAGAAGATACAGTTCAGAAAGCAACTTACCCATTAACATAGATCATCAGAGAGAGATAAGAAAAGAAATACTGGCAACCATGGGACAGACAGATACTCCTGCCCCAATGAGGGAACCCATCACACTAGGAGAACTACAGAAGGCTATTTCCAAGCTTAAGTTTCAAAAAATCACCCGGCCCAGACAAAATCAGCAACGAAATGCTAGTAAATCTGAGCTCAGCAGCAAAGACAAAACTGCTTGAGATATTCAACCACAGCTGGTTGAAAGGAATGGTACCCCAAGTATGGAGAGAAGCCATCACAATACCCATACTAAAGAAAGGGAAATGTAAGACCGAGGCTGCAAGTTACCGGCCAATCAGTCTCACAAGCTGTGTTGGGAAGACTATGGAGCGAATAGTCAACCACAGATTGAAATGGTATTTAGAGTCTGAGCAGATCCTGGTGCCGGAACAAGCTGGATTTAGAGAATGCTACAGTATAGAAGACCAAGTTACTTACTTGTCTCAAGCAATAGAAGATGCCTTCCAGGAGAAGAAAAAGGTCCTAACGATCTGGGTCGACTTCAAGCAGGCCTTTGACAAGGTGTGGAAAGATGGCCTCATTGCAAAACTTAGGAGAAGTGGAATCCAAGGCAACATGATGAAATGGATCCAGTCATACTTGCATAACAGGAGAACTAGAGTCACTCTTGACGGTCTGCAGAGCAGAAAAGTGTTGCTCCATCAGGGGGTACCTCAAGGAGGAGTAATTTCCCCAACACTCTTCCTTGTTTACATCAATGACCTGGTGAAAGATCTCCCTGCAGGAGTTAAAGCTGCCTTATATGCAGATGACCTAGTACTCTGGTGCGCTGATGAAAATGTCACCACAGCTGTCACGTAGCGTTTAAAGGATAAGAGAATTATTTAGAGGAAATAATAGATCTGATGTGGAAGATTTGGCTCAAGGAATCCCTGCTGGGTTTTCCCACTTCCGAAGGGTGACGAAGAGGGTAAATTCTCCTAACTCGACAGGTCTGGAAAAGATTGTAAGGAGATATTTGGTCTCTCGCTACCGTCGTCCCCTTCTCAGTTATCTATTATTATTATTCTTTAAATTATATTATATTTTACGAGCCCCCCCTCCCTTATAAAGGAAGATAAACATAGACAATATTCAACATCTAATGGAAGGAACAAAGCGTGGGGTACAGTATATACACCCAATTGGTTTATTGCAATAAAGTGAATAGATGGTGAATGATAGTATTGTCGATGGAATTAGTGTCTGCTGTATGTATTATGTGTCTCACACTTCACGTGTTTTTCATCATGGATGACTAAACTTTGTGGCATTGATTAGGTGAGTTTCCTTTGTCGTGGACTTAGCTTTTCAGCCCCCGGCTGATAGTGAAGTGTGGTAGTTCTCCGGTCTCCTGACGTTGCCCCGGTAGGTCTTGAATGGTTCGGATTTGCCTTCTCTGTGCTCGACTCCGTATTCTGCGCTGAGATTGGACTGTCGTGCAAGGCTCCACCATAGACTACTCAAAGATGGACGCTAACCCGCAATTAGACACGTGGCTTCAGTGCTTTTAATGCGAGAATTCGCCGATAATTGGGTTAGACCTAGCTGTCTCAAGGGTTCCGGGCAAGTGAAGATTGCTCGTGTTTGGCGCACTTTTAGCGGGACATTTCCGCTTGGACACGTGATCCATAGCGTGCATCATGTGACATTAGCGTCAAATAAACGCTCCAATCAATAGCGTTAAAAGTCACGTGGGGTCTTCCTAAAGTGGCATAAACTGGTTTTATCAGCTTAAGCAGTCTTAAATTAAAACAGGTTCCTAGCTACCGAGGTCATTGGTCAACAATGACGTCGTATCTAAAAATAGCGAGGAGAAAATACTGAATGCTAGGAGAATTTCCGCCAGTGACAATTCCCGGGACTTTGCGATCATGCATTGAGGATGAGAAAAAAAACGATGTCCGTAAATAATAAAAAAAATGAAGAGAAGATTGGGGCAAGTTGTCACACAAGCCCCTCCTCAAGTTTGACGTTCCGTCCAACTCCTCTTGTCCTGTCTTCCTCTTCTTTTCCAGTTTCTCATATCTCCTCGGTTGCGTCCGGATGTCTGCTCAAAAAATCTGCCCCTACGTTGTTCTTCCCAGGTATGTATTCTATGTGAAATGAATATGGCTGCAACAGTAGTGACCATCTCATAAGCCGGGCATTAAGGTTCTTCGACGCTGCAAGAAATATCAACGGTTGGTGATCACACTGCACCGTGAACTTTTTCCCGTATAAATATGGTTGAAACTTCTGCACAGCCCATATTAGCGACAGACATTCTCGTTCGATGGTAGAGTAGTTCTGTTCAGCAGGGTTCAATTTCCTACTAGCATATGCGATGGGGAATAGAGTTGCAGAAGGTCTATCACTAGGCTGCAGGAGAGTGGCTCCTATCCCTATATTGCTAGCATCTGTTCGCAGCGTAAAGTTCAGAGTTAAGTCAGGCAGTCGCAGAATTGGCCTAGCTGTGAGTTTCTCCTTCAGCAGCGTGTAGGCATTTTCGCACTCCGCTGTCCAGGTTACTTTGTCCGGGTTCCCATTCTTGGTTAATGCGGTCAATGGCGCACTCAGGGTATTAAAATCTTTAATATATCTCTGGTAGAAGCCACATAGAGACACAAATGACCTTACATCCTTTTTAGTCTGGGGTCGTGGGGCCCGCTGTAACTTCTCAATATTACGCGCATCTGGGAACATGCATCCATGCGAGATAGTGTGTCCCAGGAATTCTAGTTGCTCGCAGGCAATTTGACATTTTGTAGGGCGAGCGGTGAGTCCTGTTTCTCTAAGTCTTTCGAAGAGTAGGGAAACTGCGTCCAGGTGCTCCTCAAAGGTGTTCGTGGCAATAAGTATGTCGTCCATGAAATTACTTATCCCAGGGTGGTTCAGGGGTTCCAGTAGCTTCCTCATCATACGAGTAAAGACGCTTGGGGCGTTGCTTAGCCCAAATGGCAATACATTAAACTCGTAATGGCCTTCAGAAGTACTAAATGCTAACATATGTCGAATTTCCTCTTTTACCGGGATCTGGTAGTACCCTTTGCTAAGGTCTATCTTCGAAAAGTATCGTGCTCTACTCAGCTTGGTGAAAAGCTGATTCTGATCCGGTAAGGGCTCCGCTTGAAATTCCGTTACAGCGTTGAGCCTTCGGTAGTCTATGCAGAGGCGATGTTCTCCTGTGGATTTTCTAAGCAACACTACACTCGCACTATAAGGCGACTCTGATTTTGAGATAATATTTTCCTTAAGCAGGTACTCGATTTCCTCACTCAATGCCTTTGCTTTAGCATAAGGAACAGGATAGTTCTTAACTCGTACCGGGGCGAGGTCTGTTAGCTTCATATCAAATTCTATCAGGTTGGTCATGCCAGGTTTATCCGTGAGTGTACTAGTGTGTTTTCTCAACAACTGTTGAACCCGTGCCTGCTGATCCTCCGTTAAAGTTGAACTAATCTGAACATCTTGATGAGTTTCGCACTGACGAAGAGGGTATTCACAGGAGGTCAGGGGTTCTGCCTCAGTTTCCGTCGCAATAGCCAGTGTCAGGAAATGTGCTGGTTCTGCACCTGGTCTTTCATAATATCGCTTCAGCAGGTTTATGTGGTAAATTTTCTGCTTCCCCTTTATGGCAATCTTGTAATTGGTGCGCGACATTTTCTCAACAATTTTATATGGACCTCTCCACCCGATTTGCAATTTATTATTGCTACTGGGCAGGAGTAATAATACCTGTTCTCCTACTTCTAGCTCCCTATCCTTCGCAGTGCGGTTGTAGTAACGCGCATGTTTACGACGGGCACGGCGTACATTTTCCTTTGCCAGTTCCCATCCTGTTTTAAAGCGTTGGGTCAACTCCTTCACGTATTGGGATGCAGAGGTGACCGTCTCATCAGCTTTATCATCTGTCCAAGTACGTAACAGTGCCTCTAAAGGTCCTTTTATAGGTCTACCAAACAGCAATGTGGCAGGAGGCATCCCAGTAGAATTGTGGGGTACTTCGCGGTAAGCAAATAGTGCTGCGGGTAAGTATTGATCCCAGCTCTCTGGTTTTTCCTGCGCAAGTTTCCGAAGGATGGAAATAAGGGTCCCGTTAAACCGCTCCACCTGGCCATTTGCCTGGGGGTGGTAGGGAGAGGTGTGGATATGTCGGGCCTGAAATATCCTAAACACTTCCTCGGTGAGTTTTCCTCGGAATTGGGAACCATTATCTGTCAGGATCTGTGACGGAAACCCTAGCCGAGTAAATATGGTGAGCAGAGCCTCAGCAACATGCTTAGAATCACAGGCGGGCATAGCAATTGCCTCTGCCCACATGGAGCAACAATCCACTAACGTGAGTATATAACTGTTTCTCTTTTTGCTACGAGTAAGTGGACCCACAATATCCACCGCTACTCGTTCGAAGGGTGTGCCCAAGATTGGCATTTCTCCCAGAGTGGCTGGGGCCGTCCAGTGTTTCGGCGCTGTCCTCTGGCACTGCGGGCATGATTTCACATATCTCTGGATATCGGCGTTGATACCTGGCCAATAATAATGACATGAAATACGCTGAATCGTGGCACTTATGCCCATGTGGCCACTAAACGGAAGGGCATGGCCCATTTCTAGGACCTGGGCTCGGTATGCTGATGGAACCACAAGTTGCCCATGTTCCTGTCCTCCATTTCCTGCTTTCCGATGCAACAGTCCATTTTTCTTGTAGAAGTCTCCCTTTTGGAGAGGAGTGTGCGCTCTCGGTAGTTTTTTGTAGCAGGGTGCTAGAGATTGATCCTCCGTTTGTGCCTTTTTTAATTCCTCAGGAAGGATGTTGGGTGGGGATTCCAACTCCGTATTCCGTTTGGCCTGTCCTCTAGTGGTGACAGCCGCCACAACCAGAGGGTGAATGGGTTCTCCCAAGAACACATACCTACACCCTAAGATCAAGGGATAAATAGGGTCGTCCAAGATCGCTGCACGGATTTCCCCAGTCACATATTTTGATTTGACCTTAATCTTGGCTATGGCCAAACGCATAGGTGCTGCACTTTTAGTAGGTCCTTGTATTTCTATAGTGTCTTCTGTCATCTGGTCAGGCTTGACTAGGGATGCACAGACAACTGCGTCGAATGCAAGGCCTGTATCATAAAGGCAGGTCACCTCTTGGTCATTTACGAGGACTGTCTCAACGACCGGGGGATGTCGGGGTTTGTCCAGAGGTTCTTCCGGTCCATTTCCCCTTGCGGCACTTTTACGTAAGCAGGCAGCATGATGAGGTGGGTTTTTCCGGTTGCACTCCTGCGTATTGTGGGTGATGGTTCTACAGTGCTTACACCATTTTTCCCCTTGCCTCTGCTGCTGGAAATTAGATCTCTGAGTAGTCTTGTAGTCTGGCTTGTCATGCTTTTTGAAGTTAGTATACGGTGGTTTCACTTGGGGGTCCATGTGTGACTGAGCTGTCTGTCTAGGTACGTAATCTGGTTGTTTCCGTCTGGGTGGTGGATTCTCTGATAGTGCTGCCTGATATCGTTCCGCTAACTGGACTATGGATTCTAAAGTGCTGGCCCCATTCTCTGTCAGGAATCTTCTCATGTCGGAAGTCATGGTGTCCTTCAGTTGTTCGATCATGACCATTTCCTTCAGGCCTTCCCAATCATGAGTAAAATTCCCTAGGGCACCCCACTTCTCCACGTAGGAATCCAGTCTCGCAGCAAACTGAGCAAAGTTCTCTCCGACTTCCCTCCTAGAGTTACGGAACCTCTTCCTATAGGCGTCAGCATGTAGCTCATAACGAACCAATAGTGCCTTTTTCAAAGAGTCGTAGTCATCCTGTAAACCTGGAGGAAGCTTGCTATACACGTCATAAGCAGTTCCTCTAAGCCCTTGCGACAGTTTCAGGTTCCATTTGCTCTTCTCCAAACCAAACGTGGTGGCAAACTTCTCAAATTTGTCGAGATACCTATCGATCGAGTCGGCTTGTTCCGAGAAAGCTTCAAATGGAAACGTCAAAGGTCCCAAAGTTGACATGAGTGAGGATGGCAAAGGTCCGGTGCCCCCTGCGTGCAAGGAAGGCATATCATCTGACCGTGGCGATAGGTTGCCTGAGGAGGTAGATGCTGTCGCACCGGCTACTGGTTCAACTCTTTGAGCTTGTCCCTGCATCTCTAACTGCTTCATCTTCAATGCATGCTCGCGTTCATCTCTCTCGCTTCTTTCTCTAGCGTCTACAGCTTTTATCCTCTCATCTATTTCTGCTAACTTTATTCGCTCTTCTCTTTCAGCTTTCGCTGTTTCTCGAGCGTAATACTTATCAGTCTCGACACTGACATAATTTGCAAGGTCCACCCCACTATAACCTAGATCTCGACCGGCCTCCCCTAGTGCTGCCTTAAGCTTAACTATTTCAGCCATCTTTTGCAGTTAAAGTCCACACTGAGTAAGCTAGTGCTACCTTCCAATAGTATTTCTAGCAACAAGTAAATACTAATTATTTATCCGACTGCTGTAGAATGAAATTACTACAGTTATGGAGACTTAAGGTCTGTAATTCAATGAAATACAAAATCAAGAACTAACTTAATTAAACACAACATATATAAAGGGATTCACCAATCAATGCCTGAATTTCTAGAAAAAATGTTTTCTGTCTTTCTAGAGCTCACTGTGTGAAAATACATGTGTTAAAATGGTATACTGTAATGACTGAATGGATGATACTATCCCAGAGGTATGATAAAATACATAAGTTCAAATCCCGGACCGAGACACCAGTGTCACGTAGCGTTTAAAGGATAAGAGAATTATTTAGAGGAAATAATAGATCTGATGTGGAAGATTTGGCTCAAGGAATCCCTGCTGGGTTTTCCCACTTCCGAAGGGTGACGAAGAGGGTAAATTCTCCTAACTCGACAGGTCTGGAAAAGATTGTAAGGAGATATTTGGTCTCTCGCTACCGTCGTCCCCTTCTCAGTTATCTATTATTATTATTCTTTAAATTATATTATATTTTACGAGCCCCCCCTCCCTTATAAAGGAAGATAAACATAGACAATATTCAACATCTAATGGAAGGAACAAAGCGTGGGGTACAGTATATACACCCAATTGGTTTATTGCAATAAAGTGAATAGATGGTGAATGATAGTATTGTCGATGGAATTAGTGTCTGCTGTATGTATTATGTGTCTCACACTTCACGTGTTTTTCATCATGGATGACTAAACTTTGTGGCATTGATTAGGTGAGTTTCCTTTGTCGTGGACTTAGCTTTTCAGCCCCCGGCTGATAGTGAAGTGTGGTTAGTTCTCCGGTCTCCTGACGTTGCCCCGGTAGGTCTTGAATGGTTCGGATTTGCCTTCTCTGTGCTCGACTCCGTATTCTGCGCTGAGATTGGACTGTCGTGCAAGGCTCCACCATAGACTACTCAAAGATGGACGCTAACCCGCAATTAGACACGTGGCTTCAGTGCTTTTAATGCGAGAATTCGCCGATAATTGGGTTAGACCTAGCTGTCTCAAGGGTTCCGGGCAAGTGAAGATTGCTCGTGTTTGGCGCACTTTTAGCGGGACATTTCCGCTTGGACACGTGATCCATAGCGTGCATCATGTGACATTAGCGTCAATAAACGCTCCAATCAATAGCGTTAAAAGTCACGTGGGGTCTTCCTAAAGTGGCATAAACTGGTTTTATCAGCTTAAGCAGTCTTAAATTAAAACAGGTTCCTAGCTACCGAGGTCATTGGTCAACAATGACGTCGTATCTAAAAATAGCGAGGAGGAAATACTGAATGCTAGGAGAATTTCCGCCAGTGACAATTCCCGGGACTTTGCGATCATGCATTGAGGATGAGAAAAAAAACGATGTCCGTAAATAATAAAAAAAATGAAGAGAAGATTGGACAAGTTGTCACAACAGCAAGTTATAGAATGCACTGCAGGAGTTAAAGCTGCCTTATATGCAGATGACCTAGTACTCTGGTGCGCTGATGAAAATGTCACCACAGCAAGTTATAGAATGCAGCGGGCAGCAGACATGCTAGTGTCATGGGCAGAGAAATGGCTTATCACAATAAACACAGACAAAACCTCCACAACACTGTTCTCCCTCGCCCCCAAGGACAAATCAGCTAACATACACCTAGGGGCAACCGTGATCAAGGAAGAAAGCTACCCCACCTATCTTGGGGTGACATTTGACCAAAGGCTTACATGGAATAAGCATATTGAAAATGCAGAGGGAAAGGCCCGAAGACGACTAGGCATACTCAGAAAATTAGCAGGTACCAACTGGGGAGCAAATGAACGAAATCTAAAGAAGATTTATAATGGAGTAATAAGACCACACTTAGAGTTTAGCTCAGCAGCATGGTCATCAGCTGCTAACTCACATCTGCAGTCTTTGGACAAGGTGCAAAATCAAGCTCTCAGGCTCATTACAGGAGCCATGAAAACTACACCAATAACAGATGTGACCGGGTGAATAGGAAGGAGTAGACGGGAACGGCACTAAAAGTCCAGGCTCGTATGACAGTGTCTATCGTGATAGTGGATTTTGTGGAAGGGATGTAATTCTGTATTTTACTTGATATAAGGGAAATAATCCCAGGACTTTTCTTATAGTGTTTCTTCTGGTAAATACTGGTTAATCACCAGAGTTAGTAATTCCAGAAGGGAGGAACAACCCAGGTAATTGGTAGAACTCGTAAGTGCCGTAACGGATTTAGTATTGATCTTGCAGGGGTGGTAAGTAATTAGCAACTCGAACAGTCAATGGAAACTTTCAATGGTGCAGAGCATTTGATAAGTCCAAATGGTTATAGAAGATGTTCTTTTATTTTCGTTTCGAATTCCAAATAAACAGTGGCAGCTCGAGATAAATTTCTGGTGGGGAGGAAAATGAAAACTGCCAGCTTTAGCCTCCAAGGCGAAAGGCTTACGGCACCTCAATACTCTAGTCGTTTTATGATCTGCGGAAATCCTAGCGAAATAAAATACGATTCGAGACTTCAATCAAAACTAGTTCGAACTTACTTCAAGTGGAATGAACCACTCACATAATCGTGGCAGGGGTTAGCGCTGGCCCATCAGGTTCCCTCCCTTATTTGTAATAAATGTTTGTCACTAACCTTCCTGGTCGGTAGGAGGTCTCTAGATAAAACGTAGGAGTCAAGGGCTTTTGTTCTTTAGTAGTCGTAGCGCCAGGTTGCTCCAAACCTAAACCAAAGAACTTTTTTTTTTTTTTTTTTAAAAACCTTTATTGGGTCTAAGATTTTAAACAACATCAATGTTATATACAAGAATGACATTTGTAAGATATGACATCCCCCCCCCCCCTATCCCCAAATAAGCAGTGCAACATATCACAAAGCAATATTTACATTATAATATTAAAAGATAAATGGCAAAAGGTACAAAACCTGTCCTTCCCACTTCCCTCCCAATTTAAAACATTTTGTGAAACCAAACCCCCATTTCCAAACAAATCTTAACACAAATTCCGTCAATATTATAACATACATAATAGGCAAACCATAGTTGATGGTAGATGAAAGTATGAATGAGTGATGGTACAATGGGTATTTATAGTATGAACACAGCAAATTATCAAAGTTACATTGCCTTCTGTAAAGACTCAGGGTCACAGAAGGCGTGATGCATAATATTTAAAGTATATTATTCAAACAAAAAAACTTATTTATTTTAAACTTGTCGTGTTATGTCATCTGTTATTTGTTCATATATTTGTGAAAATATTCTACTGTCGTAATGTATGCCGTCATGTACTGCCCTATTCCTACATATCCATACTAAATATCTAAATTCAGCTAAAAGAGTTAATAATTTAAGTTCTGTCTGTCTCTGTAACGAAGGTAAAGTATTTAACATGACCGCTTGGTACATGTTAAGTGATTGCGGTGTTTTGGAAGCTATCAGTGTTCTTAGTTTGTTTAGTGTGGGGGCCACTGTTTTACATGTGTAAAACAGGTGGTCCTCTGTTTCTATTGTGTTGCTACTGCACAGTTTACACTTTGGGGGCGCTTTGCCAGCTTTTTTTGCCGATCGCTCACTCACAATAGGTGTTAAACTGTACAGTAACCTGTATGTGACTTGTTTGGCTTGTGGCTTAACGTCTAATGCATGAATGTTTGTGAAGCTTTGCGTGTAGTCTGTTATGAAAAGGTTGTACCCTCGTTTAATCCGTGTACCTAAATAAGGTTCTTGTGCCCCTACTAAAAGTTTGTATATTAGTTTAGTGTCTTGTTTTACTAGATGTTCGTTTCCTTTTAAGTTTTGTAAGCATATCTTATAAAAGGGTGGTGGGGGTACCAAAGAAATGGGGTTGATTATTTTCTAATTTATGTAACTTAATTAACCTTAATCCTATATAATAATGTGCTAAAGGGTACATCCTTGAATTTTTTATAACCTCCCCTATATACTTAATCCTTAAAGCTTTAATTTTAGTGTTAATGTCCTGTAGGGCTATCCCCCCTTTGTTCTTAGGTTGTATTAAAGTTAAAAGCTTTATACCTCTAATCGTATTCCTAAAAATAAAATCCCTAATCAGTACATTTATTTTAGTTACAATTGATTTTGGCATGATTTGGACATTTGCTGTATAAATTTTTTTTTGGCATAATGAAACAGTTCACTATGACGCTTCTCCCAAAAATGGTAGTTGTCTTATATTTATACCTTTCTAACATGTTTTGGATTTTATCTAATAATTTTACCCACGTTTCTGTATTGGGGTCATGAGGGTTGCAGGAATAATGTAATCCATATATTTTGATTCTGTTAACTTGCGTTAACTGAAAGGGGAAATCTGTTTTGTTTGCCCATCTGCCTAATCCCATTATACTAGATTTCTGAACATTTAGTTTGGATTCGTTAGCGTATCCAAACTCTGTAAAGACTTCCAATATGTTTTTTATAGAATCTATTGTTCCTGGGAGAAATATAGTATCATCAGCGTACGCCAACAATTTCCTTTCTCCTCTACCAGGAACAAAGGTTCCCGTGATGTTTACGTCCTGCCTTATTTTTTCTAGAACTGGTTCTAGTGTTAGTACGTATAAAGGGGCGATAAACAACAACCCTGTCTCACTGACCTTGACAGCCTTATTGGTTCACTTAAACTATGGTTAATTAATATTCTACTGTGTGGTTTCTTGTATAATATTTCTACCCATGTTCTGAAGTATTCCCCTATGTTGTTTGCTTGTAAAGTTTTATGTAAGAAGGAATGCGATACTCTGTCAAAGGCTTTCTCCTGATCTAGTGATAATGTTGCACTTTGACACTGTCTATCATGCGTGTATGTAATCAAATCTCTTATAAAATGTGTATGTCTACAAATGTTTCTACCATGGACACTACATTGTTGATCTGTATGTATCATTTTTTCCATAAATGGTTTGAGCTTCAGAGTGAGAGCTTTGGCCAGAATTTTATAATCAGTATTTAACAGTGAAATAGGCCTGTAATTTTTGATTGACTTTTTGTCAGCATTGTCTTTAGGTAGTAACGTAATAAAGGATTCGTTCAAACTATTTGGAAGCTCTCCTTTCTGGAAGGCTTCTTCAAATACTTTAATTAATAAAGGGCCTAAAATCGGGAAAAAGAAAAAGTAAAATTCTGCAGTCAACCCGTCTGGCCCGGGTGATTTATTTTTTTGGAAAGTACTGATAGCTTCCCTTAAATTTTCCAAAGTTAAAGTTTCATCTAATTTCCTGCTCTCATCTTCACTCAAACGCTTTGTATAGTGTAGGAATTTATCCTGTGTGTTTGCATTAGTTTCCTGCTTAGTGTATAATTGTGTGTAGTATTCTAAAAAGGCTTGTCTAATATTAGTGTCTTCTGTCTGATGTTGACCATTCATATCTAATATTTCATATACCTGTCTACTGCGTTGAACGTTTTGCTCTATCTCTAAGTATTGTCTGCTGGGTATCTCTTGTGTAATAGTATTTAATTTAGTCCTGAGTAATGCCCCCTGGTATGTGTGTTGTTTGTAAATGTCTAATTGCTCTTCTAAAAAATGAATGTGTGGGTTATTTTTATCTATCTGTTTAGTTAAGCTAATGGCATCTTCTAATAAATTTTGTTCTCTCTTAAAAGCCCTGTGTATGGTTGTAGCTAGAATCTGTGACCTATCTCTTATTGTGTTTTTTAGCAGGTCCCAATATTCTGCGATGTTATTTTTGGGAATGTCCTGCGTGTAACCCTGAATGAGCTGTGTTATTTTGTCTGTAAAGAAAGTATTTTTTAGCAAATTGTTGTTGAATTTCCAGTGCGGGGATCTCTTTAATTCTGTATGTGTGTGTCCCGTACTTAGAACTGTGTATACTGCCTGATGGTCTGTGTATTTAAGCGTACTTTTAATGTGATGAGTTTTGTGTATGCTGTAACTGTTTGTTGCGTATATTCTGTCCAGTCTAGAAGCTCGTCTAAAATATGGGTTTCTCATGTCATGAAATGTGAAAGCTTGTGTTTGCGGTTGTAGTTTTCTGTAAACGTCTACTAGGTTATGTTTGTCAATCATGGATTGTAAACGTCGTATTAATAGGGATGTTTCAATTTTCTTTTTTTGTAATTCGGGGCCAAAGGAACTCCTGTCTAAATCTGTCAAAACACAGTTAAAATCTCCTCCTATCACTAATTTGGTTCCTTTGTAGTACCTATCTATAGTGTCGTACAGTCTGTCATAAAAACTAGGCCGGTCGGTTTCCGTCGCTGGTGCGTATATATTTATGAGTGTGTGCGTGTCATGTTTGTTGTGTTTGTTTTGTATTTGAATTATGACAGTTCTGCCACAACTGTCTGTTCTATAATGTACTGTGTCCCAATCTTCATTAATTTGTAAGATGGCGACACTACTATGCCTGGGGCCTAGGGCGAACCAGCCATGTTTAAGTCCTAATCTAGTTACAATCTGACTGGCCTGTAGGTCGGTCGTAACCCCTGTCTGTTGCAAGAAAAAAAAATCAGGTTTATCTTTTTTAATAAGTTTGATAATGTGCTCCAGCTTATCCCTCAAACCATTGATATTGAGGGATATTAGAACAAGGCTGCTTGACAAAGTGGTATCTGAGGGTTGGCCACTTGTTGCAAACTGTCTACCTGGCAAAGTGGCAGAGTGGCCACTTGCCATATCTAAACTACAAGGCAATGTAGTGGTCTGGGGCTGGCTACATGCCATAGATGGATTACTCGGTAGCAAAGTACTATCTAAAGATTTATCACATGTTGTAATGGGTGTACCTGTTTCACGTAGTTTACTCGACAGAGCGGTGCATAAGGGCTGACCGTTATCTGTCATTACTAAACCACTCAACACATTCATGTTTGCACTTCTTGACAAAGCGGTGCATAAGGGCTGACCGTTGTCTGTAAAATGACTACTCGACACATTAGTGACTGGTCGCTGGCTAAAGGTCGTTGTGCCCTGCTGATTAGGGCCCAACGCAGGCAACGCTGCGTTGTCAGTCCATCTCGCCCTGACAGGGGGGAGGGTTGGTTGCCTAATTAAAACTGTGCGCATTTAAGGGTGCGTGCAGTGTTAGTTTTGTGTATAAAAACAAAAACATCAAAGAACTACCTACATTAAACACAACTCTTAAATAATAATAATAATAATAATAATAATACACACTTCCTAAACTATAGGTGTTTACATGTTTTACTTTTAAAATTACATCACTATGAAATAAAGGAAAAAAGTTCATTTCTCCGGACACCGGCAGCTCACTGTCTATTCTTGTTGTAGGAGCAACCAAGGCTTTCCTATACTTGGGAACTGGACAGGTCTGTTTGCACTGGGCCTCAGTGCACAGGGAAAGAACTTCTAGTAGTAAAATCATTCACTCACATGTTCAAAAGGCTTGTCCATCTATGAAGATATCTGCTTGGGACAACATGGCCTCCATGTCGTCCTCTTCTGTAGTTGCCGCCCAACAGGAGGGGGCTTGCGTATTGAATGGCGTCGGCGCCTCTAGAACCTCATGTCTTGTTGGTGATGATCTTCTGCTGTTAGGTGCTGACATCACATGCTCATCGGCGACAGGTGTCGACAAGTTCTCTCTCGGGGAGGGCTCTGGTGTAGGCGCCCTGGGTGATGGTGGCAAGTCTCTTCGGCTAGGGGAGCGCTTGCTCGGCGACTTACTGTCACTACGTTTTACTTCTTTTGACCTCACAGGCTCTGTTGCCTGGAGCAGGAATCTTTTTCTATTGATTTCTTTTTTTTTTTCTTTCTTGTTATTTATAACTTTTGTATATTCATCACCTTCACTGGCATCTGGGCCATCCGGGGTAGGGAGCTCGTCTGCCCTGCTTTGCTCTGCTGGTGTTTTTTCGACAGCTGTTTCTTCCTCCCTCGTTTTCTTGACCTGGTGGGGTGGCGCCCGCTTCCTAGGGCATTGGCTGACCCAGTGGTCATCCTGCCCACACACCGCACACTGTATTCTTCTTCCGGGCAAGGACACCCATATTCTTAGTACTTTGTCTTCGGCTGCTTTCAAGTGCACAAAGTGCGGTATCCTATGTTCGGATGGTCGGTATTGGAAATTCCACATGTCGTGGGCATTTTTGATCCTGTACACTTCTACGTCTTTATCTCCCGACACTTCCGCCGCTATTCTTTTTACTGCCTCGGGTTTCATCGTGGGCGGCATCCAATGTAGCACACCTTTGGATCTTTCTTTGTCATGATGCTCAATCTGAATGCTCATCTGAGGGTTGGTCCACTCCAATCTTTTTCCGTGCAGGCCCTTGTAGTACTTCAGCTGAGCTGCTGCTGTTAACGTGGCATACCACTTATAAGGGCCCGCGAAGCGGTACAATGTGGCGATGCCACTCAGGCCGACGCCGGCTGGTCCAGCTAATATGCTGGCTATTAAAGAATACGATGCCTTGTTGGCCTGCGGCCCTGAGATCGTAATTACCAGTGTCCCTGGTCTATGTAGCATGCCTCCCTCTAAGTCTTCGTTTAGATCAATTAAAATCACGGGCACGATAGGTGCGGACATTCTTATTTCTATCTTTCTTGGTACTGAAACCAAATTGGATTAAACAAAGTCACAAGGCTAGCCTAAGCTAACAGCTAAGGCTAACACCACAAACCTGAGAAGTTACAGCAGGAGGTAAAAACACGTCTTCACGTCTCAAAGGGGTAAAGATAACACCTTCGGTTTGGCACTAGCTTTGAGATAACTGTCTCAAGCTCTGACTGGTTACTAAGATGCCTCAGTCTTTATACTGGTCTGGTGCTATGGCTCGCCAGAGGAAGTATTTCTTATTGGAGTTAAGACCGGAAACTTTCTAATGATTGGTCTTGGGGGCTAGTGGACTGTTGAAATAATCTTTAACCTAACTAACTACGAATCCTCTAGTCTGAAATTATTGTTTCTATGTGATGATGACCAACCATTGTTTAAAGTTCTCTCTAATCTAAATGTTTTCCGGTCTGACTTGTATGGAGGCCACACAAGGTTTGATGACATCATGGGTTCATGTGTGTCATGACTGATGATGTCATTGAATCTTGACTAGTAGTTTATTTATCTAACTAGTCATTCATAAAATACTTTACTATAAGGCTAACAGTTGTAGCTACTTAATAGTCTACCCTGTTACACAGAGATGCAGAAGGTTGCTGGATTACAGACATTGTCCCATAGAAGAGACACAAAAACCATGATCCAGATGGAAAAGTACAACAGTATGCCAATGCACCCAATGAAGGCAAGACTAGATCTGGCATTGGGACGTCTAAAGCGTAGCAGCTTTGTGCATCGGGGGAAAAGACTTATAAGACAGCATCAAGAAGACCTATCCATGAAGACAACACCACTGAAGCCCACCCTATACCCTGTACCATGGGAGCAGGCCAGCAGTGCCCTCCAAATTAATACATCAGTCAGTGGTCTCACAAGTGGATGTGAGTATAATGATCTGCAAAAACGAACTGCTACATTGAGTATGATCCAAGAAAGCTATCCCGATCAATCATGGATACATGCCTATACAGATGGATCAGCAACTAATGCTGTTAGGAATGGAGGTGCCGGTATCTTTATCTCATATCCTGACAACCACTATGAGACTAGGCACATTCCCACTGGTAAATTCTGTTCCAACTATACAGCTGAGGTTCAAGCTCTAGAGCAAGCTGCAAATATGATTTATAACACCAACTCTGACTGCCACCAGGAAGTCATCCTCACAGATGCACTGTCTGTCCTGCAAGCTCTCAAGGGTGGTAAACTCCCGCATCTGAGAAATGAACTAAACAAGGTAGCTGCCAAAAAGAGAACCATACTTCAGTGGGTACCATCTCATTGTGGTGTACCCGGAAATGAAGAGGCAGATAAACTTGCAAAAAAGGGAGGAGAATGTGAACAAGAAGATAATGAAGTCACATACTTTGAGAAAAAGAGAGCTATCCAGACTATCAGAAGAGAACAGAACCAACCCAAAGACGACTATCACACTCTCGACCGGCAGGGACAGATAACTATTTTTCGACTCAGGACAGGGCATAACAAACTGAATAAACACATGCACAAGCTACGATTGTCTGCTTCACCACTGTGCACATGTGGATTAAACGAACAAACTGCTGAGCATGTTCTACAGGACTGTCCTCTGTATGACCAGTTAAGAAAGATATACTGGCCCAATGACTCAACACTAAACTCAAAGCTATATGGAGTTAAAGAGGAACTTCAAACAACAGTCGAATTCATCATGAGAACTCGTCTGACGGTGTAATCATCAAAGATGCGATCGCAAGAAGAAGAAGAAGAAGAAGCAATCAGGGCAACATCATCAGCAAATGCCAGCTCTGAAATACATACCTGTCTCATCTTCCAGTACCCCACTGAATACTTTCTTGTTGTCTCCTTACATGACTTGATAACATCGTCCATGAGGAGTATGAAAAGATAAGGTGACAGGATATCACCTTGTCTTACACCAGTGGTGGTCCTGAACTCTTCTGACTTATGGTTTGCTGTCCTCACATAATTTCTGCAAGACTTGTAGAAGCTCTGTATAGCATGAATCAGAGGTGCTGGAATGTTCTTCCTTGCCAAACAGTCCCAAAGTTTGCTCCAGGGGACCCTGTCAAATGCCTTTTCCAGATCTTTGAAACAAAGATGGATCTCACTCTTATACTCAAAGTCCTTTTCACTCAGCTGTCTGAGTGTGAAGATTAGGTCTTGAGTACTTCGGTTTGCTCGGAATCCGCACTGGACTTCATCCAATTGTGGCTCAGCTAGGCGTCGGAGTCTCTTCTCTAGGATTCTAGAGTAGATTTTACCAGGGACACTGAGAAGGGATATGCCTCTATGGTTTCCACATTGTCGATTGTCACCCTTTTTGAAAATTGATGTTATGATGGCAATCCATATCTTCTCCATCACTTTTATTTCTGACTCCAGTTCTCATCACCGTGTATTTTTTCCGTGGAGTAGAATAAAGACTTCGTTTATATCTAAAGAGAAAGCACACCAAAAAAAAAATAAAAAATCTGCACTTGACGACTTTACAGCTGTAACACGTGCTAAACCTAATTATACATGTCAGCATGGACCCACAGGTGTAAATATACAATTATTGTTTTGGCCTGTGTATAGTCAATGTTTATGTTGAGCTGTGAGAATAGGATGACTTGATCCCGTAAATTAATATGAAATTAATATGAAACAAATATAAAGGTATGTTATCAGGCACTCGCAGGAAATAAAGAAGTAGAACACCAGACAACAGAAAAACAACAGACATGAGTGGCTTACCCAGGATTTGAACACTGGACCTTCCGTGCGACAGCCCCGCCTAGCCATGCAAGCGAATCACACTATCCGCTCTGCCATCTACGCATCATCAAAAAATGATGTTTCAATGGCAGGTCAATAGTGCGAACCACAATACACGACACCAGAAGTCCTCCATGGGCAGTTCAGCCTATTGGGTAAGCCACTCATGTCTGTTGTTTTTCTGTTGTCTGGTGTTCTACTTCTTTATTTCCTGCGAGTGCCTGATAACATACCTTTATATTTGTTTCATATTAATTTCATATTAATTTACTGTTTACAGGCCTCAGGTTTCCCTCCCTTATTTGTAATAAATGACTTGATCCCGGTCGAGTGCGCTGCGTGATGAGGGGTTTATTTTCGTTCGTTATTATACAGTGTTGACATATTGAAAATGTCAGTGAATTATTGAATTAAGTGTTGATGTATTGTCTTTTTACTTTTTTAGTTGGCGCAAAAGGCAGAGAAGGTTAGGATAGATAGTCGGTGCGGTCATGTTTATCTTTCTGTTGTTCGATTATCCCCTTCCCCATGTTGTCACATCTGTTGTCCACATTACTTCTTCCCATGTTGAGGAAATAGGCAATGTATGCCAACCAAACTAAACAAAAACAAAAAAGCCATTTGCTAATCCACCATTTTAGTCAGGTCATAAAGTGTTTTCTTCTTCTGCGTTCGTCCTGTAAAAGGACGTTGGTTGCGTTGTGTCCGTTTACAACAAAGCTGCGATATCTGCGCCTTTCGGCCCGGCACATCCGACTTCGGCACGGCATTTTTGGGACCTGGTTTGCCTTCCCACTTCGATCCCTACTCTCTCAGCCAGACTGCAGTGATGCAGCCTGTTTCCAGGACCACCACTTGGAGGTGGAGTATGGTCTTGGTCAGCTCTGGTTCGCTGACCCTGACGCATGCCGTCAGCTATGGGTCGCTGACTGCATTTATGACTGTTGCTGCGTCTTGGGGTCCCATAAAGTGTTATGATGATGATGAAAAGAACAAAGGTAATTTTTGTTGTCCTTTAGTGCGGATGACATTAAAATTGAAGCCTACTGCAGTCGTGATACCCACATTATAGAACATGGACCCGCCACTGCTGATGGTGCTGTTAAACAAGCCTACACCAATACACAAACTCTTGCAGCGGTGGTTTGTTAACAATTTGTTTTACATGATGAGTTTGGTAGCCTTGTGCACAACGTTATACTAGTCACCCCTGACCACACGTATGATGAGTTTGGTAGGCTTATGCACAACGTTATACTAGTCACCTCTGACGACACGTATGATGAGTTTGGTAGCCTTGTGCACAACGTTATACTAGTCACCCTGACCACACGTATGATGAGTTTGGTAGCCTTATGCACAACGTTATACTAGTCACCCCTGACCACACGTATTATGAGTTTGGTAGGCTTATGCATAACGTTATACTAGTCACCTCTGACGACACGTATGATGCAGCAGTGATCCTATTCTTTCAAATTTATCGTGCACAGTAAAACAGTATAAGCAGTAAAACAGTATAAGCAGTAAAACAGTATAAGCAAATAAGGGGGTAGTATTTTTGTTAGGTTTCTCGATTTTCTTGTATTATCGTTGTACTTTTTCCATCTGCTTGTATCGCTCATTTTGTATTGTTTCTTATCACCGTATGTTTTTGTAGTACCTAGGCCGATATGTAATTCTTGTCTTTGTCACCTTTTTGTGGCTGACGAAGAGTAAAACCCGAAACGTCCCTTGTTTCATGTGAACTGTTATTTGTAAAACTGATTCAATACCGTTTTATTAGTTTATATACTTATAAACAGTATAAGCAGTAAAACAGTATAAGCAGTAAAACATTCTGTGGCCGATCTGTGTAAAAGAAGTTCGTTAGTTAAGATCGCATGTTGGATGAAGGCAGGATGCATTAATGTTAACACTGTTTGACAACAAATAAATTAGATTACAAACATTTTTCCATTGCTTAAGCAGAATAAAAGTATTGAAATAGTAAAACATTAACGTGGAACTGATGGAAAGAATCAAACAAGCAACAGTGGAACAAGAAGTGAGGAGAATTTGCTGGCATTGGTTGGGGGGGGGGGGTACACATTAAGAAAAAACAGTTGACAGCATTACAAGGCAGTTTTTGTTTTGGAACCCACCAGGGTAGGAGAAAATAGAGGGAGGCTAAAGAAAAAAAAAAGAGAACTGGCAAAAGGGATAAAGAAGACAACAAGACCATGAATGGCTGACACAGGCCAGGAAAGCTTTGGTGTAGTTTTGTTGAGGTGTGCTACGTGGGGAAGATGAAAGGTGTTAATTGACTGACAAAGATATATCTGACAAGGATGAACAAAAATTTTTGGAAAATATCTTCATAAAATCAGGCTTATGTAAGGTCATGACAAACATTTTTATTTGGGTTCGCATATTGATATTAACCTGGTGTGCTTCTTAGAAGTGTCTGAAGAGACGAAGAGAGAAAAGGATTACTGCTGCATCATACGTGTCGTAAGGGGTGACTGTCACATATGTATGTAAATAGTGCAGCAGTGTCCCGTCCACCTTGCGTTCCCATCTTAGGTTTATAATCTTTGCGACGCAAAAACATGCCACTCGCTGACGAAATTCACTGACTGTAGACTCACCTTTGAAGCCACGCCTATTTTTTTCTGCTTGCACGAGCTGTGAGTTTGTTTACATACGTTCGAAACTGTCACTCATTCAGGTGAGCGTAGAAGCTTGTCTAACAGAAGTCCTCACGCCAGCGGAGCAGTCAGTATTACGATGACTGGCAGATTGCACGTGCCCAAAACACGTGGAAGGTAAACAGCTTTGAAGTTCTCTAAAAGAGGAAGCAAATCCTGTGATGTTGTACATACAGGGAGACAATCACTGATATCAGAAGCCTTTGTTGTCGATTGGCAACGTCGAACAGAGGGACCGGAGAAATCTTTATCTCGGGAACGTATCTTCTTGATTTTCCCTAATATGGCCGAAGGCGCGATTTCTCGCGCCAGTTAGGGAAATAACACCATTTCCGTATAAATACTCAGTACTCCCAAAGTCAGTTTATCAGTTCGCCCAGGATATTTTAGAAATCTAACTCGTGATTCTAGCCATTGTGAAAGTGTGTCATAGCATTCCGTGGAGATTGTTCAATTTCTGATTGCGGTAATACGTATTAGCATTTAGGTGATTTAATGTGTTAAAGGTTATCATTATAATTCACTGGGATTTTTCTAAGTGCTAAGATTGGCGTATTAAATAACATATAGCTAACTTTTCCAGCTGTAATGTAAAATTTAAATCAATCGCTATCACCCATGTCGTGAAACGAAGTGTAACCCACTACTTTGTTAATCACTATGTCGAGATACAGATTTGCTTCAACCAATCAACTTGCACCGTTCACCAGTCTCTAAGACAGAATAAATTATACTGTTCACGCAGTTCACGCAAGATGGCGGCTAAAAACTGAATAAAATTAGGCTGTATGAGCAAAAGACGAAACCGGAGGAAACCAATCATTTTGCTCCGCCAGGAACCAACCGAAAGCCTTTCTTAAGCAGTTACCTGCCTATATATTCGGGCGGAATTTTATGCTAACCACGCAATCCCGGACGAGCCCCCAGTGTGGCGAGAGGGTTTATTTGTGCCCTAAAAACCTGAGGTCGTATGTTCGAGTCAATACCGCTGCCTGGAACTTCACAGGAGCATAGAGATTGTACAGAAGCTACATCTTTAGTCCCCCTCAGTCTTGGGTGGGCTAAAGTAACGAGCCTCAGCAGGAGTGGTGTGAACCAAACTAAGGAGAACAGAACGTTTTAAGAGATGAGTACTCAGTCGTACCATTTCTGTCAGCATTGTGAGCATAGAAACTGTCAGTGATGAGAAAGTGACTTAACATAGCAAGAGACAAAATTAATAGCATAGCTGAGAAGTGTTATATCCTTAATTAACAGCACAGCTGATATAATTTTTGTTCCTATAATTGGAAAACTTGTTGTCTATATAAATATAAATATTTGTAAAATATATGTAAACTTACAAATTCATTACGTTCCATTTTTTCAACATTTACCCTTCAGCACAAGAGTAGATAGTGTATATACTAAATAAAATATAAGGAAATTGTATTTTGAACGACTTGTCAATTTTATCATTGTTAAGTAAAAATCTGTTTCCTTGTTTTGTTTAATATCACAGTTAGTTACACAGCGGAGGTGGCACTTTATGTCGGTCTCCTCTCTACTATTGTTTCGAGATCAGATCATTCACAGCCGTAACTAATTTGTGATACCAGTAGTCCTCTCAGACACTGGGACTTCACCATTTTCTGCAGAAATTCTATTTCTGTAATTTTCAGTACTATACTGATCCTACAACCAAATAAAACCTCTCGCCACACTGGGGGCTCGTTCCTGAGATAGTTCTGTATATCTTGAGCCATACTTAGTCTATTCATCTATCTACACTCTAACTTGTGCCAACCATAGGTAACATAAGAAAATAAATTTTTTTTTGAGAAAATCATTATAGGATTTTTACAAAATTATTTTCTTAGGAGGAGTACCATTTAGTACTCAGTAAATAGTTGATGCTCACAAAGTTGCACGGAAATTTTTTGTTCATTTAAATTAATTAAGTTTAATTACAATAATTGGGTTATAGTAAATATACATACCCTATCTAAGTAACGCCATGGCTGATCTGGTGAAGTTCAGGACTGCGATCATGCAGATGGGTAAGGAATTAAATATGACAGGTGATGCTCTTACTCAGTATGTCACAACAGAAGTGGACAAACACATGGATAGGGAAGAAAGAAAGTTGCAATTAGAGGCTGAAGAAAGGCGGTTGCAAGCAGAAGCCAAAAGACTGGAAGATGAAAGAGAAGCCAAAGGACTGGAAGCTGAAAGAGAAGTCAAAAGACTGGAAGCTGAGAGAGAAGACAAAAGACTGGAAGCTGAGAGAGAAGACAAAAGACTGGAAGCTGAGAGAGAAGACAAAAGACTGGAAGCTCAGAGAGAAAACAAAAGACTGGCAGCTGAAAGAGAAACTAAAAGGTTAGAAACTGAGGAAAGGAAATTACAAGCAGAGAGAGACCATCAGTTGAGATTAAAAGAGCTTGAAATTCAGGCAAATACTGGCAATAATGGTGGTAGCTCACCTCACTCTGAGAGTAGCTCCAGCCAGAGCACCTCAAGTGGGGCCATGAATTTTCATCTGGACCCATTTGTTGAGAAAGAAGATGCCATCGAGTCGTACCTGGATAGATACGAAAGACTAGCCACTACCTATGGCTTAGTGAAAGAAAAATGGAGTCTTAAACTATCTCAGGGATTGAGAGGTGTGGCCTACGATGTGTATTTGAAGCTCTCAAGAGATGACCAGGAAGATTATGACATCCTGAAGCAGGCACTGCTTGTGAGATATGAAAAGAACTCAGAATCATATAGAAAGAAATTCCGAACAGCTAAACTTCTTCCAGGAGAAAACTATCACCAATTCTCTGCTAGACTGGAAACCTATTTGGAAAAATGGAGTAGTTTAGGAAAGTGTCAAAATCTGAAAGAAATGATAATGATGGAGCAAGTGAAAGAGTCCATGCCTCAAGAAATGAGGAAGTTTATCATGGAACAAGGAGCAGAGAGATTGGAAGATATTGTAACTGTTGCTGAGAGATATCAAGCAGCTCAGGCAGAAGTATTAGGAAATAGGAAAAAGCAGGATGAAAACTTCACATCATCACAAAACTATACCAAATATGAACAAAAAGACCATACCACACGGAACAAACAAAGATTTGACCGAAAGGACAAAACCCCTCTAAGATCGGATAAGAAACCTTACCGGAAGGAAGGAAAGTGGTGTAAAACTTGTCTAATGAGTAACCACAATACTGCAGACTGCAGAAGGAACAACCCTCCTTATTACGCTGCGTGTCTCACAACAGGGAACAAGGGAAGGATGGAAATGGCAGTAAGTCAGAAGGACTTCCATCATCCCCCTGTCTGTGAGGAAGTGACCTGTAATGGCACTAAAACTCAGTGCTTATATGATTCAGGTTTGGAATTCGACTCAGTCGTGAGTGCAACCCTGGTGCACCCTGACCAACTTACCACAGAAACAGTGGACATACAAGGGGCAATGCAGGGAACCGGCACCATGACACTTCCCATAGCAAGGATCAACGTGAGAACTCGCTATGTAGAAGGAGTGATAAGAGCAGCAGTAAGTGATGATCCTATATACCCGCTGGTAATAGGATGTAAATATGTCTTTTTGGGTGACCCAATAAAACCTGTTGTCATGGCAGCAAACCATACCAGGTCGAGCACCAAAAAGGAGGAGGGAGATCCAATAACCATTCATCGTACAAAGATGAAAAAGGCTCAAACAGCAGACAGCACATTGAAACCTTGTTTTGGCAAATTGCCAAAGGCCCATAACCCTCCAGAGAAAGGAGACTACTATATGGAAAATGGCCTACTCTACAGACAAGCTGGAAAAGGACCTAAAGGGCATGGACAGCTGGTAGTGCCAAAATTCTATAGGGAGGAAATTATGGAGCAAGAGCATGCTACATCAAGCAGTGGTCACAGAGGGAAAAGGGGCCACTTGTCAAAATATAGCATTGCGATATTACTGGCCAGGAATAATTGAAGACATGA
Organism: Oreohelix idahoensis; assembly: GCA_024509875.1. NCBI lineage: Eukaryota > Metazoa > Mollusca > Gastropoda > Stylommatophora > Oreohelicidae > Oreohelix > Oreohelix idahoensis. Next base: position 118,064 of record JAMPIV010014950.1, on the reverse strand, counting down.
GTCGGTATATGAAATCCTGTTCAGAATGTAACCAGGTAACCTCATTCAGAAGCGTAGACCAGTTACAGGACCTAGGGAAGCATTGTTGCGGACGTAGGCCCACAAAGAAGATACACAAGAGAAAACAACAGGTAGAAGCAGTGATAACGAGAAAACGAAATCACAAGTCTACTGTTACACCAGTAACCATGGCAACTCTCCGTATTGTACAGAGAGGGGACGAGAGACATCCCACCCCGACTAGATATTTGTCGGAACACCATGGCCTGGATCATTTGGAAAATTTGGTTAGTCAGCAACCAGTATTTAAAAAGCTGCAGAAACAAACCCGAACCAAAGGAGGTAGGAACCAGGGCTGTACCAAACAGTTGAGGGAGACAGGCCCCACTTCGGTATACTGCCCCTTACAATAGAAATAGGTGTGGGTCCGGCAACGTCGTAGTATTGCCGTCCCCATACACAGTCCACTGGAAGCATTGCTGCGGACATGGACTGAACAATAGCAAGCACAAACACTCAAGGATGAGATTGACTATCTCTTAAAAGAGAATTATTTCAAAGTCTGAATCTCCCTATAGCTCAAGTGTGGTGCTATTAAGGAAGCCTAGTGGTGAACACAGGTTATGTATTGACTACCGGAAGCTTAATGCGATCACAGAATCTCAGGTGGACCCATTACCTGACACCAACCAGCTGTTCTCTACACTGAGTAAGGCTAGGTATTTATCGAAGGTAGATCTAAGCAAGGGATACTACCAAATACCAGTGAAACCAGAAGTTAGGAAAATGCTGGCATTTAGTACATCAGACGGACACTACGAGTTTAATGTACTACCTTTTGGGCTGAAAAATGCTCCCAGTATCTTTTCAAGAATGATGAGGAAATTATTGGAACCTCTACAAAATCCCCATATCACTAACTTTATGGATGACATTCTTGTTGCTACAAACACATTTGAAGAGCATATAGTAGCGCTCTCCATGTTGTTTGACAGACTGAGAGAAACTGGATTGACTGCACGTCCAACCAAGTGCTATATCGGTTGTAAGGAGTTGGAATTCCTAGGTCACACTATTTCTACAGGTCATATGTCTCCTGACCCAAAGAATATAGAGAAGCTAAAGAAGGCACCCAGACCTCAAACGAAGAAAGATGTGAGATCATTCGTGTCATTATGTGGGTTCTATCAGAAGTACATACCCCACTTTAACTCTCTGTGTGCACCATTAACTAACTTAACGAAGAAAGGACAGCCTGATAAAATCCAATGGAATGCTGATTGTGAAAAAGCTTACACAGAGCTAAAAGCAAAACTCACCAGCAAACCCATCCTTACACTACCCGATATCACACAGGAATTTGTATTAAGAACGGACGCTAGCAGTATAGGTATTGGTGCAACTCTCTTGCAGAAATCAAAAGCCCAGCCGGAGGAACTTTTACCAGTCGCCTACGCCAGTAGGAAGCTGAATGCAGCTGAGTTGAATTACTCGACCATAGAGAAAGAATGTTTAGCTCTAATTTGGTCCATCAACAAATTTTCACCTTTTCTGTATGGGACACACTTCATTGTCCAAAGCGATCACCAACCTTTAACATTCTTGGCTGCATCTAAAAAGCTAAATTCGAGATTGTTAAGGTGGAGTCTGCTTCTGGCGCCTTATTCCTTTACCGTGAATTACATTCCGGGAAGAGACAATGTAGGAGCTGATTTTTTAAGTCGACACCCTAGTACTCTGGAAGGACAGACGCAAAAGGATTAACCACAGCAGGGGTTTACACGTCAGCTATGACAAGTCACAGCTAGGAAAGGAGGGGGCTATGTCGTGAAACGAAGTGTAACCCACTACTTTGTTAATCACTATGTCGAGATACAGATTTGCTTCAACCAATCAACTTGCACCGTTCACCAGTCTCTAAGACAGAATAAATTATACTGTTCACGCAGTTCACGCAAGATGGCGGCTAAAAACTGAATAAAATTAGGCTGTATGAGCAAAAGACGAAACCGGAGGAAACCAATCATTTTGCTCCGCCAGGAACCAACCGAAAGCCTTTCTTAAGCAGTGTCATGAAATATTCTAATCCACATATATAAATTATTAGGTAAATATGAAGCCTAACAAATAAAATTAATAAAGAGAAGAGCAATGGTAAAATGACAGTGCTGTCCCAAAGAATGTACTCGAAATCCCCCTTGTTTTCTGCTTCGTCTGCAAATTGTAACGCTTTCACGTTGATAGTAAAGCTTACTGTATTATTACCCGCCTTCTTCAATGAAACGTGTGCTGTATTTCTTGGAAAAGCATTGAGACGTACTGCGTAATGACCTAAATTAACCCTAACATTAATTATACTGCGTTACCAAAACGAACGAACAGATGGACTAAAGGGATAAAAAGAGAAGGGAGAGGCAGAAAGCCGAACACTAAACCCGCTTCGCGCGATACACAATTACTACCATCACGCGTGTAAGTCTACATGCACTAATTTTTTTTCAGACGGACAGTGATAAAATACACTACCCTTTCCCAGAGTTAGGTTTATAAATCATAACAGACTCTTATTAGAAAAGACAACATTATATGGGTTTACGTTTGAACACATAACAGTACCCAGACAGCACATCTTCTAAACAGGAGATAGAAGAAATTGCATATTTTGAACGCAGCCACGTAGCTCCTTTAAATTAGTATTTTTGGGTTCCTTAGGGTTTGCTGACAAATAATATGTAAAACGTTACGCAAATAGTCCAGGAATTAATAAATTATACCCAAAATAAAATATTGGGGGTGCCTGACAGCATAAAATCATTTCTGCTCATAAAATTTTTTTTATAACGTGTTTGAAAAAACCTTACGTTACATAAATAGCCTACCATGTAAACTCCAAATTGATTGGAGCGCAACAAATGAAAGCCTAACCACGATTGGTCGGGCTATAAATACTATCTTGGTTGTTGGGGGAGACGGGAAAAGATAACATTTTTTCAAACACTTGTCGAAACGTGGCTCATTGGCCAGTCTCGCTGATATACACACTTGGGAGCGTTAGTTCGAGACCACTAATTCAAATAAGCTTGATAAAGCGACAGTACGTTGAAGCCAGCTCACATTTTTGCTAAAATAAAAGCCTGGAACATAGGCAGAACGGAATTTGTGCCAGTTTGTGCCAGAATTCATTGCTAATCAACGTATCTGTGTTTATTTCCATGAAATTGTGGTAAGCTTGAACCATTCAGTATCTTTTAATGAAAAATTGAATGTGAATTGTTGATTTATGCCTGTATATATATGTGTAGTTCAGTGGCAAACGTGAGGTAAAGCCTATAATGCTCCAGCCTGAACAGAGGGTGTCGGAGAGAAGTAAAACGGCATGGAATGGCCAAGTAGTACACTGACACCTGGATGATGGACTAGAAAGAAATAATGCTGGAAGTGCAGAGGCGTAGTAACCATTAAGAAGGGTAATACTGGAATAAAGTATTTCAAATGAAGCTGACTGTTGGCCTAACGCTCTGAACGCAATGTTTGTGCTGTATTGTGATCAGTGTAAAAGAGAATATAAATTAGTTATGAAGTAGAAGGTACATCCTTCTTGATTTCAGGGACAGTGGTCTTGATGGTAGTGAGCAGCACCTGGTCAGAGATTTGCTGAATCCAGAGTCGGACAGCATACTCCTTGGTCTTTTTAGCTATCAGTGAGGTGTCTCCTGAGCCCAGAGGAGAATTCGAGCAGAGGAGTCCTTTCCTGCCGCCATCACTAAAGATAAGCAGAGTTGGCCAGCTGAGCTCAACATTATGTCCCCTCATCTTGAACTGATTTTTTAAAATTAACATTAAGAGGGGAATTTACTTGTCTTAAAATCAGGAACTGTGAACATCTACAATAATGGTCCCTAAAGACAAACTATTGAAGTCATGATGACAAATACCAACAGAGCTTGAACAAAACAAAACCAGTATTACCTCATTTTACCACTACACAATTGACACACATAGAACATTGGTAATAATATATGTCACTACAATATTCATATTAAATACATTCTGTACATAACTTGTAATTTAAATTGATTGTGATTCCTGGTTCCCTTGTAGTTGAATCAGGACACATATTCATTCATGCCAGTAATGAATACATATTGTTATTTGAAACGTTACTAGTGACTTCTTTAAGATATTCTCATAGAGTGTTATATGTATGTGAGTGTCACAGTGTTGTTAAGAGTAGTGGATTAAATTAAATTGTTTATCTGTCTGTTGTTGTGACTTACACTTCACCATACACATACCCTAGACACATAACGTAGCATCACACTATTCCAGAATAATTCTGACTGAGATAAAGAGATATGTGGTAGCAAGTAAGGTTATCTATAATACACTACTTTTAATAGATATAGATACCTTCACAGCTGATCTCAGTCAGTACACTAAGTCCCCTATAAATATTTATAACATCCCACTTCACCACATATATTGGGGTCTCGCTCTTGGGATTTTGAATCTTTAACTATTAAAAATATTGGGGATAATTCACTTCAGGGAATATAAGAATTAAAAGGTATCCTTGGGTGGAATTAAATAAGGTTGAGCTCACGGTGCCTGTGTTGTCCATTAGAGATTGAATTGTTGGTTAGACATTGTATTAAGTTACCTGATAGACAATGGCGGACCTGGCCAAATTTCGATCTGCTGCGGTTCAGACTGCAAAAGAGTTAGGATTAGATGGGCAAGTTATGGTTGCCTATGTTACTACGGAATGTGACAAATTTATTGAACGCGAAGAAAGAAGGTTTGAAGCCGAAAGAAGGTTAGAGGCTGAAAGGGAAATTAAGAAGTTACAATTTGAAGCTGAGGCTGAGACTAAGAGGTTGCAGATTGAAGCTGAGGCTGAGACTAAGAGGTTGCAGATTGAGGCTGAGGCTAAGAAATTGGAAGCAGAAAGAGAAGACAAAAGATTAGCAGCAGAAGAGAAGAAATTAGCTGCAGAAAGGGAAGCCGAGGAAAGAAGACAAGCTGCAGAAGAAAGAAGATTGACTGCAGAGAGGGAAGCAGAAAAGGAGGAGAAAAGATTACAAAGGGAACATGAATTACGACTAAGGGAGTTTGAGTTTCAAGGCCATGCTCCTGAAAATGGTGCCAGTCCCTTTGCCTCTGATGCTACGGTTACTCAAGGAGCCTCAATCTCAGCTATGAATTTTCATTTAGATCATTTTGTTGAGAAAGACGATGATATTGAGAGCTATATAAATAGGTACGAACTATTAGCTACCACGTATGGGTTGGAGAGAGAAAGGTGGAGCTTAAAGTTATCTCAGGGACTTCGTGGGGCAGCTTATGAAGTTTTTGCAAAAATGAGCAGAGGTGATCAGGAAAATTATGACATGCTAAAGCAGGCTCTTTTGTTAAGGTATGAAAAGAATGCAGAGTTTTACAGGAAAAAATTTAGGAATGCTAAACTACTGTCAGGTGAAACCTATCACCAGTTCTCTGCACGAATAGAGACATACTTGGAGAAATGGACTTCTCTGGGGAAAACCCAAGATCTTAAGGAAATGGTCCTTATAGAGCAACTAAGAGAGTCCATGGCTCCAGACCTGAGAAAGTTTCTCATGGAACAAGGTGCAGAGAGGCTGGGTGAGTTGCTAAATGTTGCTGAAAGGTATCAAGCAGCTCAAGCAGAGGTAACAGGTAATAAAAAGAAACAGGTGGACAACTTTAGGGCACCACAGAACTTTAATAAATTTGATCCTAAGGATCAAAATAAAGGTAAGCACCAATTTGATAGGCCACGGTATGAAAATAAAAATAAATTCCCACAATTCGATGAAAGGAAATATGATGAAAGAAAATCTTTCAACCAAGGAAAAAGGTGGTGTAAGAATTGTCAGATGGACAATCATGACACTGACCGTTGCAGAAGGAAACCTGTGTATATGGCAACCCTTCAGGTCAGGTCGACCTCAAGACAGGAGGAGGATATTATGTTGGATACCACTCCAGAAGAGATGAGGAAGGCACAGGCTGGGGATAAAACACTCAAGCCTTGTTTCAGAAAATTGTCAACTTGTCATACAACTCCAGGCAAGGGAGATTTTTACATGAAAAACAAGTTGATGTATAGGAAGGCCGGAACTAGATCCCATGGTCACGGACAGCTGGTTCTTCCAAAAAGATATAGGGCAGACTTAATAAGGAGCCTACATGTGAAACCAGATGGGGACCATGAGAAGATAGGTACCATCATTCAAAAGGTGGCTCACAATTATTATTGGCCCAAAGCAAGATGGGACATTGAGAACTTTGTAGAAAGGTGTAGTATAGCACATGAGGGAACACCCACAAGTGGGAACATGGATCAGGACCTGGACACGCCATGGGGCAAAATCAGGCCTGACAATAAAAGGAAAAATAAATTTGATAAAGTGGACCAAATGGAATGGGAAGCCCCTTTTCACGGACAAGCTTCACTTAACTGTTTTACAATGGCCACTATGCGGAGAGTGCAAAAAGATGTCTTACCCCAGGATAAGCCGACAATCCCTCAATCGGACTTAAACAAACTGGAGGAAGAAGATGTAGAGAGGAAATCTCTCATCAAGAATTTTAAGAGGGGAGACAGCCCCAAGAAAAAAAAATTGGTAGCGGTCGTTTTGTGAATGATAATTCTGGGAGGAAAAATCATCACTATAAAGCTTCAAGTGGAAGAGACCATACCGGTGCATGGACAAATAGGTCCACACAATTAAAGGTCCATATGTAGCTTTGTTAAGAACGTGGACTGATGAAAAGGCAGAGGAAAACATTACATCTTCATACCAGTATGTGAATGAGCTGACCACTCGGTTAAAAACTGGCTGGAAACTTGCCAATGAAAATTTGAAACAAGCCAGGAAGAAACATGCTGCCTATTATAACAGGAAGGCGAAAGACAGAAATTTGGCTGTGGGAGAGAAGGTACTGCTTCTTTTGCCCGGGAGTCAGAATAAGTTACAAATTGGATGGCAGGGTCCATATACAGTTCTAGAGAAGGTGTCTAGAACAAATTATAAGATAGATAAGAAGGGGAAAGAAAAAATCTATCATGTGAATCTCCTGAAGAAATATTTGGAAAGAGAACATCAGGAAGAGACACACTTGTTGACCTTGTCCATCGCCATGGAGATGAAAAAGGAACCACTTTCATCATTTGAATATCCATTACACCCCTGTGAGACAGCAGCACAGGTGAAAATCAGTACACATTTAACGAAAACTCAGAAAGAGAGAGTGCAACAGGTTCTAAATAATCATGCAGAGGTGTTAACAGACCGACCAGGGCATACAAACCTATTGGAATATGATATGAAATTAATAGACTCCACACCTGTCTGTATGAAACCATATTCGATTCCGTTTGCTAAGGAAAAAGCTTTGAAGGAAGAGATAGACTATCTGTTGAAGGAAGGAATTATTTCGCACAGTGAGTCTTCGTATAGTTCCGGTGTTGTACTTTTAAGGAAGCCCTCTGGAGAACATAGACTCTGTATAGATTACAGGAGACTGAATGCTATTACAGAAGGACAGGTGGATCCATTGCCGGATACAAATCAGCTGTTTGCCAGACTAAATAAAGCTAAATATTTCTCAAAAGTGGATCTGAGTAAAGGATACTATCAGATTCCAGTAAAGCCTGAGGTTAGACCATACCTAGCTTTTAGTACCTCAGAAGGACACTATGAGTTTAATAGATTGCCATTTGGATTGAAGAATGCGCCTAGTGTCTTCTCTAGAATGATGAGAAAATTATTGGATCCTCTGAATAATCCCTGTATAACAAATTTTATGGATGATATCCTTATAGCAACAGAAACATTTGAGGAACACATTGACTCTCTGAACATGCTGTTTGATCGACTTAGGGAGGCAAATTTAACAGCCCGACCAACCAAATGTTGCGTTGGATGTAAAGAATTGGAATTTTTGGGACACACAGTTTATCAGGGAAACATGACCCCTGACCCAAAGAATTTAGAGAAACTACAGAAAGCCCCGAGACCACAAACCAAGAAGGACGTGAGATCCTTTGTCTCATTATGTGGTTTCTACCAGAAGTATATCAAAAACTTTAATTCCATATGTGCACCTTTAACGGAATTGACACGTAAAGGACTTCCAGATCGCATTACATGGACACCACAATGTGAAATGACTTACCAAGAATTGAAGGAAAAGCTCACAAGTAAACCCATTTTGAAATTACCTGACTTAAGTCAAGAATTCATAGTAAGGACGGATGCAAGTAATATTGGGCTAGGTGCAACTTTACTACAGAAATCAGATGCATTGGATGGGGAATTAAGCCCAGTGGCATATGCTAGCAGAAAGTTGAATAAAGCTGAAATCAACTACTCAACTAGCGAAAAAGAATGTCTTGCAGTAATATGGGCAATAAAGAAATTCAATATTTATCTATATGGGAAGGCATTTAAGTTGCAAACTGACCACAAACCTTTATCGTTTTTAGCACAGGCTAAGCATGAGAACTCTAGGTTACTCCGATGGTCTTTGCTTCTGGCTCCATATAATTTTAGCATTGAATATATATCTGGAAAAACAAATCTGGGAGCGGATTTTTTAAGCCGCCATCCGTGTGATGAGAATCACCGTAAACCCCAGAAATAATAATAAATTTCTCTATGTGTATATAGAATAAAGGACTGACATATAATGTCTGTTTTAAGAGGGGAAGTGTCATGAAATATTCTAATCCACATATATAAATTATTAGGTAAATATGAAGCCTAACAAATAAAATTAATAAAGAGAAGAGCAATGGTAAAATGACAGTGCTGTCCCAAAGAATGTACTCGAAATCCCCCTTGTTTTCTGCTTCGTCTGCAAATTGTAACGCTTTCACGTTGATAGTAAAGCTTACTGTATTATTACCCGCCTTCTTCAATGAAACGTGTGCTGTATTTCTTGGAAAAGCATTGAGACGTACTGCGTAATGACCTAAATTAACCCTAACATTAATTATACTGCGTTACCAAAACGAACGAACAGATGGACTAAAGGGATAAAAGAGAAGGGAGAGGCAGAAAGCCGAACACTAAACCCGCTTCGCGCGATACACAATTACTACCATCACGCGTGTAAGTCTACATGCACTAATTTTTTTTCAGACGGACAGTGATAAAATACACTACCCTTTCCCAGAGTTAGGTTTATAAATCATAACAGACTCTTATTAGAAAAGACAACATTATATGGGTTTACGTTTGAACACATAACAGTACCCAGACAGCACATCTTCTAAACAGGAGATAGAAGAAATTGCATATTTTGAACGCAGCCACGTAGCTCCTTTAAATTAGTATTTTTGGGTTCCTTAGGGTTTGCTGACAAATAATATGTAAAACGTTACGCAAATAGTCCAGGAATTAATAAATTATACCCAAAATAAAATATTGGGGGTGCCTGACAGCATAAAATCATTTCTGCTCATAAAAATTTTTTTTATAACGTGTTTGAAAAAACCTTACGTTACATAAATAGCCTACCATGTAAACTCCAAATTGATTGGAGCGCAACAAATGAAAGCCTAACCACGATTGGTCGGGCTATAAATACTATCTTGGTTGTTGGGGGAGACGGGAAAAGATAACATTTTTTCAAACACTTGTCGAAACGTGGCTCATTGGCCAGTCTCGCTGATATACACACTTGGGAGCGTTAGTTCGAGACCACTAATTCAAATAAGCTTGATAAAGCGACAGTACGTTGAAGCCAGCTCACATTTTTGCTAAAATAAAAGCCTGGAACATAGGCAGAACGGAATTTGTGCCAGTTTGTGCCAGAATTCATTGCTAATCAACGTATCTGTGTTTATTTCCATGAAATTGTGGTAAGCTTGAACCATTCAGTATCTTTTAATGAAAAATTGAATGTGAATTGTTGATTTATGCCTGTATATATATATGTGTAGTTCAGTGGCAAACGTGAGGTAAAGCCTATAATGCTCCAGCCTGAACAGAGGGTGTCGGAGAGAAGTAAAACGGCATGGAATGGCCAAGTAGTACACTGACACCTGGATGATGGACTAGAAAGAAATAATGCTGGAAGTGCAGAGGCGTAGTAACCATTAAGAAGGGTAATACTGGAATAAAGTATTTCAAATGAAGCTGACTGTTGGCCTAACGCTCTGAACGCAATGTTTGTGCTGTATTGTGATCAGTGTAAAAGAGAATATAAATTAGTTATGAAGTAGAAGGTACATCCTTCTTGATTTCAGGGACAGTGGTCTTGATGGTAGTGAGCAGCACCTGGTCAGAGATTTGCTGAATCCAGAGTCGGACAGCATACTCCTTGGTCTTTTTAGCTATCAGTGAGGTGTCTCCTGAGCCCAGAGGAGAATTCGAGCAGAGGAGTCCTTTCCTGCCGCCATCACTAAAGATAAGCAGAGTTGGCCAGCTGAGCTCAACATTATGTCCCCTCATCTTGAACTGATTTTTAAAAATTAACATTAAGAGGGGAATTTACTTGTCTTAAAATCAGGAACTGTGAACATCTACAATAATGGTCCCTAAAGACAAACTATTGAAGTCATGATGACAAATACCAACAGAGCTTGAACAAAACAAAACCAGTATTACCTCATTTTACCACTACACAATTGACACACATAGAACATTGGTAATAATATATGTCACTACAATATTCATATTAAATACATTCTGTACATAACTTGTAATTTAAATTGATTGTGATTCCTGGTTCCCTTGTAGTTGAATCAGGACACATATTCATTCATGCCAGTAATGAATACATATTGTTATTTGAAACGTTACTAGTGACTTCTTTAAGATATTCTCATAGAGTGTTATATGTATGTGAGTGTCACAGTGTTGTTAAGAGTAGTGGATTAAATTAAATTGTTTATCTGTCTGTTGTTGTGACTTACACTTCACCATACACATACCCTAGACACATAACGTAGCATCACACTATTCCAGAATAATTCTGACTGAGATAAAGAGATATGTGGTAGCAAGTAAGGTTATCTATAATACACTACTTTTAATAGATATAGATACCTTCACAGCTGATCTCAGTCAGTACACTAAGTCCCCTATAAATATTTATAACATCCCACTTCACCACAAGCAGTTACCTGCCTATATATTCGGGCGGAATTTTATGCTAACCACGCAATCCCGGACGAGCCCCCAGTGTGGCGAGAGGGTTTATTTGTGCCCTAAAAACCTGAGGTCGTATGTTCGAGTCAATCCCGCTGCCTGGAACTTCACAGGAGCATAGAGATTGTACAGAAGCTACATCTTTAGTCCCCCTCAGTCTTGGGTGGGCTAAAGTAACGAGCCTCAGCAGGAGTGGTGTGAACCAAACTAAGGAGAACAGAACGTTTTAAGAGATGAGTACTCAGTCGTACCATTTCTGTCAGCATTGTGAGCATAGAAACTGTCAGTGATGAGAAAGTGACTTAACATAGCAAGAGACAAAATTAATAGCATAGCTGAGAAGTGTTATATCCTTAATTAACAGCACAGCTGATATAATTTTTGTTCCTATAATTGGAAAACTTGTTGTCTATATAAATATAAATATTTGTAAAATATATGTAAACTTACAAATTCATTACGTTCCATTTTTTCAACATTTACCCTTCAGCACAAGAGTAGATAGTGTATATACTAAATAAAATATAAGGAAATTGTATTTTGAACGACTTGTCAATTTTATCATTGTTAAGTAAAAATCTGTTTCCTTGTTTTGTTTAATATCACAGTTAGTTACACAGCGGAGGTGGCACTTTATGTCGGTCTCCTCTCTACTATTGTTTCGAGATCAGATCATTCACAGCCGTAACTAATTTGTGATACCAGTAGTCCTCTCAGACACTGGGACTTCACCATTTTCTGCAGAAATTCTATTTCTGTAATTTTCAGTACTATACTGATCCTACAACCAAATAAAACCTCTCGCCACAACCCAGAAAGAGATGTTTTAATAGCTAAGACTGGCGTATTAAATAACATATAGCTAACTTTTCCAGCTGTAATGTAAAATTTAAATCAATCGCTATTACACAGAAAGAGATGTTTTAATTGACTAATAAATACACTAGGCGACTGACTATAGACGGAATATAAATTTACTTCTAATTCATTACGTGTAATTGTGTAAGTGACTAGTGTAATATCATGTGGCAAAACAAATAGCTAGTAATGACAAGCGATATTTGTAAAGTAGTCATAATTAAATTATCACTGATATTGTGCGCTGAGAGTTTACCGGGGGTGGGAAGGGGAAAAGGTGCATATCTTAAAACCCAACCCGTAACAGATGAACGAAGCGTGATAAGATAGGCTAATTTATCGGGTCTTCGATGTTGACCTGTGCGGTCCTCTTGCTTCATCCAGAGAGAGAGAGAGAGAGAGAGAGAGAGAGAGAGAGTCCAAACGTATAGACAATAAGAATTAATTATAACTGGAGACACCAAATATCCAGATTTTTTTCTATTCAATTATATCAGCCCGCTGTGGCAAAATATCTATACATAACATTGTTCTCTCCAGGTAACATTAATAACTTTGGCACTGATAACAAAGAGTTGGTTAGAATATAATATGTATCAATTGTTGTTTAGTTTCCATGCTGATATTCTGATGAATAACACGTAAGTAAAACTGTATAAACTTGCTCCATGACTTGTTAGTAGATATGCCTTTAATCATATAGCTAGACTTCGTAAATGCTGAAGTCATGTGACTAGTTTTCACGTCTGCAGTATGACGTCTGCCTTCCTAAGGCAGGGCTGGCCTTAGGACGAGACGACCGCTCTGGGCGCTAAGGGCAAGGGGCGCAGAAGCAGGAGAGAAAAAAGTATGTTTTTTTCGGCCAAGAAGATCGACTTTGCTTGAGCTGTGACACAACTCGCCGATGTCAAAGCCCTCAATGTAGATCTTTCATACGAAAACAATAAAGTTAAAGTGTGACGTATTTTTAATATTCCGTTGTTATTGTGTTTATTGTTTTGTAAGCAATAGCTGTTTAAAACTGCAACTGAATTCTTGAATATAACTTAATTTTCCGGTGGAGTTTAATCTTTGGCGGCTAGAAGTGTGGGCGAGTGAGCGAATGTTGTCACTCGTCCCATGTGTTGAATGCTTGAAGGCCGGTCCTGACGTCGTCAGACCCGGCCTTAGAGCATTCGGCGCCTGAGACTAACGTTTTGACATACGCTCCCTTCACCTCACTTCTAGCCGCGGAAGTTAAATTCACTTGGAAAATTAAGTAAGATTCGTGAATAAAATAGCCAATCCGTTTGAGATAGTTGTTACTTACAAAAAAAAAAAAAACACATGATTACAACTAAAACAAGAGTGTTAAAAATATGTCACATTTTGGCTTTAGTGTTTTCTTATAAAAGATTTACACTGCGAGTTTTGGCCTCTGCGAATTTGTCACACCTGAAGAAAAAGTGGATCCTCTTGGCGAAAAAAATACTTTTTTCCCCCTCGCTCATTCCGGAGCCTCTTACCCTTGGCGCCGAGGGCGGCCGCCCCGGTCTCTCTGCACTACCACCGGCTCTGATTATCATATTTTGAATTAACTGGGGTTTTTTATGACGAGTTTTCTCCTTATAATGACTAGTATCCCGTACGTAGCGGTCCCAATGACTGCATTTCATAATATTGCAGTAGTGAATAGGCACTAATCCAGCAGATGGGCCAATATGAATCTAACGAATCGGATTAGTTTAGGTGACGTATTCGTGCGCTTAAACGGCAGACGTTAACTTGGTGGCGCAGTATGTCTCTCTCAATCTTGAACAGACTGGTTATTTTCCACAGTTGAGAGTAATTCTTTTTTTTATTTTTTTTTTTCAAAAATGATTAAACTGATTAGAATTAAGATATAACAAATGATGGATAATACTTTTTTCATTTTACAATGATAATTTTTGTTGTGAAAAGTTACCTAGAAAAGTACTTTGCTTCCGTTGTCCTCTCGTTGTGTGTGAGCGGAATCCTTGACGCAGCGCGGAATGCGTCTCCCACTGCAGGGATAGTCAGAATCAAATGGTATTTAATAAGCTGCAAAGGGACATAACTAAATAGAAACAATAAAATTACCATTGATGCAGTTAGGTCCCGTACTAAATTGTATTGTACCACAAACAAAACAGCGTTTGCTTCTCGTAGCAAAGTCTGAGGGTTGGAAACCAAGTAGTGTCATGCTGCAGTTTATCCAGCTGTAAATGGATACCTTACACTCTGCTCTTGAGTTATGGAACTCAAAGGAAGCGAGAAAGGGAAATGGTCACTGCACCTCATATAGCTGGACCGAGTGTAGTGAAGTCTCTAACACTTTACTCCCCTACAGCAGTATCAGCTATGGGACTACATTTACCTTTTCTTAACAGACAAAGAAAAAATAAGACTTTACTGCTCACTCAGACATGTCGTATAAGGCTACCAGTATGAAGTTGTGCATGGGGCAGGTAACTCATCATGTCAAACAAATTGTTACAGAAACCACCACTACAAGACCATGTGACTGCTTGGTGCAGGATTCCTGCAAGGGGACCAGCTGCATTAGTGGCTTCATGCTCCGTAGGTAGCGCAAAGAAAAAAGAGGATGATGATGATTCAAGATTTATATTAACCGTAGCAAGTTGAGGGAGTTACGTTTTCGGATGTTGCGATATACCGTCTGCTAGCATAACAATCATCATCTCATCTCAACCCGTAACCCGTCATGGGTCGTAGGGGTGCCATGGTGGAAGCATCAGCAGACATTGTACTGCTCTCTATCCTCAGCAATGCATACAAGTGTGGAAAAACCGTGCTCTGCCCATTCTTTGATGTTATCAGCCCAGGATTTTCTTTGCCTTCCTCTTCTCCGTTTACCTTCGACTGTTCCCTGGAGGATCGTTTTCGAAAGGGAGTCATGACGAATTACATGCCCAAACCAGGCAAGCTTTCGACGTTTTACTACTGACAAAAGTGGTTCTTGGCGGCGTCCATACGTGTTTATTTTCTCTCTAACATAGACATTTGTTTTGTGCTCTTTATAGCAAATGCGCAAAATTCTTCCATAACATTTATACTCGAAAGCCTGAATCCTTCGCTCCGTATCTGCAGTGAGTGTCCAGCCATCACACCCATACAAGAGAATAGATAATACAAGTGATTTGTATAACTTGATCTTCCCAGGAAAACTGATGTTACTTTTCCACTAACAATGTTATTAACAAAAGTCCTAAATCTGAAACTTCCACGGCAGAAGAAATAAAGGAAGATTGTAGAACTCACGGGGAGACGATAACTGGAGATGGAAGTAAACACGGGGAGAAGATAACTGGAGATGGAAGTAAAAGGTCAAGGTAGTCCCATAGCAGATACTGCCGTAGAGGAGTGAGGACCATACTAGGTCCAGCTTCGAGAGGTGGGGGTGACCAGTTCCCTTCCTCGCTGCCTTTTCCTTCCCTAACTAAGGAGGTGGAAGTAAGAACAAATAATGCAGCGAAAGAACCAGAACAAAAGACGGTATAGAAAAGTTTAGATAGCTCGTGCTGCTGCACACGAAAGTGAAAACAGAGAAGGGTCTTACCAAGTATGTACTCACAGGGGAGACTAAGAATAAACAAATGGACATGGTTGCCAAGGAAAAAGAATTGTGGATACTGCTTTTCAGAACCTTAGGAACCAAAATTTGGATGGAGAAAAGTGGTTACCTTATTACATAAAATACGACATGTGACTATAGAATGGCCAGATTTTTATACTTCGGCTGCCGTACTTGTTTCAGTTTACCAAAATTCAGAGTGCCAAATGCATTAGCCAGTGTAACAAATTAATTTGCCTGTATAACCATTTTATCAGCCAGCGTAACAATTTCATTTGTCAATACATGCCCTTAAACCCCTATCCCAAACCTCTGGGGCTACACGTATTTCGGAATTAGGAAATGTTTCGGATTTCAGAATGATATTATGAAGCATGTACAGTATATTAATTAGGTAACATCCTAACCTAACGGCTTCATATAAGCAAACACATTAATGTTTAGAAGAATTGCGATTTGACTCAAAATGATCTTTATTATTCATTGTTGTCAAATTTTTAAAACGTAACAAATTTATAGTTCATAAAACTATTTTAACACTGAAATTGTCACATTTTAGAAGAGTCACAAATGTACAGTTCTCTAAAGTATGTATATAGCAAACACTTGAAAGTATTGCAATTTCATCGTCATCATAATGTGGCGATATAGGCGACAAAAAACGCACCGTTATAGTATTTCCTGTGTTACAGTGTTAGATCGGCCCATCTGTCATATAAAATAAATATCTTGCTATTCAACTGACGCCTCATACCACCTTGTGTCATGTCGCACCACGCGAGTTAAGCTCCACGAAAAAAAAAGAGAGGTTTACAGACATATTGCGTGTCCTGATTGTAATGACAACGTCAGCCATCTTACAAGGTGGGATTAGAGTATCATTTGTCGGCTCCGAACACAACATATACCACTCAACAATCACTTGAACAGAATCCAACCACAGTACACTGCAGGGCGCCAGCTATATACCTACCCCTATGAAACTGTTGACCACCACCTCGGAGTGCACACCACTCGATGATGTTAGGAAAATACTCCTTCCTCCGAGACCAGAAAACTCGAACACCTTATATAGAGCTAAAGAACAACTTGCCAACACATGCAGATAGTACTACAATGGCATTGAGCCGAAAGGTGAGAGCCCAAACACCGCTAGATCAATAACAACAACAAGAACTTTTTCAAACTAAGATTTTCAGACTATTGGTTGATGACGAGTATAACAATTTCATTTGCCAGAATAACAATTTCATTTGCCAGAATAACAATTTCATTTGCCAGAATAACAATTTCATTTGTCAGAATAACAATTTCATTTGCCGGAATAACAATTTCATTTACCAGTTTAACTATTTCATTTGATAACATAACAGTTTCATTACCTAGTATACCAGTTTCCTCTGCCAGTATAACTATTTTATCTGCCAGTATAACAGTTTCATCTGTTTGTATAAAAATTATGTCTGCCAGTAAATTAATTTCATATGCTAGGATAACAATTGTGTCTCCTAGTGTAACAATTTTATCTGTTAGTATAACAATTTCATCTGTCAGTATAACAATTTCGTTTGTCAGTATAACAATGTTGTCTGCAAGTGTAATAATTTCATTTGTAAGTATAACAGTTTTACTTGCCAGTATAATAATTTTATTTGCCAGTATAACAATTGTGTCTGCCAGCATAACAATTTTACCTGCCACTATAACAATTTTACCTACCTGTATACAATTGTGCCTGCCAGTTTAAAAAACTTACGTGCCATTATAACAATTTTACCTGCCACTATAACAATTTTACCTACCACTATAACAATTGTATCTGTCATTATAACAATTTTACCTATCACTATAACAATTGTATTTGTCACTATAACAATATTCAATTTTACCTACCAGTGTAACAATTGTATCTGTCACTATAACAGTTGTGTCTGTCACTATAACAATTTTACCTACCACTATAACAATTTTACCTACTACTGTAACAATTTTACCTACCACTGTAACAATTTTACCTACCACTATAACAATTTTACCTACCACCATAACAATTGTACCTACCGCTGTAACAATCTTACTTACCACTATAACAATTTTACCTACCACTATAACAATTTTACTTACCACTATAACAATTTTACTTATCACTAAAACAATTTTACCTACCACTATAACAATTTTACCTACCACTATAACAATTTTACCTACCACTATAACAATTTTACCTACCACTAAAACAATTTTACCTATCACTATCACAATTTTACCTACCACCATAACAATTGTATCTAACAGCATAACAATTTTACCTACCAGAATAACAATTTTACTTACCACTATAACAATTTTACCTATCACAGTAACAATTTCATCTTCCTGTATAACAGTTGTATCTGCCTACATAACAGTTTCATTTGCCAGTTGGACATTTGACACTGGTAGGCCTTCTAAGAGCTCACACAGGTCATGCTGGTTTTGCGTGATTAACACAATCAAGCCTCGTAAGTTCTTGTCTGACCTGTAAACAAGTCTCAACTCCCAGCTCTCGTGTATGTCACAGTGATTAAAAAAATATCACACACTTTTTGAAGGTAAAACTTCAACTCTTAAGGCATCATTATTTGACAGGGTTTGTTTGGTCTGGGTCAGATTTTGGACTTGGCACTTCTATGCAACTGTTCAGTTGATACGGAGGGGGCGGCATGTACGGTGGAGGCATATCGGTGAGAATTGAACCCACTGTACCTTGGTTGTAGCTTTCAACTTCAGTCTTGGTTTTATCCATGCTGCCAACTTCAGGCAATTGTGAAAGTACTCACTATGTTGTATATAAATTATTGTCCTGAATTCCATAACCCGTTACGGTTGCCCCATAACCAACACGATGCTCTTTCTGCCGTTTCACCGAGCCCCTTAAATGCCCGCGTTCTTCAATGTTCTTTCACGTCCAATAGTTTCAGTAGATCATACACTGAGGCAGCCACTAGACCTCTTGTACCTATCCCAACAGCTATGACGTTTGCAGTGGGCCCATCATGTCTCAAGTCCATGACCAGATCCTCATATTTAGCGAATTTGAACTAGTTTTGCTCGTCGAATCTTGATTCAAATGACACTGTCAGCTCAATAATAATAATCTGGTGCAACACTGAGGAGTGTAGTACTATGTCTGATCGTCTTCGACATCTCCTAATGATTTCTGAGTGCGTCCCTCGCCCAGGTAGATCTACCGCCACCTCCCAGTCATTTGGATAGTGAAGAATAGATGGTAAACTTATATTTCGTTTGAGATGTGCTGCCTTTCCTGCTCTCTGAAGGTATGTATTTGCAATAAGCACAGCCTATAAGTAACTGTGATTTCTGTCAGTCGATTTGCCTTACTGTAATTACACCAAAAGAGCGGCGGAAAATCCAAATAAATTGATCTTTTACCGAAGGTAAACTGCATAGGTACAGGTATATGAACTTTTATCCGAACACCCGAAAACTGAAATATTCTGAAAATCAAATGTTTCTTTGGGCGACTTTGTTACTACTTTTCGATTCCTATTGAGACGATTTCTTACCCTTTGTAGGCGAATTTGACCTACTTTTGAAATGCGATTTGGGCGATATCCGAAAACCGGATTTTTTCGGTTCCCAGATATCGTCCAAATCGCGTTCGAAAAGTAGCTCAAATTCGACCACAAAGGGTAAGAAATCGTCCTAATAGGAATCGAAAAATAGCAATAAAGTCGCCCAAAGAAACATTTGATTTTCAGAATATTTCAGTTTTCGGATATTCGGATAACAGTTTATATACCTGTACCTATGAAGTTCTATCTTATACACATACTGCCTTAGGTATAAATTCTGGAAATTTTCCTACACTCATTTCATTACTCACCTGTGTGTTACCGGGGCCTGAAAGGGGAGAAAAGAATAGTAACAATGTACCCTTCCATGTATGTCGTAAAAAAACAACTAAGGAGGGTTGGACATGGGGCCGGTTCCCCCCGTCCTGTAAAAAAATGTTAAACAACAAAAATGTCAACAAACATAGGTCAGTCAACTAAAAAATACAACTCAGCCAACTAAGACGGTAGAGGTCCTATGGCAAGGAGGTGCATGACGCAACACAGAGAAAGCCGAACGAGTCTATGTTGCTGACTAATATTATTTCTTCTATGAGAACCTCAATATTTGGCACCTGGAATGTTCGAATATTGAACGAACAAGGGAAGACGGTACATGTGACAGCAGAAATGAGGGAATACAAGATCTATGTCCTAGGGCTGTACGATACATGGTGGAATGAGACAGACAGGAGGACAAAGTATTCCTTGTTCTGGAACCCCCAGGGTAAAAGAGGCAGAAGTAGACCTAGAAGCACGTGGAGAAGATAACTAGAGACAGAAGTGAAAATGATGAAGCAGACGCGGAAAGAATTGGAGCTGATGACACGTGACAGGAGGACTTGTTATGTGTTTGTTGAAGGCCTATGCGCCTTGGGGAGCTGAAGGGTATTGATTAATTGATTGATTGATTGATTTCAATACCCTTCACAAGAAGCATTGGCCTTCAACAAATTCAGGCCAAGTCCTGTGTCGTCCGCTCAAGGTCATTCCATGTCTTCCCTATCATTTTATTTTCTGTCTCCAATTTATCTTCTCCTCTGTGTCTTTTTGTCTGTCTCCCTCTTCCTATCTTACTATGGGTATTCCAGAGTAAGAACTACATTGTAAAGCTGTTAACAGGGATCCTCAACTTGTGTGCTGTCCATCGCCAGCATCTTCTTCTCGTCTTTTTAGATAAAAAATTGTACAAATTTGATCAAGTGTGTGTGAGTAAAGTACTTTGTAACTTAGGTTTTTTTGTTTTTATTTTTGTTTGTTTGTTTTAATTCTGAAGAGACTATTGTTCAAGTTGAGTGAAGAATATCGGGATGTGTTCTTCGCCTCTATCCAAATAAGTCGCACATATGGTTAGGGTTAAGTTTAGGGTTTAGTTTAGGATTCCTAACCCTTATCCCGTATTACTCATCATCATGTAGCATGTCCTTTGCAGAACGTCGCTCTCATCACAGCCCGCCTGAAAGACTCTCGATCTCTAGCCAGTCCTCCTGCCTCCTCCATTGTCATGTTCAATGTGTCTTCAATGTCCTGTGTCCACCGTCGTCTTGGTCGGCTCCTGCCTCGCCTTCCAGGTACCATACCCTCCATCACTGCTCTCTGTAAGCCACTATGACGTTTAATGTGGCCAAAATATTTCAGTTTCCGGGACATGATATTGTTTATGAGCCAGTGTGACAGAGTATGTAAATATACTGTTCAAAAAAAGAAACGCATAGCTACTGAAGGCACACACATAGCCATAATTTTGACATTCAATAACTTTTTTAACTTAATGAGTTAATTGTTCAAATTGCACACAAGAATACCTTAGGGTTCAACCAATCAATTGACAGTTGTTTTGCATCTGGGTCACGAAAGTTTTTTGGCGTACGGGCTTTCCCGTTAGTATGGTGTGTGGCCTCCTCTTGCATCGATCATCGACTGGCATCTCCTGGGCATGGATGCGATCAGACGTCTGATGTGGGCCTGTGGGATGGCTGCCCACTCTTCGTGGAGTGCCTGGAATAGATCACGATGATTGGCTGGAGCAACGTCTCGGCGACAAACACGTCTATGCAGCTCATCCTACAGGTGCTCAATCGGACTCATGTCTGGAGACAGGGATGGCCAGGGAAGGTGAGAATGTTGATGGCAGTCAGGAACTGCGTGGTCAACCGTGCACAATGGGGTCTGGCGTTGTCCTGTTGAAACACATACCTTTGGGCAGCCAAAAGTGGAAGGACATGGGGTCGAAGAATGTCATTGACGTATCGTTGCGCATTCAAGCCTCCTTCAATGTGCACCAATTGACTCCTTCCGTTGTAACTGATCATTCCCCACACCATTGCACCTCCACCACCGGAGCTTCATTAACGCAATTTTGGGCAAAACGTTCATTTCGCCTACGGTAGACCCTACGCCGTCTATCATGACGCTGCAACAAAAAGAAAGATTCGTCACTAAACCAGATACGTCTCCATTGATTGTCAGCTGCCCAGGGACGATGCTGGTTGGCCCAAAGAAGTCGATTTTGGCGATGGCGGCACGTAAGGACAGGTCCTCGGTGAGGCCGTTGTGCACAAAGTCCAGCGTCATGCAGTCTTGTCTGCTTGAAAATGAACTGAATTTTTTGTGTGTAGCGTTATCCTTTTATAGAGTTTCATTGGCGTAGTCAGTGAATAGTGTTCACCCCAAATTGTGTTGCTTTCACGTGCGCGCAACATGAGCTGTGGTCAAAAATTGCGTCATAAACGCTATTGACCACTGCGTTGTAACGATTACAAAAACGAACGCAATTCAGGTCAACACGTGCATTTGACACTGTAAAGAACATTTGAGGCTGGTTTTTATATACCCTAGCACCAAATTTTACTTACAAACTCATAAAAACGCGCCCTCGGATAGCTATGCGTTTCTTTTTTTGAACAGTATATATTTACATGTATCAACACGTTTTTGCTTCCACCTGTTTCCCACCTCTCTTTGCTTTTTAATATCCACGTTTCTTTAACGCAGAAAGCATGCGCTTCGATATCTGTCGAACTCAAATTGTAGCCACGCCTATTTTCTTGTTCTCTGTCTATCAGGCACTGTTAATGTTTGCCAACAGACCTATTAGTTAGTCCTGAGCCGTTAACTGTATTTATCACGCGAACGATTGGGCAATCACTGAAATATTGACAGATCAGAGAATGAGTCGTCTAATTTTAAAATCAAGGGCGATAAGTTAAGACGTACTTTTTCGGTAATTAATTTGGCCAGGGGGAATTAATCTGAGGAAAGGGGAGATAATCAACAGTTACCTCCCCCACATCCGTTTGTTCGGAACGTAATTAGCTACAGCGAGAGATGCCACGGCATGAGGCGCGAAAATGAAAATATATATATGGGACCTCAAGACGCAGCAATAGAGACCGCAGTCAGCGACTCATAGCTTGACTGCCTGCGTCAGGACCAGCGAACCAGAGCTGGTCAAGACCGCACTCCACCTCCACGTGGTGGTCCTGGAAACAGTCTGCAGCTGTGCAGGCTGGCTGAGCGAGTGTTGATCGAAATGGGAAGGCAAACCCGGTCCTAAAAAATGCCGTGCAGAAGTCGGATGTGTCGACCGAAAGGTGCAGATATCACAGCTACGTTGTAAACAGACACAACGCAACCACCGTCCTTTTCAGGGCGAACGAAGAAGAAGAAGAATATATATATATATATACCTCATCCTTTAAACTCAGTTTATCTAGTAGCCACAGAATTTTGCAGAACTATCTAGCGTCGAATCATAGACCATTGTTATAGTGGATTTCTTAGTATTTCGATTGGAGATTAGTTTCTTTTTCTGTGTTGCGGTAATTATATTTACTAGTATTTTTGAGTGATTTAATTGTTAAGTTCGTCATTATATTTCACTAGGATTTACTGTGTTAAATTGGCTAGCAGATTAAATATAAATAGCTAATATTTTCCAGCTGTAACATAAATTTAACTAATTGCTAGTAACCAGAAAGAGATATTTTAAATGACGAGTAAATGCACTAGGCAAGGTATACCGACGAAACATATATTTATCTTCTATCCATCATGTGTCAATTTTGTAAATGACTAGAATTTATTTCACGGGTTAATAAGACCGATAGATAAGCTTCTCATGTGTGTTTCTAATCAAATCTTATAACCGAATGGATAATAAATTATAACGTTGAGCAGGTTAGGATACATACTGATATTGTGATTAAATGTTTGTATTTTTCTTCCTAAAATATAGTACGGGTCACAAACCTAAAACTACCAGCGGCCTAAGCCTACGCCTAAACCTGAATCTGAGAATAACGGATCTAAGTCCAACAGTACAAAAAGAACATTCTTATATAAATATCGGATCTTCAAGGTTGACCTGTTTGGCCTCTTGTTTACACCCAGAAAGAGACAGAGTACCAACAAAAAGAATTAAGAATAAAGTGTAACTGACCCTATAGCTATCCAGCACTGTTAATTTTCTTACCTGGACTAATTAATGTGACATAAACAGAATTCCTAATAACAGTAACGAAGTAAACGTTCCCCGAAGAAGAGGATTTAATCAGTCTTTGAGGAGCTGGGGTTTATTTTGCCAAAATAACAGTGGATTTGCTGTGAGTATCCTAAAGATTGTTCCAGACGTTGCTAATCAACAATTAGGTAAGAACGAATGAACGTGGCCACGGGTTGTCTGGAGAGAGAGAGAGAGAGAGAGAGAAAGAAGGAATGAGTAATTCTTTTTAACGTATAAGCTTTGTACTCACTTTGTTTTGCTTTTCTTTTAGTTTGCTAGTACTGATATTTTATTTTCAGAATAGATTCATTAGAACTTTGTTCTTTACGGTATAGTCAAATTCTATACCATAGTGCTAATCTTTTGACCTTTTGGGGGTTAATACCTTCTTCTAACGGGATCTTGTCTCAACAGAGGGAATTGCACTTACGGGTCTATTTCTTTTATTATTTCTGTAGCATATGATTTTGTATTTTTCTATCTTGATATTAAATGTTGTACGGTTCTTTATGATAAATAAACTGAACATAAAAACTTAAGTACCTGTGTGTTGGTCAGATCGGTCCAATATCCCTATTCCACTAATAGAATTTCACGTTTGTGCGTCAAGTTGTCGTCACTTATCTGTGTGTGTGTGTACGTGAGTGGTTAATAGTGTATATGTCAATATATATATATTAAGGTAAACTGTCTGATAAACAAATTTCAGTCGTAAGATAGGCTGGACTAGAGTATCGTCTAAATCCAGGGACAGACTCTACCTTTCCACAATTTCACTCGTGAAATCTATTTCCTTACCTTATCTCTCACTTAGTTACCACCTTTTCCAGTTCTATTCAGACGGGACCTATCTATCTTAAATACCTATCCTAAATCTACGACAGCCAGTTTTCCTCGATGTTCAGGTCGTGTAGGATGTCTGTATTTTTCTTCTTCTTGGTCCAAGATATTCTGAGAATTTTTCTGTAACACTTGCTTCGAACGATTCGATTTTTTTCTTTAATGTATGAGTAATGGTCCATGATTCACATCCATATGTTGCTACCGGAAAGATGCACATTCTCAGAAGTTTTACTTTTATTAATTTGCTGGTGTTATGCCATAGGTTCTTCATTTTATTTAACCTCTGCATTGCTATGGCCAGTCTCCTTCTGACCTCTTTTGAGCAGTCTCCATTGTTGTTAATTATGGAGCCAAGATATTCTTCTTCTTCTTCCTCGTCCGTCCTGAAAAGGACGTTGGTTGCGTTGTGTCTGTTTACACCCGAGCTGCGATATCTGCGCCTTTCGGCCGACACATCCGACTTCAGCACGGCATTTTTTGGGACCGGGTTAGCCTTCCCTCTTCGATCCCTACTCTCTCAGCCAGACTGCAGTGATGCAGCCTGTGTCCAGGACCACCAGCTCTGGTTCGCTGACCCTGACGCAAGCAGTCAAGCTATGGGTCGCTGACTGCATTCTCTATTGCTGCATCTTTGGGTCCCAAGCCAAGATGTTCAAAATTTGTGACATTTTCAATTTCCTTATCAATGATGGTAATTTTTGGTTGGCATCTTGTTTTGTCTGTGGACATTTTGTGCTCGTAGAAGACACAACATAACTTTCAATTACCCACCTGATGGCTGCACAAAAGTCCCACTGTCCTCGGGTGCTGTTTCGGCTACCTCTGCATTTTTTACTGTAAAGCTGTTTCTACGCTTGCGGAAACAGCAGTAGAGAAGAGAGAAGGCGAGAGAAATTGTGAGAAGTACAACTGTGGCAATGACAGCGGCAAACACGCCAATAGAGGCAAATAAGACTCCTTTTTCGGTTATGTTGTTGCCTGTGGATTGAAGAAGTTAAACGTGCATCACCAAAGTTTTCATAACCACATTTTACCTTCCTTATCATCATCTTCATTTTCTTTAGCGCTCATTACAGAATACGGAGCCCCCACTACAGCTTGTCCCTTTTAATTTACTTAACAAAGTAAACAAAAAAATATTATTTCCAGTTTAACGTGTCTTTAAAAAACAGGTTCTTTTATATTAGGGCAAGCGCGTTATTATAACCGACGGACCTTGCGTCTAGGTTTAACGTGGCGTGCCTCGCTAAATCGAGGCAATTAACTTCTTTAAAAATAATTCTTCCTTACTTTTTTCAACCTGAATCTGGAAGGTGTATCCTCTGTTATAGTTTAACTTGTCCTTAATGACTCGTACGGTGACATGCCTGTCTGAGATACACATTTTCCCGGGCCTGGAGTCGGTACAATCCAGAACTCGCTGAGAATAGAAACAATTAATTTAAATTGACTTGAAACGGTAACTGCCAAAGTAAAAATAGTGAACTAAGCCACGGACTTAAAAGGTAGTCCCATAACGGATACTGCCGAAGAGGAGTGAAGTGTTAGAGACTTCACTAGACTAAGTTTAGCATCGAGAGGTAGGATGACTAGTTCCTTTCCTCGCTGCCTTTTCCTTCCCTAACTCGAGAGAAAAGTGAGGTACCCATTTACAGGTGGGTAGACTGGAACGTATCGCTACCGTGAATCGAACCACGGACTACCATAGGAGGAGTCAAGACACTAGGCTAATTATAATGACGTCAGCATGAAAGCAAATTAAACTCGTGTAGTTCCCGGGGACTCTCTGACTAGACAAAAACAAAGAATAGGACTATTGATATCTCATGCATGTCGTATAAGGCGACTACTATGAAATTGTGCATCAGGTTGGCAACCTCACTATGTAAAACATACAGCTACAGAAAGTTGCATGAGCATGTACAAAAGAGGAAACAAGTGAACGAATTCGGAAGATAGGTACCCTCAGATTAGCGACATTTGTTTCTTCAGATGCTATGTCAAATGACTTAGGGAGAGGGGAATTAAGAGTGGGAGAGAGAGGGAGTGGGAAAGAGAGGGGAAGAGAGAAAGAGAGTGGAGAACGTGAGAGAAGGGGAGGGAGAGGAGAGAGTAAGGGAGAGGGACAAAGAGGGAGATAAAAGGAGAGAAGGGAAAGGATATTTATGTAACCGGGCTGGTTACAACATCAATGTAAGAATGTGTATGACCGGGTCAGTTGGTCAGTCAATTGTGTTGTGCGCAGGTAAATATTTTGACGAGAGCTAAATCCTTTATATGTTTCTGTTCAAGTCGTTACAGGCCTTCTGCCTGTGATGGAAAATCTTGACTGAAGTTTATTTTTCTTCCCATGTCCGTTCTTACCCTTTTAGGTTTAGTGATAAGCAATATCGTATAATGGTTTTCAAATGTTCCAACTGTACGTTCCAAATAAAACACAGCAATGTAGAAAATTCAATCAGAGTTTATTTTTGATGTCATTAGACAAGCACTGCAAATTTCACAATGAAAATATATATCCACAAGGAAAAATATACCCACAAGGAAAAATACATACATCCAACATATTTAGTTGGATGTTTTTCCTGGAGTACTAACCTTACATGTTTTCCTTTGTTTTATGTATATATCTTTTAAGTATTGATTGGGCATCTCTTGGGGCATCTATACTTAAAACCGTATCACCTGTTAAGTCTATATTGTGATTTCTATAGTAGGTTTTTAATTCAAGCCTTTGTTGTTCATACTTTTTACAGTGGATCAGGTAGTGGTCTATGTCATTCTCTTCCTGACATTCTTGGCAGTGTGGTTCTTCTACCATAAAGTATGCTGCACCGAGACGGAGACGCCACAGTTTTTTGTTTGATGGTATCTTTAATTATTCTCTGACCTGGCACGTCCTTGTTGGTTCTTTCAGCAGTTTGAACGCGTGTCTGCCTTTTCTACTTTTCTTCCATGTTGTCTTCCATTCCTCGTTTATAGTTATCTTCACTTGGCTCTTGATCTCCGACCTTCCTAGTCCTGCTTTTATATTGTTTTTACTTGTTCTTCCATTCTTGGCGTTCTGGTCTGCCAACTCGTTGCCAGCAATACCTATGTGTGCTGGAACCCACACTAGCCTCACACTACATCCTCTGTGTCCTAGTGATGTATTAATTGCTAGAATTTCCTCCTTTATGTCTGGCCAGCTACATTTACCTGGGTGTTCTAGTGCTTGTAGTGATGATAGTGAGTCTGTAAATATCGTAACAGCTTCTGGAGGGTTATCTTCGATTATTTCTAAACTTTTAAGAATTGCTACCATCTCTGCGGTAAAAATCGAAGCCCCTTCTGTTACACTGTAGCTCTTTTTTATTCCCCATTGTGGTATTACAACTCCGGCACCTAGTTGTCCACTATCTCCCTTGGATCCATCAGTGTATACGGCTAGACTTTGTTTAGTTAGTTGATCTATGAACTCTCTACTTATCATTTTGGATTCCTTATCTTCTATGTTTTGTTTGATCTTTTCAGTAAGTGAGTAGTCTATGATTGGTGTTTTTAGTTCCCAGGGTGGTATTTTGCTTCTGTATTTATTACTATTTTCAATTGTGTTTGATAGTTCTTTGAACTGCGTTAGGTCTTCTATCGTTCTCCACCCTGTTGGATATCTATCTTTATTTAAGGGGACATCCCATACACTTGGTTGGTTTTTGACAAATGCTTTATGTGCTGGGTGGGTCACTTCTTGTGCTACTTTACTCCAATAATTTATTCTCAGTTCTTTCCGTCTTAGATCAAGGGGAGGTATGCCAAGAGCTACTTCTAGCGCTTCTACTGGTGTCGATATAAATGCACCTGTAATGGTTCTCATGGCTGCATTTTGAATCCTGTCCAGTTTTGCTTTGTTAGAAGCTGCAGCTGAGTCATAGACTATGCTGGCATAATCCAGTTTCCCCCTGATGAAAGACTTGTAGAACATAAGCATTATTTTATTGCTGGCCCCCCATCCATTACCTTTGACAATCCTTAGTATATTTAGGGGTCCCCTACAGCTTTCTACCAAATTGTCTATATGTTTATTATAATTTAGTTGTTTATCTAAAGTTACTCCCAGAAATCTTGTTGTTGAGGAGGTACATATTTTCTGTCCTTTAATGGTTATATTGATTTTGTTATTTTTTTTTAAATTTCCTTTGCTGAAAATCATACCTACTGTTTTGTTTACATTAATTTGGAAGCCCCAACTTTTCATCCACTCTGAAACTTTGTCTATTTGATTTTGAAGTTTTTTGAAAACATGGTCCAAGTTTTTTCCAGATCGCCAAATGGCACAGTCGTCTGCAAATTGAGATACTGCATTCTTAATGTCGTTAAATTCATCTGCTAAGTCATTTACAGCTATAGTGAAAATTGTAGGTGAAATCACTGATCCCTGAGGAATCCCATTCTGTTGTTCATATATATCTGACTTATCATTGTTTACCTGTACCGCAAAATACCTGTCCTGTAAAAAGTTTTCTATATACCTATAGGTTTTACCAGTTATGCCAATCTTTTTCATTTTGTAAAGAGCTCCGTCTCGCCAGCATTCATCATATGCTCTTGCGACATCTAGAAAAACTGCTACGGTTTTCTCTTTTCTCTTGAACCCTAGCTTTACCTCATGTTCTAATCTTACAAGCTGGTCTACTGTACTTCTGTCTGCTCTAAACCCTGACTGGTTTGGGCTATATAACTGATTTTTTTTCCAGGTAGAATTTAACTCTTTTGTTAACAACAGTTTCCAGTATTTTACCTAGTTGTGATGTTAAGGAGATAGGTCTATATGAACTTACATCATGGGCTTCCTTATTGGGTTTTAGGATGGGTACTATCATAGCTACTTTCCATGCTTTTGGTATCTTCCCTAAGCTCCAGATTTTGTTATAAAGGGAAGTTATTATGTTTATAGTTCTTTTGGGTACTTTCTTAAGGATTTCATAACTAAGTATATCTTGCCCTGAGGCAGTATTAGATTTCTCTTTTATTGCATTAGTTACTTCTTCCTCTGTTATATCAGCATCTAAATAGTTTGTTTCATCTATCTGGTCTGGCAGTTCTTTTGAAAACTGTATCCTTAGTTTTTCTCTTCTCTCATTTTCTTCCAGTCCAAGGCTACTTTTTGCACTGCCTTTATAGAAATACTCGGCAAAGGCATTTGCTTTTTCTTTATCTGTTTCTGCTCTCTTTGGTAGTTTGATTGTTGGCATTATTGTTTTCTTATTGTTCCATTTGATTGCCTTAAGCTTTTTCCATACTTCTTTAATTTGAGTGCTAGGTTTAAGTGACTGACAAAATTCCTTCCAGTTAGTTTCTTTGGCTTTAAATATTATTCTGTTAGATTCATTCCTAATAAGTTTATACTCATCATAGTTTTCTTCTGTCCTGTTATTTCTATATTTTTGTAATGCCCTTTTTCTTCTCTCATGAATTTCTGCACAGCTTTTATTCCACCAGGCAACTGGTTCTTTATTCCACTGAGTTTTTCTTTTCTTAGTAATGTTATTTATTGGTTTAAGGTGCTGTGGCATATTTTTATTTGGTATATATTTTATTGCTATTTTAAGAATTTCATTGGTCAGTGTTTCCGCCCACAAGTCAGTATCATCTGATTCCATGTCTTTATATTCCATCCCCTCCAGCTCTGATTGGAAAGCTTCCCAGTTTGCTTTTTTATAGTTGAAAGTCGGTTTCTCTGGTTCTGGGTTCGGACTGACATTTTCATGCATGGTTATTATGATGGGCAGATGATCTGAGTTTGTGTCTTGTAACACTTCCCAATTTACATTCGCTAGGTTGTTAGTTGTTATACTTATGTCTATTGCTGAGTCTGCCCTGTTAGCTTGTGGATTAATTCTAGTTGCAGTTCCATCATTTAGTATTATTAGTTCATTGTTTTCTATAAAGTCAAGTAGGTTCTTTCCTGCATTATCTGCATGTTGTCCACCCCAAGCATAATGATGGGAATTAAAATCTCCTACTATGATTGTTTTGGGGCCTAGTCTGGTGCTTATGGCTAGTATTTCTTCATCTTTAATTGTGCCATCTTTAGCATATACATTTAGGATTGTTAGATTGTTTGGTTCAGCTGCTATAGAAACCTGGATACCTTCTATACTGGTTGTATTAAACCTTTCCCAGTCTATAATTTTAAATTTTTCTCTAACTAAGACTGCGACGCCACCTCCTCTACCTTCTTTCCTATCGTGCCTAAGTATCTTAAATCCCTTACAACTATATCTATTATTAGGGTTTAAAAGGGTCTCTTGAAGAGCATATATATCAGTAGTTCCTCCTGTTTCTGCTAGTAGGGGTGTAAAATTCTTTTTGATACCCCTACAATTCCACTGTATAATTCTAAATCTTTCTAAATTGAATTTTAACATCATCTAGTATCCCATTTATTTTGGTTACCTATCCATTTGCTCTTATTCAGTATTTCCTGCACTCGTGGACCCATTATCCATCAAGTTCTCAAGAAAAACCTTATTTAAACTTGTCATCTTTTCCATAACTTTTTCCGTTATGTATGGTAAAAGTGTCTCAACGTGTCCTTTGATAGTTTCTTCTAGGTTGACCACTTTCCTATTTTCTTCCAATGCTACATTCCCTTCTCTCCCTATGTTAATCTCCTGTCTTTCACTTTCCATTCTTTTTAGTATTATTTCACTTTCTTCTTTTAGCTCAGACAGTTTGACTAGTATCATTTCATTTTCTTCTTTCAGTACAGTCAGTTCAGCCATATCCTGGGAAATTTGGTACTGTATGGCTTTCACTTCTTGAAGCAATGCCTCTGCACTTTTCAGTGAATTCACATTTTCCAGTGTTGTAGCTGAACTGTCTGGCTGGCTGTTTTCTTTTGTTTTGTTAGTTATTTTCTGTTCTTTTGACTGCTGCGTTTTAATAGTTTTAATTTCTTCTTTAAGAGACTTGATTTCTTCTGCAACTTTACTGTTTGTGTTTTTTTGTGTTTTCTTTTATTTCTTTCATTACTGTTTTAAATGGTTTTCTTGTTAGGATGGATTCTTTTAGTGCTTGTTTTGTTTGCTGGTACACTGGACAGCCCTGAAACCTGGCACTGTGGTTCCCTTTACAATTGATACACTTTCTGTTTCCATTCGCCTTTTTGTAGTCGGTATCTGCCTTTGCCTTTTCACACTGTGTAGAAGGGTGATTACTGGAACAGTACCTACAAACTGTTTTCCCCTTACAATTGTTCCTTCCGTGGCCGAATTTCAGACAGTTGGAGCACTGTAGCACAGGGGGAATGTAAGCTTCGGTGTGCTTCTTGGTTTTCCCAAATAGTAGCGTTTTAGGGGTTTCCCTCCCTTCTGCCGTTATTATAACCACTGGGGTTACAATACTCCCTTTCACCATTATTCTGTCCACGTGTACCAGCTTTATGTCTGGGTTATGTTTTGCGAGGATGTTCATAACTTCCTCGCTTGGAAGGGTAGTGTTTATCCCTTTTAACACACATCTACTGGTCTCTTTTGCTAGCTCTATCTTTACTTCTATGTCGTGTGCAAGAGTCACTGTTTTTGCTTCTACTTTGAGTTCCTCTAACATCTCTTTTATTCTGTCACTCTGATTTGGGGTAATTATTATGCCAAAATGAGTTTTGGAAATTTTGGCTATCGCCTTTTTGCCTAACACAGGATCAAGGATGTTTATAATTTTGTCTTCATCTAATGCCTTGATCTTGACAGCCTCACCAGCTACTTGCGTTATCTTTAAACGGCATATGTTTACTACATCTTTATTTTTGGGAGCTGCCTGGGTTGCTAGATGTCTTGAGTCTGTTTTGGTACTTTCATTGCTATTTTCTTGGTTAGTATGTTCTTCTAGTTTATCATGCCTGGTGTCCCTACCTTGGTTTTTAACTGTTTCTGCCCACGTTTTGCCTTCCTTTGTTGTTTTTACTTCTGAGTCTCCTTTCAGTTTTTCCCCTATTGTCTCTATCCTGTCCGTTATTTCTGTGTCTCTGACTTCAGGGTTCGTGGTCCTGTTTTTTTCCGTCCGTTTTGATGTTTTGTCATTTTCAGATTTCTTGGCCCAAGCTTTTCCTTCCCCGGACTGTGCTCTGGTTATTGTTGGCATTTTTCTGCTTTTTAATTTGCTACTACTCTTTTATTTTGATGGTTGAATATTATTTTGTAATCTAAGGTTTTTGGGGTTTTTTTTTAATTTTTATTTTTTTAAATTTTTTATTTCCTCACTACACTTCCTAAATTATACAGATATTTATAGCACTAGTTAAATAGTCCCTTAATACTTGATATTATCTGCAATAATCTACTACTCACTACAAACTACAAAGGAATTCACCACTTAAGTTATGTATATCAAGATGGTTGCCCGGTCTCACACAAGCAATTGCCACGTGGCGCTATTTAATTTCTATTATTTTTAATTATAATTCCTAAGTTATGTTAATACTTCTAGCTACCACATCTCTCCTTTTATATGCAGTTCCTTCCTTTTCCCGCCATTTTTCACACGACTCCGTCTTTTTTCACACGTTACAATTATCTACATTTGCACACGTTTTCTCAGTTTTTCGACTTTTTCCACACGTCTCTCTCTCTCTCTCTCTCTCTCTCTCTCTCTCTCTCTCTCTCTCTCTATTTCTCTCTCTAAACAATGGAAAAAACCCAAGAATTCACAACATTAATTTCACAATTTCCACGCATTCATTATTGTTCTATGAGACAGCTCCACAATGCCTCTCATCGTCGTGACTGCCATCTGAACCCAAAATCTATACTGCGTTTTGTGTAAAAACGCCTTATCTGCTTAACGTCTGTTATTCTTATTCTATGTAGTTTTATATATATATACAGTAGAACTCCATTTATCCGAACCCCATGGGACCGAGCATCGTTCGGATAATCAAATGTTCGGATAATTGGATTACATAATGTATCGAGTACATGTACACATATTTCTAAAAATAATTAACCATCACAAGGAAAATACACTATAAAACATATTTACTTGTACTGTAATAATAATACCCACACTGTATTAGATCACTGTATCACCAAAATCTTTTATTACACTGCAGTGCATGTACTTCTTGTATTAATTATTTTTGTTAAGAAAGAGAAATGTTTTCAAAATAACATTACAAACGATTCAAAACCAGGCGCAACTTACGTATATATGTACTTGCACAGATGTAGCCCACTATTTAAAATAATGAGGAATCCTCTTTTGCACCAAACTGGATAGTCTCCTTTTGGCTGCTAAGTCCCGAATTCTCTTCAACAGCAGAAGCTGTGTAGGACAGCTGTCATCTTCTTGCTCGTACCAAGCCATCGCAGTTTCTAGTGCTATAAAGGCCTCTTCAGGACTTGGTCGACGTTTTGGTTTTTCTTCATAATCTACAAGTACATCATGTACTTCTGAGGTGTCTTCATCATCGGTCACTACATGTATTTGGTTTTCTTCTTGCACAAAAGACAAAATTTCTTCGTCATTCAAAAACTGAAAACCAGAATCCTTATCATCTTCTAGCCACATGTGTGCATCATCTTTGTCACAGTCCGAAAATCCGGGCATTGCTTGAAACAGTTCCACAACTTCATTTATACAATCATCATTTGTGTCCACGGCAGTAGTTTCATTTCCTCCTTTTTTCCCAAGCAATCTACTCCAAGCCTTGTTGAGATTATCTTGTGGCAGGGTGGTCCAAGCATCAGCTAACATATAGCAGCAGTCTTTGAGATTAAGCTTTTTGGAAAACGCCACCACACTTTCTTCATCTTCAGCCAACAATAAACGACGCAGGACTTCCTTCTTGTACATCTTTTTAAGCTTTGCTATAACACCCTGATCCATTGGTTGAATCAGTGCTGTTACATTGGGAGGCAGAAAAATTACTTTAAAATTTGCATCAACTGCATTCAATGTATCCGTCTCTGGATGAGATGGTGCATTGTCCAGTAGAAGAATTACTTTTCCAGTTTTCTTTTCTTGTTCTCCCAACCTCTTCACATTTGGGATGAACTGATTTGTATACCAATCAAGAAATATTTCACTATTCATCCAAGCACTCTTCTGTGCTTTGTAACACAATGGGAGACATGTCACATTCTTTAAACAACGTGGTTTTTTGGCTTTGCCGATCATTAGCACCGGTAAACGATGACTTCCACTGGCATTCGCGGCTACCAAAATTGTTACTCTCTCTTTGCACTTTTTAAACCCAGGGGCAGCTGCTTCGCGCTGAGATGCAAGTGATTTTTGAGGCAATGATTTCCAGTATAAGCCAGTCTCATCGGCATTATACACATCCTCGAGTGAATAACCTTCTTCTTCCAAAAAAGCCAAGAATGTTTCTATAAAATTTTTAGCGGCAGTTGCATCGCTAGATAAAGATTCCCCTTGAATCTCCAATTCTCGTATGCCATGACGAGATTTAAAGTTTCTTAACCATTCCTGGCTAGCCTTAAAGTCAGGAGGACCGTCAAGTTGATTGTTGAACTGAAGTGCCTTTTCACACAACAGAGAACCAGAGATAGGTTCCCCTTTGCTTCTTCTTTGCACAAACCATATATACAAAGCCTCTTCCAATTTCACATCTTTCGCATTTCTCATGGTTTTACGTTTCTTCGACCCATTTTCACTATCAAATTTCGATGCAAAACTCATAATTTTATCCTTGTTACTTTTAATGTCAGAGACGGTAGCTTTCCCAACATTGAAAATCCTCGCAAGTGAAGACACAGTTTCACCTTGTCCTAGTCTCTTGATAAATTCTGTTTTCGTTTCAATTGACAAAACATTGCGGTTCCTTTTATATGCTTTAGGCCTACTGGAAGATGCCATATCGCACAGAGAAATACTTGTACGCCAAAATTATTCTGCTGTAGTAGCAGACACAATTATTTTAAGTTGAACTGTCTGTTTAGCCAGTGTTCTACCTAGAACGCACACGTACACTGTATTTTTAAACCAGATATTAACTGACTTTATGATCTAACTGACTTCCTGTACGTAAGCGACCGACCATTAGCCATCCCATTCTCTACAAATTGTTCGCACACATTTGAAGTTTGCCGCATCAAAAGATTCAGAATTTTAGTCTAACGTGACTGTGGCATCTGATTTTTTTTTTTTTCTGGAAAAAGTGTTCGGATAATTGGATGTTCGGATAATTGGGGTTCGGATAAATGGAGTTCTACTGTATATATATATATATATATATATATATATATATATATATATATATATATATATATATATATATATATATATATACATATATATATATATATATATATATATATGTATATATATATATATATATATACATATATATATATACATATATATACATATATATACATATATACATATATACATATATATATATATATATATATATATATATGTATATATATATATATATATATATATATATATATATATATATATATATATATATATATATATATATATATATATATATATATATATATATATATATATACATATACATATACATAAACATATACATATATATATATATATATATATATATATATATATATATATATATATATATATATAGAGAAAGAGAGAGAGAGAGAGAGAGAGAGAGAGATAGAGAGAGAGAGAGAGAGAGAGAGAGAGAGAGAGAGAGAGAGAGAGAGAGAGAGAGAGAGAGAGAGAGAGAGAGAGAGAGAGAGAGAGAGAAATAGAGAGAGAGAGAGAGAGAGAGAGAGAGAGAGAGAGAGAGAGAAAGAAGGGGTTAGAAAAGAAATCAATTGTCAGATTTGCTTACCCATTCGGGTCCTTTACTAGTGGCAGCGGCGTAGATCTTTAACCTCACAGAGCAGTCATTTATCTCAAACTCCCGGAAAGTCAGACAAATGCCGTAACCAGATGGCGACTTGAATGTAATGTCACATATAAGGGTTTCATGGGCAAACTCTCCCCCTATATGCTTCAGGAGATACTCCTCATCAGCCAGGGCAAAGGGATGTGCCCTTTCACAATGTCCAAATTTGTCAAAGTAGACTGCGTCGGGGAATATAAAGTTCGAAATATTCAGAGCAAAATAGAATATAACTGATTAAATATGAACTTAGTTCAAAATGTGGAAGATACAACATGAAGATCAGCACACCAAGGACAGAAATTATGAAGATCAGCAGATCACCAGACCAACTTAACAAACATGACAACAACATCAAGCTTAAGCAGGTTCCAGAGTTCAGATACCCATGGAGCATTTTTAAAGAAAGGTGAAGACTAGATAAAAGAAATAGAGAAAAAAGATGTAAAAAAACCAGTGCATTGACTTGTCAAATAAATTGTCAAGACTACTTAAGTCTTGACTTAAGTTTCAGAATATTAGAATGGAAATTAAACGACAGCTGATAAATAACAGATTCTTACCCAATCTTTTCTGTCAGTGTCATACATACAAAAGCAGAGGAGAGAAAAATCACATCTTGTGAGATGCTTAAGAAAAGCATAAATGTTACCAGGAGAGATAGAATGAGAAATGGTGATATTAGAAAAATTGTAGGAACAGTATCCTGCATCATATACACAAGGAGAAAGAAAATAATGTGGTTTTACCATCTCATGAGTGTAGTGGATTTGATGGTACTGTATGGTTGTGATATTACCTAGTGTGATGCATGAGGTCAGCTGTGAAGGCTCCTGAGATAAATGTAGCTGTGAATTTACAGAAGGCCCTTCTTGCTACCACTTACGACCTCACACATATCTTTTTTACTAATGAATGTGGCTACGTTAAAATCTAGGGTACTGATATGTAATGTGTTGTGGTAGATTACATACACACACACAGATATTTAATAAGTCCAATAATATTACTAAAATTTATAATACACTGAACTAACTCAAGCTGTTTAAATTTTTAATATTAAATTTTCTTTAAGATTATTTGTTCTGAACCAAGGTTTTATTTTGGTCAGAACATATGAAAAATTTTGAAATTATGAATGAAATGCATGAATATATGTCATAATAAAATAGAAAATGTGTACATATGTATTTCAAATGACTGGTTAATAGTAATTATCTTAAGATAGTCCCAGGAGAACTTATTTCTAGATATGCTGTTGGGGTGATATCATCACCCCCTGTCTATGACTACCAAACATTGTCCCTTCACTGATGGGAGTAATACAAGTTTTATTTCCCAAAATTTTTGTGGGTTCAAGTGATGGTAATATAGTTGGTGTGTTAGTTAGTAAATAAGTTGGTGAAGGTCCAGCAGGCCAGACGCTCACGTATCTTGACTGAGTAGTTCTGGTGCTGGAATCTGGTGGCCCCACCTCTCCGTGCTTGGGGGCAATATAAGGCTGCTCTGACAAAATACTAGACTGCACTGGTCCACACTTGTATATATCAACACAGCATTTGACACCACTTTGGTGCCAAACAGAAACTCACACTTCAGAATTATGAATAGAGAACACAGTTATATTTCTAGCAAAACTCAGCTGAGCTGCTGGCTCTAGTATGGCGTCCCTCTAAATATTGCAATTAGCTTCTGGGAACTACACCACTGAAGAATTACTGTGTCTACTACTGGACAATTTATGTTGAATGGCAAAAATGCGCGTCTGTGCGCCGATAATATGATTATCTGTGGCCAATCACCGACTTCCCCCTTTCAAATTTCAAACCTCCAACCAAAAGTCAATTCAGTCATACCTCAGTCAAGTATGTATTATTGTCTGTTGGTCCGTCTGTCTCTACTTGCTTTTTCATTAAAAAAAACACGCTTGGTTCTACATGCCTTTCTA
The DNA here is from genome assembly GCA_024509875.1 of Oreohelix idahoensis. Lineage (NCBI taxonomy): Eukaryota > Metazoa > Mollusca > Gastropoda > Stylommatophora > Oreohelicidae > Oreohelix > Oreohelix idahoensis. Next base: position 79,653 of record JAMPIV010014950.1, on the reverse strand, counting down.
CACGAATCGGTCTCTAGAGTTATTTTTAGCCACAATTTTCCACTATTTCCCCCTCTCTTTCATTCCAACTAGATTTTAGCACTTGAGTCTCAAGGCCGCAATTTTTGAAAATTAGTGACATTTTTTTAACAGTGCAGTCGCTCGTCTGTTATGAACAACACAGTCTTTTGTCAATATCTTCATTATTATCTATCCGTCTGTATAAATGAAAGCATATTATTTCTCTGCTCAAGATGGGCTATCAGACTAGCTAGGTTTTATATTCCTAACATTATTATTAAGAAAAAGTTACTTTTTCAAGGTTAGTTGTTTTTTTGAAATATGTTCGAGCATCTTCTGTAATGCGTTTGCCGCTGAATTCAAATAAAAGGACTAAGTATCGTAAAAGCGTCCAAGAAATGACTGTTGCGTATAATAGCTAAGGTCCCTTTTGTCCATTTCTTTACATTGTGTCAACTTGTGGACGTGAATTTTTTTCCTTTCCCCACCAATTGCGTCTTTTTAGCCTTGCTAGTTTCAAGCACGTGTTCAGTCATATTTTTTCTTTTTGATCTCCGTTCCCTCCCGTCTCCAAGGGTAAACATTTTGTCTTCACGTCTAACAAGTTAGTTTCCATGGCGGGTAGTGAACCGCGGCATGGGCAATCATGTCTTCTAGTAGCTTACGCATTATTTTTATCCCTACATTTTATCTTTGGAGATATTTTAACGTTGTATCACGGTTAAATTTATCACACATCTCCCCACTTGAAAACATGCCTACGGCAAGTTCCAAAACCAGTGATACACATAGATAAAATTACTCCTCACGCCTGCCACTACTCTAATTTTGATCACAGGGGTGCCGACTGAGGAAATCTGCACCGACATTCAATGACCCTGGGATGTACTCAATACTAAACTGATAAGGTTGCAGTAATAAAGACCACCTCAACAATCTTGCGTTTTCATGCTTAGCCTGAGATAAGAATACTAGGGGGCTGATGATCCGTCTGGACCACAAAAGTCCTACCATACAGATAGATTTGAAACTTCTTTATTGCCCAGATTAACGCTAAACATTCTTTTTCGCTTGTGGAATATCCTTGTTCCGCCTTATTCAATTTGCGGCTTGCATAAGCGACTGGGTTCAGTTCCCCATCAGGTGAAGATGATCTTTGCAACAAAGCCGCCCCGAGTCCTACATTACTTGCATCTGTTCTTACGACAAAGTCCTGTGTCAAATCAGGCAGTTTGAGAATAGGCTTGCTAGTGAGTTTTTCCTTTAACTCTTGGAACGCTAATTCACATTGCGCAGTCCAAACTATTTTATCTGGATGTCCCTTGCGAGTCAAATCAGTCAGAGGAGCACATATTGAGTTAAAATTTTTGATATATTTTTGGTAAAAAAACGACATAACGACACGAATGATCGCACGTCCTTTTTTGTTTGTGGTCTAGGTGCTCTCTGCAGTTTTTCCAAGTTCTTGGGGTCAGGGGTCATGTTGCCCTGATATACAGTGTGTCCCAAGAATTCTAACTCTTTGCATCCAATACAACATTTTGTTGGCCTAGCAGTTAAGTTCGCCTCCCTAAGCCTATCAAATAACATTTTTAGGGAGTCAATGTGTTCTTCAAATGTCTCTGTGGCGACGAGAATATCATCCATGAAATTCGTGATACATGGGTTATTCAGGGGATCCAACAATTTGCGCATCATCCTTGAAAATACACTCGGAGCATTTTTCAGTCCGAATGGTAGCATGTTGAATTCATAATGTCCATCCGAAGTGCTAAAGGCCAAATAAGGTCTCACTTCAGGCTTCACTGGAATCTGGTAATAGCCTTTACTAAGATCCACCTTTGAAAAGTATTTTGCCTTGTTTAATCTGGCAAATAACTGTTTTGTGTCTGGTAATGGGTCCACTTGTCCTTCTGTGACAGCATTCAGTTTCCTGTAATCTATGCACAGTCTGTGTTCCCCAGACGGTTTTCTCAACAAAACTACACTGGAGCTAAAAGATGATTCACTGTGTGAAATAATCCCCTCCTTCAACAAATAATCTATTTCTTCTTTCAATGCCTTCTCCTTCGCGAACGGAATAGAATAGGCTCTCATACAGATTGGGTTTGAGTCTACCAGTTTCATGTCATACTGTAGCAAATTTGTATGTCCTGGTTTATCTGTTAATACATCTGTATGTTCCTCCAGAACCTGTTGAACTCTCTCCCTCTGGTTTTTAGTCAGGTGCTTACTGACTTTTACCTGTGCTGCTGTTTCACAAGGATGTAATGGGTATTCATGTGAGGTGAGTGGTTCCTTTTGCATTTGAGTTGCGATAGCCAAGGTCAGTAAGGGGGTGCTTTCCTGGAGTGGTCTGTCCAGATACTTCTTTAAAAGGTTTACATGATAAACTTTCTCCTTCCCCTTTTTGTCAATTTTATAGTTTGTTCTAGACACCTTCTCTAGAACCGTATATGGACCTTGCCATCCAATTTGTAATTTATTCTGGCTACCGGGTAGTAGAAGCAGCACCTTCTCTCCCACAGCTAGTTCTCTGTCCTTTGCCTTCCTATTAAAATATGCTGCATGTTTCTTCCTGGCTTGTTTCAAATTATCATTTGCCAGTTTCCATCCAGCTTTCAAACGAGTGGTCAGTTCGTTCACGTATTGATAAGATGAGGTAACAGTCTCCTCTGCCTTCTCATCTGTCCAGGTCCTTAATAATGCTACATCTGGATTTTTAATTTTCCATATTTATTTTTCATGGCACCCATCGGGTCCCGTCCATTAGAAGCATTATAGTGAGGACTTTTCTTCCTAGAATCATCACTCACAAATCGACCACTACCAATTTTTTTCTTGGGTTTGTCTCCCCACTTTAGATTGCTTATGAGAGATCTTCGCTCTCTTTTCTGTTCTTCCAGTTTATATAAGTCTGACCGAGGGATTGTCATCTTATCCTGGGTAAAATTTACTCTTTGTACTCGTCGCATAGTGGCCATGTTAATCCATTCAAGTGAAGACTGGGTGTGAAAAGGGGGCTCCCATTCCACTTTGTCTACCTGAGTATAATTAGTTTTCCTTCCAGGCCTAAATTTGCCCTGTGGCGTTTCTAGGTCCTGCACATTTTGTCCCTTTGTGGGTGTTCCCTCATGAAATATGCCACATGCTTCTACCAAGTTCTCAATATCGACATTTACGTCGGGCCAATAGTATTTTCGAGCAATCTTTTGGCAGATGGTACCGACTTTCTCATGGTCACCATCTTTTCCAACATGTAAGCTCCTTATCAAATTTGCCCTATATATCTTGGGAAGAACCAACTGTCCGTGACCAGTGGATCTAGTTCCTGTCTTCCTGTATAATAATTTGTTCTTCACAAAGTACTCTCCCTTGCTTGGAGGTGTGTGGCATTTGGGCAATTTTTTGAAACATGGCTTAAGGGTCTTATCCTCAGCCTGCGCCTTCCTCATCTCCTCTGGATGAGCATTTATAGGTTCACCTTCTTCCTCCTTTTTCTGTGACCTGGTCTGCACTGTCGCCATGATCACAGGTCTCTCGGGATTCCCCAAGAAGACGTATCTACACCCCAATATCAGAGGGTAGATTGGTTCATCTATCACTGCTGCTCTGATTTCTCCTTCCACATAGCGAGTTTTCACCGTTATCCTTGCGATCGGAAGTGTCATGAGTGGTATGTCCTTAGTCGCCCCTTGTATTTCCACTGTTTCTGTGGTATACTGACTTGGGTCCACTAGGCTAGACTTCACAACTGAATCATAATCCAAACCTGTATCATAAAGGCACCTTGTGGTGACCCCATTACAAATAACATCCTCACAAACTGGGGGGTGATAAGGTTCCTGCTGTCCATTAGGATTAACCTTTAATCTTTGAGTCCCCGACTTCATTGCAGCAATGTTTGAAGGTTTCCTTCTACAAAATTCGGTGTTATGGTTATCTTTCTTGCACCATTTGCACCATCTTTTTCCTTGGTTAAACGGTTTTCTTTCATTGTATTTTTGGTCATTGAACTGTGAGTTTCTGTCTCGATAGTCATTTCTTGGCCGTTCAAGGTTTGTCCTACCTTTATTACCCTGTTCTCTATTATCAAATTTATTAAATTGCTGTGGAGCTTTAAAATTGTCTATGTGCTTCTTTTTAGCACCACTTACCTCTGCCTGGGCTGCCTGATACCTCTCAGCGACATTTAAAACCTCCCCCAACCTCTCTGCACCTTGTTCCATGAGAAATTTTCTCAAGTCTGGAGCCATGGACTCTCTCAATTGCTCTATCATGATCATCTCTTTAAGATCTTGGGTCTTCCCCAGAGCAGTCCATTTCTCCAAATAGGTTTCCAGTCTGGCAGAGAATTGGTGGTATGTCTCCCCAGACAACAGTTTGGCATTTCTAAATTTCTTACGATAAAATTCACCATTTTTTTTTCGTATCTTAACAACAAAGCCTGCTTTAACATGTCATAATTGTCTTGGTCTTCTCTGTTCATTTTTGCGAAGACTTCATAAGAAGTACCTCTCAGTCCCTGTGATAACTTTAAACTCCACCTCTCTCTCTCTAACCCATATGTAGTAGCTAATAATTCAAAACGACTGAGGTACCCCTCTATGTCATCGTCTTTCTCAACAAAATGGTCTAAATGAAACCCCATAGCTGATGTTGAGGCTCCCTGACTAGGCGTAGCATCTGAGGCAAAAGGGCTGGCACCATTTTCAGGAGCATGGCCTTGTAATTCCAGCTCCCTTAGTCGTAATTCGTGCTCCCTTTGCAACCTTCTATCTTCTGCCTCCCTTTCGGCCTTTTTATCTTCTGCTTCCCTTTCGGCCTTTTTATCTTCTGCTTCCCTTTCGGCCTTTTTATCTTCTGCTTCCCTTTCGGCCTTTTTATCTTCTGCTTCCCTTTGCTGTCGTTTTTCTTCTGCCTCTAATGCTTTAGCCTCTTTGTCAGCCTCAATCTGCAGCCTCTTAAGTTCTTTATCAGCCTCAATTTGTAACCTCTTCTCTTCAACTATCCTCCTATCTTCCCTTTCAATATACTTATCACATTCTGCAGTTACGTATTGTATTAAACCCTGACCATCCATTCCCATATCCTTCGCCGTTAGCACAGCAGCTGATCTGAACTTTGCCAGCTCCGCCATACTTTTTAGACAATTTAGCAATGAGCAAGATAAATCTCTAACCAATTAATAACTAAAGTAATTCTAATTAATTAATTAATCAATTAACTACCACTGGCTGTGAAGATTCACCAACTTTTATTTTAAGGGACACTTTTAATTTTTACAATTTGTCCCCCTGATTTAATTCTCCCACCAGGAGATCCTAATATTACTGGTAAGCTAATTATCCCTGGACAAGACCCCAATATATGTAGTGGATTTGATGGTACTGTATGGTTGTGATATTACCTAGTGTGATGCATGAGGTCAGCTGTGAAGGCTCCTGAGATAAATGTAGCTGTGAATTTACAGAAGGCCCTTCTTGCTACCACTTACGACCTCACACATATCTTTTTTTACTAATGAATGTGGCTACGTTAAAATCTAGGGTACTGATATGTAATGTGTTGTGGTAGATTACATACACACACACACAGAGATATTTAATAAGTCTAATAATATTAATAAAATTTATAATACACTGAACTAACTCAAGCTGTTTAAATTTTTGATATTAAATTTTCTTTAAGTTTATTTGTTCTGAACCAAGGTTTTATTTTGGTCAGAACATATGAAAAATTTTGAAATTATGAATGAAATGCATGAATATATGTCATAATAAAATAGAAAATGTGTACATATGTATTTCAAATGACTGGTTAATAGTAATTATCTTAAGATAGTCCCAGGAGAACTTATTTCTAGATATGCTGTTGGGGTGATATCATCACTCCCTGTCTATGACTACCAAACATTGTCCCTTCACTGATGGGAGTAATACAAGTTTTATTTCCCAAAATTTTTGTGGGTTCAAGTGATGGTAATATAGTTGGTGTGTTAGTTAGTAAATAAGTTGGTGAAGGTCCAGCAGGCCAGACGCTCACGTATCTTGACTGAGTAGTTCTGGTGCTGGAATCTGGTGGCCCCACCTCTCCGTGCTTGGGGGCAATATAAGGCTGCTCTGACAAAATACTAGACTGCACTGGTCCACACTTGTATATATCAACACAGCATTTGACACCACTTTGGTGCCAAACAGAAACTCACACTTCAGAATTATGAATAGAGAACACAGTTATATTCTAGCAAAACTCAGCTGAGCTGCTGGCTCTAGTATGGCGTCCCTCTAAATATTGCAATTAGCTTCTGGGAACTACACCACTGAAGAATTACTGTGTCTACTACTGGACAATTTATGTTGAATGGCAAAAAATGCGCGTCTGTGCGCCGATAATATGATTATCTGTGGCCAATCACCGACTTCCCCCCTTTCAAATTTCAAACCTCCAACCAAAAGTCAATTCAGTCATACCTCAGTCAAGTATGTATTATTGTCTGTTGGTCCGTCTGTCTCTACTTGCTTTTTCATTAAAAAACACGCTTGGTTCTACATGCCTTTCTACACGAATCGGTCTCTAGAGTTATTTTTAGCCACAATTTTCCACTATTTCCCCCTCTCTTTCATTCCAACTAGATTTTAGCACTTGAGTCTCAAGGCCGCAATTTTTGAAAATTAGTGACATTTTTTTAACAGTGCAGTCGCTCGTCTTTTATGAACAACACAGTCTTTTGTCAATATCTTCATTATTATCTATCCGTCTGTATAAATGAAAGCATATTATTTCTCTGCTCAAGATGGGCTATCAGACTAGCTAGGTTTTATATTCCTAACATTATTATTAAGAAAAAGTTACTTTTTCAAGGTTAGTTGTTTTTTTTTTTTGAAATATGTTCGAGCATCTTCTGTAATGCGTTTGCCGCTGAATTCAAATAAAAGGACTAAGTATCGTAAAAGCGTCCAAGAAATGACTGTTGCGTATAATAGCTAAGGTCCCTTTTGTCCATTTCTTTACATTGTGTCAACTTGTGGACGTGAATTTTTTTCCTTTCCCCACCAATTGCGTCTTTTTAGCCTTGCTAGTTTCAAGCACGTGTTCAGTCATATTTTTCTTTTTGATCTCCGTTTCCTCCCGTCTCCAAGGGTAAACGTTTTGTCTTCACGTCTAACAAGTTAGTTTCCATGGCGGGTAGTGAACCGCGGCATGGGCGATCATGTCTTCTAGTAGCTTACGCATTATTTTTATCCCTACATTTTATCTTTGGAGATATTTTAACGTTGTATCACGGTTAAATTTATCACAATGAGGATAGAGTCCGAGCAATCACCTCTATGTACCTACATTAGAAGTTATACATTGAGAGCACGAAGTAGGCCAAGAGTTAGATGGATAGATAATGTTACGGAAATCCCACATCAACCCAAGCTTACACCAGCCAGCGCGACAAGTTTTGATCAAGAACAAAAATTTCAGCTCCCTACAACGCTACAGGGAAAAATTGGACAGAAAACGTAAAATAAAAAAAGCTATTTACTATTATTTGGTTAGATTCATACCTATAAGTATCATTTAACCATTTGTTTTGTTTTTATACTGCCTATTCACTGATGGAGACCTTTTTTTTTTGATAAATACTTATTTTCATGATAACACAAATATGTATAAGTGCTTATTATAAAGATGTTTTTATAACATGAGGGCAGCAAATAAAGACATGTTCTGTGATGACAAGGATATGGAATACTTGTTACAAAGGCGTATTGGTATTGACAAGGTGTGAGATGATTACTTGTTACAAAGGTGTGTTTTGGTGTTGACAAGTATATAGGTGATGTTAGTTAGTTGCTTATCCTTTACAGGACGTGGCAATCAACCCCAGCTTTTATTGGCTGTTTGTGATTTTATAGGCAATTTTTTTCATTCAGTAGTTTGCCATTGCTTTCTGAACGGTACGGCGCTTATACCATTGTTAAAAATCCACACAAAGCGATCTGCTATATAGGTGATACTTGTTACAAAGTCGTGTTTTGGTTCTGTCAAGGATATAATTGATTTCTTGTTATAAAGGCGTTTTTTGTGTTGACAAGGATATAGATGTCTGTATTCATGTTTAATTATATTTGCGTAATCTGCGCACTCAAAAACTGTGTTTCTAATTAAAACATATAAGTACTTACCTTCCACGGATGAGAATGTGCACACGAAGAAATGCAAAAGCGAAAATAAAATCATTGTGGTTTTGTCACACAATTTGGCAATATCCAGCTCCATAGAGGCTGTTACACTGTCTTAATGAACTATACGCTGTTACACTGTCAACATGAACAATGCTGCTACATCAAATTGCCAGTTCTTTCTGTTTTAAAAAAGAATATTAATCTACATTAAACTTAAAACATATTGAAAACGTATGCATAAAGAATACAAACAAACAAAGAGGTCATGCTTTAAATAGCTACATCTTCCTTCATTTAAAAAAAAAAAAAAAATCGTCCTTCTGTTTTTGTTTTCTTCACACTTGAAGATTCAGCGTGTACCTGGCCCACTCGAACATCTATAGCCAGAGCTGGTCCTGTGGATTTGTATGGGTGTCGCAAGTCACGTGATAGCGCCCACTTTCATATAAGCAAATAATTATTTACTGTGAAATTTTCTGCTTCATCTTTTTTTTTTTGTTCTGTTATAATTTGAATGTTGTTATTTTGTTTTAATGCATTTCGGCGCCACTCCCATGTCGGCGCTCCCAAGAGCTGGCACTTCTTATAGCTCGTGTAGACTTAGCTAATGCATCGATGAAATTAAACCACTTTTCCCATATTTTGTTCTAGTGCAGAAACAGGATAATATCGACTGATCCAAGATTTTAACAGCATTCAGCTTGTTGAGTCTTTCTTCCGTTTCTGGTTTGTTACTTTTCACTTTTGCTGGCGAGTCGTGTTAAGACTTAACTTTGCTTTTGGGCCATCCAGGCACTCATTGGATGGCTAAGCTTTATCTCTTGTATACTTCAGCCACTCTTTCCATCCATTTTCCCCCATGAACCCCCGCCTTTTGTTCTAGAGCAGATTGCACGGGATGTCCACTGGTTCTAAAATTATTTCAGGCCTTCTATCGCTGTATTTTCTAATTCGGGTATCTTCTGAATTGTTCCGTAATTGTGATGTTTTTTATTTTATATCTTTCTGTACTAGTAATCCTTTTTTTTAAGCATCCGCCTGGCAGAATGGTTAGGGCGCTGGCCTCGAAACACGGTATCGTCACTCTCTAAACTACTAAGCTATAAATGGGTACCTGACTCTGTCTTTGAGTTAGGGAAAGAAAAGACAGCTGGTCACTCGATGCTGGACCTAGTATAGTGAAATTTATTCACACTTCCCTCCCCTACGGCAGTATTTGCTATGGGACTACCTTTACATTTGTAATCCTTCTTAGGTCGCGCATTTCCGTTTTACACGTTGTAAGTTTCTCTCGCTCGTGTGTTCCCGGAGCCCGACATGGGAGCTAAGAATAGTAACATTGTAACTGGGCCGACCCTACGGATCTTTCAAGTTGGTGCGAGGTTTCGTGATGGCATCACCCCTACCGCCTATGCAGAACTGTAGGTATTTGTAAGAGACTAAATTCCAAGCTGTTGAGTTGCATCACCCTGTAATTCTCGCAAGTGGTGTTTACTGTATCATGTTACAAAAACATTATACATTTATGTTTCAAAATCTTATTGTGGTTAATATGTTGCGTATTCATATTGAATTACACCTGGGCGATCAACGCACTGTTTTTGAAAACGGAATAACATAGACCAAATAGGAAATAGATCCGTTCCATAAAGCAAACAATATTTTTTACTTTGAAATTTTATATTCCATTTTTCATGTTCTTAAGAATTTCAATTAAAACCAAAATTGTAAAATGCATTTCATCGCCTCCCCAAGGTATACGCCAACCAAAGGTGTCGTAAAAGGTGATAAAGGAAGGTTGGGCATGGAGGCTGGCTACCGCATTCTGATGAAACTTTAAGCTAACAAAACAAATCTACAAAACAAGTTACAGACTTTCATAAATGGGCGGGTGGGGGGGGGGGGGGCTTTGCGCAGCATATAAGGATTGAAATGGTATGACAAGATAACAAATGTGCAGCTGATGACAGTTCACAAAGGTGGAGCTGATGACAAGATCACCAATGTGGAACTGATGACAAGATCACCAATGTGAAGCTGATGACAAGATCCGCAATGTGGAACTGATGACAAGAACCAGACAAATGCTAGTGGATGATGATTTTCTTCTTCTTCTTTCGTTCGCTATATCTGCAATGTTGTTTCTTGTATAAACTTCACTGTCTTTTGTAGTTCATACAGAGGTCCATATAGTTTTGCTTCCAGTGTTGTTTCTCTGGGCCAGTGGGTTTGCCTCAATATATCATATTCGGGGCAATCTTGAAGTACGTGCTCCGCAGTCTGGGGTGCCTGTCCACATGTACACATGGCTGAATTGCCAATCTTGAATTTTGTATACATGTGGCTGCGGAGGTGGTTGTGTCCTGTTCTGAGGCGCAGAATGACTATTTGTTCTGATCTGTTCATAGCTTGGTAGTCATCCTGCGTTGGTGTTGGTGGCTTTCTGATAGATTTGATCATCTTTTTCTTCTGATGGTATGTAACTGGTACATCCGGTTGCTCGTCTGCAGCACCTTCTTTAGCCAGTCCATCTGCTCTCTCGTTTCCTGGTATTCCACAATGAGACGGTATCCACTGCATGGTGACCCTGCGCTGGTTGCACAGTTCAGAAAGTAGGGCTTGTATGCCTGGCAATTTTCTGGACTGAAGTGCTTGGAGTGCTGATCTTGCATGTCAGGAATACTACAGGCTGTGGACCGAGATTGGTGTTCAATAGTTTCTCAGTTGCCACCTTGATTGCCTGGACTTCTGCATCATAGTTGTTACAGAATTTCCCCGTTGGTACTCTGACAGTATCCCTAGTGTTGTTTGGGTATTCTATGTACACTCCTGCTCCTCCATTCTTTACTGCATTCTGTGCTGACCCATCCGTGTATACTCGGACCCAGAGGTCCTGTGGGTATTCATCATCCAGGAAACTGAGAGTGACTGTCCTATGTTGCACGCTGTTCTGTTCATCTCTGTCGAATATTCCTTTCACTTTTGTGTGGATGTGTACTGGTAACCCATGCTCCTCTCTCCAAGGGGTTTGTTCTGGCACAGACTTTAGGGGGCTGTTAACTTCAGGCAGGTCTGAGGTTTGTCTACGTAATCGTTTGGCCTGGTGGATAAAGCTGCTTCTTTTCAGTCGCCCCATTGCTAGGTTTTGGAATCTGTCCTTCATTGGATGGCTCGGCATACAGAGGAACTTTTCTGCCTGTGTTAGCACTTTCGAGTCTCTGCGTTCTCTCAGTGCTTGTATCCTCCCCATTTTCTCCATCTTCACTATAGGCGTTGATTTCATTGCCCCCGTGATGACCCTAAGCGCCTGGTTTTGCACCTTATCCTAGCTCTTGTAATGTGGTGTTTGATGCTGGGCACCACGCAGCTGACCCATATTCCAGGTGTGGTCGTATGCCCTGCTGGTAAACTTTACTACGTATTTTCCCGCTGGCTCCCCATGTGGTTCCACTTAGTTTTCTCAAGATGGCTAACTTCCTCCTGGCCTTTGTTGCTGCTTTGTTGATGTGCTGCTTCCATGTCAGCCTATCATCGAATGTAACTCCAAGATAGGTGGGTTGTTTATCTTCTCTCAGGAGTTCTTCGTTTATCTTGATGACACCAGCTTTTTGTTTGGGAGAGAGGGTGAAGAGCGTAGTGCTGCACTTGTCTGTATTGATGCTGACACACCATCTATTTGCCCATGAGGTTAAGGCATCTATAGCTCTTTGTAGCAGTTTGGTGGCCACTGTTGCATGCTCATCTGTGCACCATATTACCAGGTCATCAGCGTACATTGCCACTTTCATTCCATGTGGTAGTTCAGCAACCAGGTCGTTGATGTAGACTAGGAAAAGTGTGGGGGACAGAACCCCTCCCTGAGGGATGCCATGACGCAGTAGAATTTTCTTACTCTTGAGGCATCTAGTTGTACTCGGGCTCTTCTGTTATGCAGGTATGCTTTCACCCATTTGTACATCTTACCATTCACTCTACAATTTCTCAGTTTCTTCAGAAGCCCTTCTTTCCAAACCTTGTCAAATGCTTTCCTTAGATCTATCCATGCTGCTAGTACCAGTTTCTTATCTTGGAACGCATCCTCAATCTCTTGGGAAAGGTAAGTTGCCTGATCTTCGGTGGAATAACACTGCCTAAAGCCCGCCTGCTGTGGTACAAGAAGGTTTTCACTTTCAAGGTACCACTGTAGCCTGAGGTTGATGATGCGTTCCATTGTTTTGCAGAGGCAGCTTGTAAGGCTGATTGGTCTGTAGCTGGAGGCAGTGGAACTGTTTTTTCCTGGTTTTAGGAGTGGTATCATGATTGCTTCCCTCCAGGTCTGTGAAACTCTGCCTGAGTTCCAACAGATATTGAAGATCTGCAGCAGCTTTGTTTTTGCTGCGGTTCCCAAGTTCTTAATCATTTCATTGGACACTCCATCAACTCCTGGCGACTTTCTCATTTTCAATTTGGATATTGCAAGCTCCAGTTCTCTGAATGTGATTGGCGCCTCCATAACTTCAGGTATGGTTCCATCTCGTCCTGCGTATTGTTGTTTCTCACGAGTCTCCTGTTGCTTCTCTGGGCTAACTTCGATGTTGTTGTCTTTAGCAAAGGAGTCTGCAAAGTGATCAGCTGCCTGTTTTCCCATGAGGATGTTTCCATCTTTGTACAGAGCAATCCTTGAGTTTCTCTCTGTACCTTCATCGTTAAGTTGCTTTACCAGCTTCCACAGTTTCCTCGTATCTCTTTCAAAGTTCAAGGACTCTGTTTTCTCCTTCCAGCTTCTTCGCCTGGCCTGCAACTTGGCCCTTTGAAATTTGGCCTTAGCTTGCTGGTAGTTATTGTGGTGTTCTTGGCATGGACTGGTCTCTGCCTGCTTTCGAGATGTTTCCACGTCATTGTGCAGCTGCTCTAGTTCACTATTCCAATATGGTTTGTAGTGCTTACGAGCCCCTCTAGGTATTGTTTCACGAGCAGCCTGTAATATGCATCTGCTGAATTCATCGACTAGCTTATTGATGTCTTTGTCTACAGTCAGATCTCTAGCCAGTATACTAGTACGGTGCTGGTACATTGTCCAGTCTGCTTTCTTGTAGTTCCACCTAGAGAGAGTGCTGCTCTCCTTGACACGTTCATTTTCCACAATTAGGAAGACTGGACGGTGGTCGCTGCCTCCAAGTTGTTTCCCTACAATGCGTGTGGTGTTCCACTCCAAGCCGGGTGAGTGGAATGCCAGGTCTGGTGTAGAGGTGGTGTGCCATGATCTCGAGTAGAAGGTTGGTGGGTCGATTGGCTGGTTAATCAGGATAAGCCCATTGTCATCCTGCCAGTTTTCAAGCTCCTCACCTCTCCTGTCCATGTGATCATAGCCCCAGCTCTGTGAGTGGCTGTTGAAGTCTCCGCATACAATCAGTCTTTCTTTTGCTGGGATTGTATCTAGTGCCAGTGGGCGGTCGCTCGGACAGTAGTAGTTGAATGGATGATGATGATATAATCCCTTTAGCTGTGAGCAGGTAGCTCTTGACAGCCCATTGCCAATCTGATTAAGGTACAAGTCTTCCTCAGTTGTTGTGATGATGTGTAGAGTGTAATGTGGACGGTTGGGTGCGATGAGAGTAGCTGGTGTCGCAGGTCAGTGTGGCAGAATGTAAATAATTCCTTAGGGATTGATTCTTGGAAAAGTAAAACTAGCTGCCAATCAGAAACGCACCAGTCACACAAGATGACCGCAACACATTTGCATAATAATTTTGACAAAATGGCAGTGGACAAAGTATGCAAGTACTGTGTAGTTTTTATTGAAGTGTAAGAAAACGGATGAATAGATAGTGATTCTACTTTACAATTTTCTCAAGGAAAGGATACGCATATGTGGATATAATGAGAACGGAAATGCACGCTGTAGTTACTGTGTTATCGGCAAGTAACTGTGTCGAGTGGTTAGTAGAATGATACAAAGTTCCCTTTAAAAAATTGTATTTAAGCGAAGGAAGAACCAATCTGGGAAAGTTTGATATGTAGAGGAAGCTACGCTTCAGCTGAATAAAAAAAAAAGATATTAACGAAAGCGACAGCTGATGCAGAAGACGAGTATGACGAAGTAATGTGCAGAGGAAAAACACAGTTTGCTAAAATGTACTCGACAAGCCAGAAAAACCTTCAGCCCGAATTGGGATGGCGTCAGAGCTCTATCAGTAGCTCACGTTAGCCTTATTTAAACAAGCGGCAAGTTTGAATTTGCTCACACACACAACATCAGTTGTACACAGTGTCACGAGAGGGTAGATGTTATTGAAATTAATAAGTATCATGGACACAAAGTTGTATCAGGTGATACCAGGATAGTGCCAGATAAGAGACTGGTCTTACAAGTAATACCCCCTTCTCTGAAAAGAGTAAGGGTGTATAGACATCAAAGGTAGGATCATGCTGTATAAGTTCATAGAGAAGATGGTAATGTATTACGCTAAGTTTCTACTTGCTCCTCTCCGGATCCGCCTCTGTTATTATTATTATTATTATTATTAACTCTGCTAGGGGTATTAACTAAACTATCTACCAACAGGAACTGTAACTTAACTTAAATACATTAAGTAAGTCTGCTGGTTATTATTTACAATTTATTTTTACAGATTTTCTTTTCTGTTTGGAAATTCTTCAAGAAAATCAAATTTTAAATACATCATTTAAATAAATAAACATTTGAAAATAGTTCCAAATTAGCACAAGTCACTCAAGTGTAGCAAGTTCTCCTCTCTTGGTTGAACTAGCTGTTTGTAAAATATCTATATCTTTATAACACTGTTATTTCACTGTCATTTGATTTAGGCTATCACTGACTATACCTATGCCCACCAAAAGTCATCATAAAATGTGTCTTTATTAGAATCTTGATTTTAATATAGTGGTGTCCATCAGAATACTCTGATCAGTAGCCTTGTTTGGCCACTTATCTGGTGAATTGAAGTCTGTCACACTCCTGACATGGAAGGAAAAGTCATATGAAGTTCTTCCAGGCCGGGGATACTGGGTAACTGGCCCTATAGACAACATGGGCTCTCGCACCACACGTTCCAGCAGTAGTGGCTGACTCTTTAAAGTGTGTGGGTGGTTGACAGAATATAACCTGAAACATATTGGATTAACCACTATAATCTCTATCACTATCCCTTTATTATAGATGTAGGGGATGTGAGACAGTTTTTAGACAAGGTGCTAGCAGACGCGCAGGGCACAATAGCAGTAACAACCAAATCCAGTTCACTGTGAATACAATTTTCCTCTAAATCCTTAGTTAGAGCCATTTGTCCATGACCCGCCTCCATACAATAATTAGGTCTTGTATAAAATACTAAGTAATAGCTTAAACAATACAGTAATACAATTCCTTTCATCCTTTCTTTTGTTCCTGGTGTGTGTCCCATTCCATCAAGAAATAATTCTTTAAATGCTTTTCTAAAACTATGAACTCACTCTTGCTTCCATTCGCAATTTATTTGAATATACACACGCTTGTAAGGCCACCAGAAATACACCGTAGTTTTCTAACACATTTTACACACTTTCTAACGCATAATTTGACCAATTATTTAAACAATATATATATATATATATATATATATATATATATATATATATATATATATATATATATATATATATATATATATATATATATATATATATATAAATAAACATTCTTTCTTACCCTCAGGCACATACAGTCGAGCTGTTAATGGTTATAATGGTCTGCTTTCAGGTACAGAAGGCAAAGGCATTCTTCATTAACACTTGTTTTCTTTTTCCGCTCGCCGTAATTTTCAAATCTGACTGGCCTGGATTCTCAGAAGGCAGGGTCTATTTATACGTCACATCCGGCGACAGAGAGAGCAGTGGCTAAGGGGGTGTTTGCGTATTTCAAAATGTATGCCTAATTGTGTCTTGATGTGCAAATATTGAAAACTAAGATTTCAATTATCTTATTTATTTCTGGAGCGATTTTCTTCAACTAAGGCTTAAATTACACCCTGAATTATTCTTTATCTATCTAGATAATAGTCTTTTACTATCATACTACCGTCTTTTCCTAGGCGTAGCCTAAACAGCAACATCTTTGACTTGCCTTATGTCTCGATGCAGTCCATTCGAGATGTCTTCCTTCCCACATTACTTCCCGTGGAAATCTTTGCACACATTATTACATGAACATTCCTATTATAGAATTATTGATATCTGCCATATTGTACTTTGCTCATAATGCTGTATTTAAATTCCATCCTCCACTGGTTTGCACAGATTTGAGATCGCCATGCTGAATGCCTAATCGTTATTGTAAACACTGCATGAAGACACGTTTTCATTGGTTCTGCTATCCTATATTATTTATAAAGTCTGGCGTGCAGTTTGGGTAAAAAATGACGGGTTGTGAATCAGACTTCACGACAAGAGCCCCCCGTTCAAAAGCGTAAACCATCTGTTGGAGCTTCCTGTCTGGATTCACAAACAAGGCATTCACCCAATAAGAGGTTTACTCTTCCTACCTACTCTCCTGGTTTCCTTCAGGTGGGTGCCTATTCAAGAAATCTGCCTCAACATTCTGAGATCCAGGGATACCCACCGCATGTTGTGTAAATAAACAGCACAGGTGCTGCTGCCTGTCTAATGGCTGATTATCGACTACTATTCATTTTCGCCTCGCTGGGTCTGTCCAGCGACATGTCCAGAGACGCTAGATGTTCCTCAAATGTGTTTATAGCTATGAGGATATCATCCATAAAATTGGTGATTGCTGGGTTTTGTAAGGGATCCAATAATTTCCTCATCATCCCGGATAAAACACTCGGAGCATTTTTCAAACCAAAAGGCAACCTATTGAATTCATAGTGCCCCTCCGAAATGCTAAAAGCCAGCTTTGGTCTGATTTCAGGCTTGACGGGAATCTGGTAATACCCTTTACTTAGATCCACGTGTGACTCTGTTACAGCATTCGATTTCCTGTAATCCATGCAGAGTCTGTGTTCACCAGAGGGTTTCCTCAGCTAAACCACACTGGCGCGATAATATTATTCATATGGGGAAATGAAATTTTCCTGCACCAAGAAATCAATTCTCCCTTTAAAGTTGCATTATATATATTCAGTCCACGTCCGCATCAATACTTCCAATGGACCGTGTATGGGCCAGCCAACTAACACGTCGCCGGTGCCCTTTCTAATGCTAATTTAAACGGCAGTATACTGGAGTTGGCTGTGCTTCCGTCAATTTGTTCACACAGCCCAATCTCCCACTACCTATTTTCTTGGGGTTTACCCGCAGCTTCATTATCAAAGGTGGCTGACTAACCACACTTCTATTTTTATCCAGTACCTGGTGTTCCGAACCAAATTTTGTCGGTATGGGATATGTTGTCTCCCCTCTCTGTACAATACGGAGAGTTGCCATGGTAACAGGTTGTCTGGTAGACCCTTTGTGAGATGGTGCCATTCTATCCACTATGTCTACTTTTTTATTTTCAGGCCTACGTCCGCCTCAGTGCTTTCCTAGGTCCTGTTGGTTTTCCCAACGTGTGGGTTTTACCTTGCTACATTGTGCACAGGCAGTCACATACCGAGCTATGTCTTCAGCAATGCCTGGCCAATAATAATGCACTGAGGTCCTTTGACAAGTGGTACCGATTTGCATATGTCGACCGTCTGATACAACATGTGATAGTTCAATAACCTTGTCCCTGTAACTAGATGGCAGTACTATCTGTTCATGCCCATTGTTTCCTGTCCCAGCTTTCCTGTAAAGCAATCCATCATTCACATAAAACTGTCCTATCTTTGGGGGGTTATGGCTGTTTGACAATTTGCCAAAGCAAGGTTTTAATGAGCTATCTTTAGCTTGGGACTTTTTCATCTTTTTCGGATGAATGTTTAGTGGACTTCCCTCCTCCTTCTTAGGGCTTGACCTGGTCTGGAGTGTTGCCATGATCACAGGTTTTATTGGGTCACCCAAGAAGACATATCTTCTTCCTATTACCAGCGGGTAACTAGGATCATCACACACTGCTGCACTAATCACTCCTTCCACGCAGCGAGTCCTGACATTGATCCTTGCTATGGGAAGTGTCATGGTAGCTGTTCCTTTTAATGCCCCTT
Source organism: Oreohelix idahoensis (assembly GCA_024509875.1). Lineage (NCBI taxonomy): Eukaryota > Metazoa > Mollusca > Gastropoda > Stylommatophora > Oreohelicidae > Oreohelix > Oreohelix idahoensis. The sequence goes on along the minus strand of JAMPIV010014950.1, from coordinate 61,355 downwards.
GTATCTCCACTTTTTCTGTGGTATTTTGATCAGGGTGCACTAGGGATGCACTCACGACTGAGTCAAATTCCAATCCTAAATCATAAAGACACATTATCTTAGTGCCGTTACATGTTACTTCTTCACAGGTCGGAGGATAATGGAGATCTATCTGACGGTCTGTCAGTTCCTTCCTTCCCTTGTCCACTGTTTTAAGGCATGCAGCGTAATATGGAGGGATTTTCTTTCCACAGTCTAAAGTATTGAGGTTGTTCATTTTACAGATTTTACACCACTTATCACCCTGTCTGTAGGGTTTCTTATCTTGTACCTGAGGGTTCCTGTCTCTATGGTCAAATTTAGGTTTGTCATAACCTTGTTTGTATTTGTGTTGTTTGTCCCTATTATCAAACTCATTCTGGTTTGGGGTTGGCTTACTATTTTCTCCTTGCTTCCTCTTAATTGCTGCTACTTCTGCCTGAGCTGCTTGATATCTCTCAGCAACAGTTAGAATCGCCCCCAATCTCTCTGCACCTTGTTCCATAAGAAATTTTCTCATGTCTGGAGGCATAGACTCTCTCACTTGTTCCATCATGACCATTTCTTTTAGGTCTTGACATTTTCCCAGAGCAGTCCACTTCTCCAAGTAGGTTTCTAATCTGGCAGAGAATTGGTGGTAGATTTCTCCAGAAAGTAGCTTAGCATTTCTGAATTTCTTCCTATAGAATTCTGAGTTCTTTTCATAGCGAATCAGCAAAGCCTGCTTCACAATTTCATAATCTTCCTGGTCTTCTTTCCCAAGTTTTGCAAAGACTTCATAAGAAACTCCTCTCAGCCCTTGTGATAGCTTAAGGCTCCATTTCTCCTTCTCTAGGCCATAGTTAGTGGCCAACCTCTCATATCTACGTAGATAAGACTCAATTTTATCCTCTTTCTCCACAAATGGATCCAAGTAAAAATTCATGGCCCCATTTGAGGTACCTTGACTTGCACTAGTGTCAGAGGTAGTTGGATTACTTCCACTACCTGTAACATTTCCTTGAAGTTCAAGCTCTTTCTCAATTCATGTTCCCTTTGCAACCTCTTTTCCTCTTTCTCAGCCTCCCTTTCAGCAGCCTGTCTTCTCTTCTCAGCTTCTAGTTTCCTAGCCTCCCTAACAGCTTCCAGTTTCTTAGCCTCCCTATCAGCTTATATTTGTAATCTCTTAGCTTCAGCTTCTAGTTTCTTAGCTTCCCTATCAGCTTCTAATTGAAGTTTCCTTTCTGTTTCCAACTTCTTATCTTCTCTTTCTACAAACTTGTCACATTTAGTAGCGACATATTGAAAAAGAGCCTCCCCACTTCACCCAAACTTCTTTGACGACTGCACAGTAGCAGATCAAAACTTTGCCAAGTCTGCCATACTCATACAATACTATCTTGCAGACACTCAAACACTCTTATTACCAATCAAACACTAATTAATTAAAAGACTACTGTCAGTGTATCCAGTCACCACAATTTTAGTTTGTACTCAATGGTACTACAAAGTGCTTTATTTAGTTTTAGTTTCCCTACAATTAAAGTTATTATTTAAAATATTTCCCTACTCCTAACTCATAGGATATAATACATGATACTTTAAGCCTGAATGTTTCAAAGAAAAGACTCCATGGTAGTAAATGAATCCCGGACGAGCCCCCAGTGTCACGAGAGGGTAGATGTTATTGAAATTAATAAGTATCCTGGACACAAAGTTGTATCAGGTGATACCAGGATAGTGCCAGATAAGAGACTGGTCTTACAAGTAATACCCCCTTCTCTGAAAAGAGTAAGGGTGTATAGACATCAAAGGTAGGATCATGCTGTATAAGTTCATAGAGAAGATGGTAATGTATTACGCTAAGTTTCTACTTGCTCCTCTCCGGATCCGCCTCTGTTAATATTATTATTATTATTATTAACTCTGCTAGGGGTATTAACTAAACTATCTACCAACAGGAACTGTAACTTAACTTAAATAAATTAAGTAAGTCTGCTGGTTATTATTTACAATTTATTTTTACAGATTTTCTTTTCTGTTTGGAAATTCTTCAAGAAAATCAAATTTTAAATACATCATTTAAATAAATAAACATTTGAAAATAGTTCCAAATTAGCGCACGTCACTCAAGTGTAGCAAGTTCTCCTCTCTTGGTTGAACTAGCTGTTTGTAAAATATCTATATCTTTATAACACTGTTATTTCACTGTCATTTGATTTAGGCTATCACTGACTATACCTATGCCCACCAAAAGTCATCATAAAATGTGTCTTTATTAGAATCTTGATTTTAATATAGTGGTGTCCATCAGTTTGGCCACTTATCTGGTGAATTGAAGTCTGTCACACTCCTGACATGGAAGGAAAAGTCATATGAAGTTCCTCCAGGCCTTGGATACTGGGTAACTGGCCCTATAGACAACAAGGGCTCTCGCACCACGCGTTCCAGCAGTAGTGGCTGACTCTTTAAAGTGTGTGTGTGGTTGACAGAATATAACCTGAAACATATTGGATTAACCACTATATTCTCTATCACTATCCCTTTATTATAGATGTAGGGGATGTGAGACAGTTTCCAGACAAGGTGCTAGCAGACGCGCAGGGCACAATAGCAGTAACAACCAAATCCAGTTCACTGTGAATACAATTTTCCTCTAAATCCTTAGTTAGAGCCATTTGTCCATGATCCGCCTCCATACAATGATTAGGTCTTGTATAAAATACTAAGTAATAGCTTAAACAATACAGTAATACAATTCCTTTCATCCTTTCTTTTGTTCTTGGTGTGTGTCCCATTCCATCAAGAAATAATTCTTTAAATGCTTTTCTAAAACTATGAACTCACTCTTGCTTCCATTCGCAATTTATTTGAATATACTCACGCTTGTAATGCTACCAGAAATACACCGTAGTTTTCTAACACATTTTACACACTTTCTAACGCATAATTTGACCAATTATTTAAACAATATATATATATATATATATATATATATATATATATATATATATATATATATATATATATATATATATATATATATATATATATAAATAAACATTCTTTCTTACCCTCAGGCACATACAGTCGAGCTGTTAATGGTTATAATGGTCTGCTTTCAGGTACAGAAGGCAAAGGCATTCTTCATTAACACTTGTTTTCTTTTTCCGCTCGCAGTAATTTTCAAATCTGACTGGCCTGGATTCGCAGAAGGCAGGGTCTATTTATACGTCACATCCGGCGACAGAGAGAGCAGTGGCTAAGGGGGTGTTTGCGTATCTCAAAATGTATGCCTAATTGTGTCTTGATGTGCAAATATTGAAAACTAAGATTTCAATTATCTTATTTATTTCTGGAGCGATTTTCTTCAACTAAGGCTTAAATTACACCCTGAATTATATTATTCTTTATCTATCTAGATAATAGTCTTTTACTATCATACTACCGTCTTTTCCTAGGCGTAGCCTAAACAACAACATCTTTGACTTGCCTTATGTCTCGATGCAGTCCATTCGAGATTTCTTCCTTCCCACATTACTTCCCGTGGAAATCTTTGCACACATTATTACATGAACTATCCTATTATAGAATTATTGATCTCTGCCATGTTGTACTTTGCTCATAATGCTGTATTTAAATTCCATCCTCCACTGGTTTGCACAGATTTGAGATCGCCATGCTGAATGCCTAATCGTTATTGTAAACACTGCATGAAGACGCGTTTTCATTGGTTCTGCTATCCTATAGTATTTATAAAGTCTGGCGTGCAGTTTGGGTAAAAAATGACGGGTTGTGAATCAGACTTCACGACACACAGTGGACGGAGGGAAAGAGCTAGTTACGACTTCATTTACCTATAGTGTATTCTGTGACAGCCTGCCTTTATCAAATCAAGTTCAGTTAGTGTATTTCTGAAGACCAGAGGGTTTCGGTCAAATATAAAGACTCGGAAAGTCAGAAGTGTAAACCACAAGTGTTATCCTGCATTGCGACACGGAGCACTACAGCTGGTTCATTCAGATGTGCTGATATCCATATTGTATTGGAAGATCAGTAGAGGCTATATATATCAGTGTGTACTGCATTATCAGCAATTACCATAGCTTGTCTGGGACATTGCTGTCTATCGGTCCAAGAATATTTCAAGTTAAGTGAATAAGCTCATGAACATTTCGAGCAATTTATGGAGAAGAGAGTCAAGAGAAGAGACTATTTCTATACCAAAGTCAGTAAACAGAGACATTATTAGCTCAGTGACATTTATTAACTATAATATCATTGTGTTTTTTGTGAATAGTGTGAAAATATACATTTCCATATCATCATATTATTATTGTGTATTCCCAAAATTTTGTGCTAAGTGTAAACAATTTATTTACTAATGTGTAACTTTAATTCTTCTGAGAAGTTAACATTGGTGGGTAAAGCGCATGACAATGGGCCTGTTAGTTTGCGGCGAACAAATGTACTTAGAAGGCATTTGTTTCTTTCTATTTGTCTAAAGTTCGTGGTTACAAGCCATCAGACGATTTGTGGTATTCACACCGCTATTGTGAGGGAAAAGCATCCACCGTAACCGCATACAGTGGAAGAGAGTGTGGAGAAGGCTTCTGTCATCACAGAATTGATGAACCACAGCTGCAGGACTCATCTGGAGTTAAGTTTTTTTTGTCACAGGCAACAGCAAAACACGGACATTGATAGAGCCCCGATCCAACCTCTGTGAGGAAAAATTTAATTTACCTTTCACCCCCATTTAATCCTTATTTTAACTTGTTGAACTAATTTACTATTAAATTTGTTGTATGTTATTTTAAACTAAACACATAATTGTTTATTCAGTCATTAGAAGTATGAAAGCAAACGTATGAGCAAGATTATTTAATACTGTTAAGTCATATTTTGAGTCAGAGTTAAGTGTTACAGATTTTTATGTACGGGGCTGTTTTTTCTAGTAAGCACGTTTAAAGTAATGAGTTGATTTTTGTTTGGGTACTTTTTGTACGCTATGTTTTTCTCGAACATTGCTCAACTGAGTAGGTGTTAGTCTTTTTAAAAAAAAAAATAAAGAAAGTGTTCGAATGTTCTTAGTGGTAGTTTGGGGGGAGATACGGATGAGCTGAAATGAGTTCTCAAGCGGTTAGTTCGCGCATGAGTAATTTTTACTGAGTTGTACTGAGAGACTGTGATCTCGGGATTAGTATGTACCTGGCAGAGCTTCGATGGAGAAAATGCCAGTGGAACAAGAGATGAGAAAAAGATGCTGACGATAAATAGCACAGACATTGAGGAAACCTGTTGATATTTTTACAAGCAGTCATTGTTTTGGAATCCGGAGAATAAGAAAGGTCTTTGACCTTTCCGATCTCTTAGGTTACGAGTTTTCGCTCTTTTTTTTTCCTTGTGCCAGGTAATGAAATTTTCATGTCGTTTTCAACTGTATTGAAGTAGTTTCTCCATATAGGGTGTTGGTGATGGTGAGGTTTGGTGGCAGCAATGGCTTTCGTAGATCTGCTAGTGCCAGGCATTTTAGGAGGTGATGTTCGATTGTTTCTTCCTCCTGTCTGATTCAGTGATCGCGGTGTGATGAGTGGTCGGAAGCCACTCTGTGCAATGCTTGTTGTTAAGTGAGATAGTTAGAGACCACGAAGAAGAAAATTGGAGACAGAAATAAAAAGCTATTAAAAAAAAGATACAGAATGACCGTGAAAGGGCTGCACAGAGCTAGGTCCTGGGTAAGCCACTCACGTTTGTTGTTTTTCTGTTGTCTAGTGTTCTACTTCTTTATTTCTTACGAGTGCCTGAAAACATACCTTTATGTTTGTCTAATATTTATTTACTGTTTACAGGCCTCGGGTTTCCCTTCCTTATGTGTTATAAATGTTTATACAATACCAAAAACCTACCCTCTGTCCTGTACTTACTGTTCTTAGTCTTCTATCATTTACTAGGCACAGTATTAAGGTCTTTGTCTTGTGTAGTCTGACCTATACTGTAGTTGTTGAAGAATACAAAGTTGGAAAAGCAAGGCTTGCAATGATGCTACGCGAGTCAGCTGATGACGTGGTTAAGTCCATTCAGCCCACACTGAAAACGGGAAGGAAGTGGAGAGTGGAAGAAGCTGTTGATGCTGCTGAAGAGTCACTCAAACTGAGAGAGGTAATCGGATACACACAAACGAATAGACGGGGATTTGGGCATGGTGACATCCGCTGGTGGTCCAAGGCATCAAGCAGGGAGCGCAGAGACATGGTAGTTCAGGAGATACGAGGAGCTGAGAATGATAAGAGGTTGCAAAAATCAGTGCAGCAGGTCCAACAAGGCCAATGGACCACATGGGAAGGAGCCCTGCAGAGGTCCTTGACATGGAATGATATATGGCATATGGCACCTCTTAGGCTCAGCTTCGTGGTTAGATCAATGTATGACCTGCTGCCGTCGGCCACCAACCTTGTGAAATGGGGAAAGTCGGATGATGAGCAGTGCCCCCTGTGCCAGGGGAGGCAGACACTTGAACACGTGCTCTCAGCGTGTAAGGTGGCATTAGGGCAAGGGCGATACACTTGGCGCCATAACAAAGTGCTAAATGAGCTTGCTGCGACAATAGATCAGGCAAGAATGAAAGCGAATAGCAAAGTCCTGCCAGACACCGCAAACACATACTTTCTGAGGGCAGGAAAGTCAGCACACCCCAAACCGAGTAAACCTGGTAGCAGTTTACCATCTCTTCTTGACTGTGCAAACGACTGGGAGATGGCGGTAGACCTACCTGGACGGGGGGGGGGGGGGGGGGGGGGCATATCCAGAGAGTATCAGAAAATCGCGGAGACGGCCGGATATAGTGCTTCATTCTGCAGCAACGCTTCAGGTCATACTGATTGAACTGACCGTGCCATTTGAATCCAGATTAGACGAGCAACATTCATTCAAAGCGGCCAAGTATAGCGATCTGGCCGCGGATCTGAGACACGATGGATTCAGTGCAAGGGTCATGGCGGTTGAAGTGGGCGCAAGAGGGCTTGTGGCTGCATCAGTGTATGATTTATTGAAACTGTTGGGGCTGAAGGGACAGTCTAGAACAAGGGCACTGAAGAGGCTTAGTGAAACTGCCGAAAAGGCATCAGGCTGGCTGTGGAACAACCGCAATGGGCGATGGACATCGTGACAATAAACGCTGCGGTACAGAAAACACCAACATTTTTCTAAGTCCACAACGCTGAGTTTTTTTTTTTTTTGTGTACTAGTGAAAGAGCTGCGACTCTGGGGCAACAGGCGATGTATACTATAGGGAGTGTCAGGTACAGAATTTCAGTGGCTTGCGGCGCGCAGCTCGTCGGCTGCGCGCTAATGTCTCAGTGTGTGTCCTTAGTTGTGAAGGGCGACGGAATGAACGGAATAATTTGTCTTCTCTTTGTTACTTTCACAATTGCCTCCACGGTTGGCGTTGTGGATTTAAAAGTTGGTACCATAAGTGAAATGGGTTCATTTTCGATACAAGACAACAGGAAGCTGAGACGCTTGGGAGTCATGACCCAAGTGGGCCCGCCCCCCTTAGAGTGTAAAGGAGTAATTGGGCCGAAACACTTGTCGGATGGGGGGGACTTCTTCTGATGATCAGATTGCTTCCTGTTGTATCGCTCTGTAAAGAATTTCCTATCATAGGGGAACAACAGAAGTGATTGCGTCATTAATAGGTAAATTTCCGGTGTTATGTGTTGCGGGTCGCACTAATGACCCGTCATCGAAGCATCATTTTTTGGTGATGCCTAGATGGCAGGGAGGATAGTGTGATTCGCTTGCATAGCTAGGCGGGGTTTTTCGCACGGAAGGTCCTGGGTTCGAGTCCTGGGTAAGCCACTCACGTCTGTTGTTTTTCCGTTGTCTAGTGTTCTACTTCTTTATTTCTTACGAGTGCCTGAAAACATACCTTTATGTTTGTCTAATATTTATTTACGACTTGGCGTTAAGTTCTTGAAGGCTTATACTTTTCAGGGGCTAAATGTAATGGATGAATAAAGTTTACAACAAATTGACACACCATCTATATCACAAGTACAGGATTGATACAACAGATCTCTGCAACTGTGGCCCCAGCCCCATGACAGCCGAATATCTGCTGCAGTCCTGCTCAACATGCAGCAACGAACGAAGTAGCATTTGGTAACAACATATTTCTCACCACGAAAGACTGTCTGGAAATGTCGGTAACCACGGGCTGACTACAGCCTTTATCAGATTCATTAATGTGGAAGTGACGGCGAACGAGGACAAAGAAGAATATAGCTTCTCTATTTGCGCTTCATGTGATGTCCGTGTTAAAGTTTCTAAAAAAAGGTAAGCTGCGATATGAGTGCTCGAAAACCTATACACTATTTGTTGCATTATAAAACAGGTGTGCGAAAAGCTATACACTATTTGCTACATTGTTGTTGTTGTTTAACTTGGACTGCTGAGCTTCTCACTCTTCAGCAACCAATACCAAGTTGAAGACTTCTTGGTATTATCCACACCGTCGATCTAGGCTATTCCTGTGGCTCTTCTGCCATTCCGAAACGTGTTGAGTTGAAGTCATGAGCTCCAGTTTCTCCAGCTTGGCTTGCATTTAAAGGATCATCAATCACACCTGGTCCCAAGCAAGGAGTAAGGGAGTACGCGGCATACTGTGCATAGATTCCATGATAGAAAATGCTTCTGTAGTCGATTTGGATGCTTGAAGCAAGGAGTGTGATTACCTAGTGGCAATCTGTAAGTGGTCATGGTATTGTATGGTTGAGATGTTACCTAGTGTAATGAATGAGGTCAGCTGTGAAGGCTCCTGAGATAAATGTTGATGCGAATTACAGAAGGCCCTTCTTACTACCACTTACGACCTCAAACATATCTTATTTACTAATGAATGTAGCTACGTTAAAAGTATAGGGTACTGAAATGTAATGTGTTGTAGTAGATTACCCACACACCCACAGATATTTAATAAGTCTAATAATAATAATAATATAATGTATAACACACTGAACTAACTCAGGCTGTTTTAGTTTTAAATATTAAATCTTTTGGTAAATTTATTTGTTCTGAACCAAATGTTTGTTGGTCAGAACATATGAAATATTATGGAATTATAAATGGAATGCATAATTATATGACATAATAAAAAGGGAATGTGATTACAAAGGTGTGTTATAAGTCTAGTTAATATTAATTATATTAGATTGTCCCAGGAGACTATTACTGAATGTACTGTTGGGGTGGTATCATCACGCCCAGTCTATGACTACCAAACATTGTCCATTGACTTATGGGATGAATACATGGTTTATTTTCCCACAATGGTATGTCTTTATTAGTTGATAAATTAGTTGATAAATTCGTTGGTAAATCAGTTGGTGAACTTCCAGCAGGCCAGATCTCACTTATCTCGACTGCGTCGATCTTGTACAGGAGTCTGGTGGCCCCTCCTCTCCGTGCTGGGGGACAATATACGGCTGCTCTGACACAATGTTAGACTGCACTGGTCCACGCTTGTGTATATTACAACAGCATTCGGCACCTCTTCGGTGCCAAACAGAAACTCACAATTCTGAAATAAAAGTGTTGTGGCATGTGTCAGAACTCTACCTACTGAGCCACTTCTGCACACAACACTACACAACAACACCACACAGACTGGGTCAGATCTCTCTGACCACACAGTACATCTTACCTAGTTGTTTTCATATAGTACTAGGTCCCCAAGACTACCTTGCATCTGAGATATGTTCAATAGTTTCCTTCTAGACCCTGAACTTGGGCTGGGGATCTAGAGCAAGCACTTACTTGTCGTAATCATTTTATATGATATGGCAGTATCAATCACTCGAAATATTAAAATGTACAAAAGAATTGCTTTCATTCTTACCAGAATTCAGAATTGAGAACACAGTTAAATGCTAGCAAAACTCAGCTGAGCTGCTGTGTATCTGATGGCGTCCCACTAAAATTATGTATTATCTTCTGGAAACAACACCACAGGTACTACACCACTGTGTCTCTGGACAGTTTTGTAACGAATGGCAAAAATGCGCATCTCTGTCCTGCCAATATGATTTCATTCATCCAATCACCGACTCCCCCCCCCCCTAACTTTCAAATCTACAACCAAAGTCAAATTTCAGTCAGCTCTCAGTCAAGTATGTATTACTGTCTGTTGGTCCGTCTGTCTTTACTTGTTTTTCATACAAAAAACACGCTTGGTTCTTGGACCCCTCCATGCAGTACCCTACACACTTCTGCCTCCGAAGTTATTTTTAGCCACAATTCTCCCCCTTTCCCCTCTCTTTAATTACAGCTCGATTTTTGCAATTGCGTCTCAAGGACGAAAATTTTGAAACTTTAGTGACATTTTTTTAACAGTGCAGTCGCTCGTCTGATAAGAACAACACAGTCTTTTGTCAATATCTTCCTTATTATCTATCCGTCTGTATAATTTAAAGTATATTATTTCTCTGCTCAAGACGGGCTATCAAACTAGCTAGGTTTTATATTCCTAACATTATTATTAAGAAAAAGTTACTTTTTCAAGGCTAGTTTTTTTCTTTTGAAATCTGTTCGAGACCCTTCTCCACGGCGTTTGCCGCTGAATTCAAATAACAATCAAGTATCGTAAAAGTCCAAGAAATAACTGTTTCTGACACGAGCTAAAGTCGTTTTTTGTCCATTTCCTTACCCTCTGTCAACTAGTGACGTGAATTTTTCTTTTCTTTTATTACCAATTGCGTCTTTTAGCCTTGCGATCTTCAAACACGTGTTCAGTCATATTTTTCCTTTTGGTGTCCTCCGTTCTCTCCCGTCTACAAAGGGTAAACGTTTCGTCTGCACGTCTAACTCGTTAGTTTTAAATGGCGGTGGGAAAGGCTGGCATGGGCGAGCATGTCTCCTAGTATCTTACGCATTATTTTTAACCCTACATTTTATCGTTAAATTTGGAGATATTTTAACGTTGTATCATGGTAAATTCATCACACACTCCAACTATGCAGATTTAAAATATTGTACTGTGGTTCTCGGCTCTCCCAAGGAATTGTCACGTCCTGCACAGAGCCACTTCTCAGCTTCCCCTGCCTATCACTGGGTCCATGTAGTGGGTTTGATGGTATTGTATGGTGGTGATGGTACTACGTGTGATGCATGAGGTCAGCTGTGAAGGCTCCTGAGATAAAATGTAACTGAGAGTTGTCAGAAGGCCCTTCTCGCTACCACTACGACCTCACACTTATCTTTTTTTTTTTTTTTCTAATGAATGTGGCTACGTTAAATGTCTAGGGTAATGATATGTAATGTGGTGTGATAGTTTATAGACACACACACAGATATTTACTAAGTCTAATAATATTAACAAATGTTATAATACACTGAACTAACTCAAGTGTGTAAAATTTTTGATAGAAATTTTTTACATTTTATTTTGTTCTGGATCAAGTTTTATTTTGACCAGAACTTATAAAAGATTTAGAAATTATGAAAGAAATGCATGGAATATTACATAATAAATGCAAGAGTGTACATATGTAAGTACTAGACTATTTAGTTTTATTAATGTTTATACTAGTCATCTAATTGGGAGGATAGTTAATGGTTGTGCTGTTGGGGTGGCCTCATCACTCCAGTCTATATTGACTACACCTTGTCCAGAAATGGCAGGAATTTTATGGGATTGTTAGTAACTAAATGGAGTTGGTGAGTTTCCAGCAGACCAGAGGCTCACTCAACTTTGAAGATGTAGCTCTGGTGCTGAGATCTGGTGGCCCCACCTCTCCGTGCTTGGGGGCAATAATAGTCTGCTCTGACACAACGTTACTGCACGGATCCACTCTGGTAAAATCACCAACTTAGTTTACACCGCCTTGGTGACAACTGAAACTCACAGCTCTGCAATCAAAGTATTGGCTATGTGTCAAAATTCCATTCTCTAACCATGTCTGGACACAACACTACACAACAACAACACCATATAGACAGGTCAGATCTCTCTGACCATACAGCACATTTTACCATGGTGGTTTCACATCAGATAGGTCCTCCCAGACTACAGATTCTGAAATATGTTTATTAGTTTCCTCCCTTTTCACAAAAACGTACTTGGTTTTTGAACCAACCTATTCATCCCCTCTACAATTTTGCCTGAAAAGTTATTTTTAGCCACAGCTTCCACCAATTCCCCTTCTCTTTCATTCTAAAACTAGATTTTTTTTGACCACTTGATCTTCAAGGTCGCGATTTTTTGCAAATAGATGAGATTGTTTGATTCAATAGTGCATGTCTGATTCAAATGCTGTTTCGCTGTTGTGAACAACACAGTCTTTTGTCAATGTCTTCATTATTATCTATCCGTCTGTATAATTAAAAGCATATTATTTCACTGCTCAGAATGGGCCATCCGACCAGCTAATTTTTATATTCCTAACATTAATATTAAGAAAAAGTTACTTTTTGAATTTTGTAATATTTCAAGCATCTGCGTTTAGCCGCTGAATTCAAATAAAAGGCTTGGTATCGCAAAAGCGTCCAATAAATGACTGTGGCGTATCATATCCAAGGTCCCTTCTGTCGAATTCCTTACTTTATGTCAACTTGGGGGGGAACGTGACTTTTCCTCCTTGCCCCACCAATTTGCGTCCATTAACCTCGCTAGTTCAAGTACGCGTTCAGTCAGATTTTTGTCCTTTGATCCTCGTTCCGTTTTGCCTTCAAGTCTAACACCTGATGACCCGCGGCGCGGGCGATCATGTATTCCAGCAGCTTACGCATTGGTTTTTTATCCCTACGTTGTATCATTGGAGATATTTTGACGTTGTATCACTGTTAATTTTTACGACAGTCCACAGTGAGATATTTCTGCATGCAGTCAACCAAGTCAAAGCCAAAGAATTACGTCTGGGGCTCAAGTGACTTCTCCAAGCTTAGTGTGCAATGCTGGATTCTCAACAGGTTTCACCACAGGGGGAATCCCTTGAAGTGTGTGGATGATTTCAAGAGTCAATGAGGGTGTAGTTAGCCTCACAAACAGAGGTTCACTTCGACGTACATATTTTGTAGCATTGTGCATAGCTGGTGGTCATATAAGGATGACTCCAGATATGCCTCCATGCATTGCTGCATTGTAACACAGGTGCACGGAAAGCTAATACACTATTTGCTGCATTATAAAACAGGTGGGCGAAAAGCTATACACTATTTACTGCGCTGTAAAACAGGTGCACGAAAAGCTAATACACTATTTACTGCATTGTAAAACAGGTGCACGAAAAGCTAATACACTATTTGCTGCATTATAAAACAGGTGCGCGAAATGCTATACTCTATTTACTGCGTTGTAAAACAGGTGCACGAAAAGCTATACACTATTTGCTGTATTGTAAGACAGGTCATGAAATATTCTACTGCTGTTGATCACCAGTAAAAGATTAATAAACTCCGAGAAGTAAACCCGTGAGCACAATGATGGCGGAAGACGTCTAGCTAACGTCTTAATCTTTCAGTATCTGCAGCTCATTAAGAAGACCGAGCAACTTGCTTAGAACTCATTTTATTGTTGCTGAACAAAATTTCTTTAAATATTTGTAAAGTCGTGAAGAAAGAATTTTAATTTTTGCCTCCTTCTTTTTAAGGGATGCAATTTCTCTCTCTCTCTCTCTCTCTCTCTCTCTCTCTCTCTCTCTCTCTCTCTCTCTCTCTCTCTCTCTCTCTCTCTCTCTCTCTCTCTCTCTCTCTCTTCCGCCCTCTCTCTCTCCCCATCTCTTCTCTTCTCTCCCCCCCCCCCCCGTTCACTCTCGCTGTCAAAGGAAAACAATCAAATCGCAACAAAAATAATTATATATATATCTTCTTCTTTGATCCTTAGCTGCCGACCGTCAAAGCAGTCAGTGGCCATTATGCCTGGTGGCGTCTTGTAGGGCAATAACAAATTGATTCCACTTTGCTCGGTCGGCGGCCATCCTTCGTACAGTGCCCCAACTCTGGTTCATTCCTTGCATCTCTGCCTCCACAGTCCTCCGCCAAGTTGTTTTTGGTCGGCCTCTCTTTCGTCTTCCTTCAGAGGTCCTGTTGCCGTCGTTTTTGAAGGAGTCATAATAGGTAAATCTATGTTGTAAAACTTTGTTGGTCAAAGTTGGATAATTGGGTATTAACTTCTATGACAGGTTGTTTAAGGGTTATCTGCCCTTTCTTTCAATTATTGTCGTTGATCTGTCTTAACGATGCTCAGTTTTATGCTGTCTAGGCATGCGCAAGTTCTGGGCGCGAACTGAGGAAACTTCCGTCAGGTAGAGTGTTTCTTGGGCTGTCGGACATGATGTCCGTTGTGATTTTCTCTGTATCATCATGGGGATTGGAAAGTTTTCGATATGACTGAAATGTCAATGTTTTCCCCAGTGATTCTTTGTTCGTCAAGAGTGACGACATTTATTAAGTGTGTATCCGGAAGATTCTGTAAAAGGTAAATGACATTCTTATTAATATACCTTTGGTTGCAGAACATTTGAAGTTACCTATCTGCGAGTGAAGCTCACAGATCTTGAGAGACATAATTCCTTCTTTGCTTCTTGTTCTAGCCAAATGAGACTATGTGTTATTAATTGAACAGAAGCTTAATGATGATGATAAATTATTGTGGACGCCGCAGGTTGGCGATATATATGTTTAGCATGGCTCGATCGTGCCTGCTAACAAAGGATACACAGCTGTCTACATATTGAGGCCCTGTATTACGGCCAATATTTTTCAGCAAGAGGAAATATATCTGGCGGTCTATGCCAGTTGAATAACAGCCTTAAGTATTATTGCTACGCAATTTAGGAGCTCGTTTGTTGGACGACAGAGCTAATTAAGTACCTGACGCGCTGAGTCAATGGTACGGAAGCTACATTATAAACTGTAACATTAGGACAGATGATGTTTGGGTATGTCCTAGTTGAGGGGAAAAAAAAATAATTGGATGAACAGAGTGGTCTTCATCACCCGTGATGGACGAACAACACAGTTGATGTATGATGCAAGCCGTTGATTACCAGACATTTAACAGTCATTCATTATTATGTGAAGTCCTTGATCTTGTCGATTTGACTGTCCTGTTGATGCTACTGTCAGTTTCGTAAATAAATGTTTGAAACGTGCCAGCAGTCTTCAATTCATCATTCACTACTGCATGTGAGTGTATGGGTGCATTATTGACTTTACTAAGAGCTTCAAGCATTCGCGTTCTCGTCTACACCCACACTCAGCACATCATAATACCAGTACCACACATCTACAACATGTACGCTGTTTTGTGTGAGTGATCATAGTACCCCTGGCAGTGCCTCACGCTGGTGGCCGTTACATTTCTGGCCGTTACATTTCTGGTGACCTACATCAACACCGCAACATTACACAGTCCAGGTGATAAACGACTCGTTCACTCTGCCATCTTTCACATCACGCATAAACAGTACGTTACAGGTCCATAGCATAGCTGTTCTTGTGATGGCATCGGGGTCTCTTCTGAGGACATGGCCAAACCAGCTCCAGCGTCTGCCAGCTATGATGGTGTGCATGTCCTCTCGCTTGCTCCGAGTAAGCAGATCTTGGTTGGTGATGATATTCGGCCAAAAGATTCGGAGAATTTTTCTTAGGCATGTTGTGTGAAAAGAGGACAATTTCGACATTTCCTTCTCTGTAACTCTCCAGCTCTCCGCGCCATAGAGAAGCACAGAAAGCACACAGCTCTGATATAATCCTAATTTTGTGCTTGTGCTGTACTGAGAGGACTTCCAAATGTTGTTTAGACTAAAAAAGGCTGTTCTTGCTTTGTTCATTCTGTTGTTGATGTCTTTGCTTGTTCCGCCGTCTGGTGTTACTATGCATCCTAGGTATGTGAAGGCATCTGTCTGTTCCAGTTGCTGATTCCTTACTGATATGGGCTCAGGGTTGCTCACATTGAGCGTCATGACCTCTGTCTTCTTTAGGTTGATGTTCAAGCCCACCTGCTGGCTATACTTATTAAGTCTATCCGTTTTTTCCTGGATGTGTTGATGTGAATGTGCTAGCAGTGCAATGTCATCTGCATATTCCAGATCTTCCAATGTAGAAAATGTATTCCATCTTATTCCTCTTGGATTGCCCTCTGTTGTCTGGCGCATCACCCAGTCTATGACTGTTAAAAATAGAGTGGTTGATAAGGGGCATCCCTGTCGTACTCCTGTCTTCACTTCAAAGGTTAGATTGCTCTGCCCACTGCTGCACGTAAAGTTGGCATAAAGGTTTTTTATGATTGACACTATGCAGCTTGGAATTCCATAAGCCCTCAGTATTTTCCATAAACTGTCCCTATGTATGCTGTCAAAGCCTTTTCAAAATCAACGAAATTAATGTACAGCTGTCTTTGCCATTTTGAGCACTGCTCTATAATGTTCCTGAGGGTAAATAAATGATCTACACATCTTCTGTTCTTTCTAAATCCTGCTTATTCTTTCCTCAGTTTGTGGTCTACTGCTTTTGAGATTCTATGTATAATTATCCTGCCTAGTATTTTGCTGGGAACTGAGAGAAGAGTGATTCCTCTCCAATTATTGCAGTCTGCAAGATCTCCCTTCTTGGGCAATTTGACAATTACTCCTTTTTTCCACTCTGTTGGTGTTGTCCCTGTTTTCCAGACTTGTGCAAATAGTGGTTCTAATAGTTCTGCTGCTAGCTCAGGGTCTGTCTTAAATAGCTCTGCATTTAAGTTATCATGACCAGGAGCTTTTCCATTCTTTAACCCTTTGATTGCTGTGATGATTTCTTCTTTTCGGGGGATGTCTGCATTGATATCTAGATCATTTTCAGCCTCAGGAACATTCAATTGTGTCTCTGGTGGTTCCTTATTCAGAGTTTCTCTGAAATGCTCTGCCCATCTTGTTTCCTGTCCCTCTACTGTTGTGATGAGATTTCCTTGCTTATATATATATATATATATATATATATATATATATATATATATATATATATATATATATATATATATATATATAATATATATATATATATATATATATATATATATATATATATATATATATATATATATATATAATATAAAATTTTACTAATAGTTTTTCCATGTTTTATTTCAAAATATAATAAGTATACATTTACATTTTTTAAAATGCAATTAACAAAAAAGCCTAATGTAAATTATTCTTACCTTCAAACACCTACGAGTTAGCATGTATCAAAAGTAAAATCAGTCGTGAAATCATGGAAGTTTACCGTTGTGGAACTGCAGCGCAGTCTGACAACATTACATCGGGATTTCATGTTAGTAATGTGTCATTAGTTCCATCAGAATCAATGTATTATGCTTTTTGTTTACAACTGAAGTAAGGTATAAAAGATAAATAGAAAGGTATGTTTGCGGTATGTGATTGTAAAATTTTCTGGATGTTCAGCCTATGGCGTAATTAAAATTTAAGTGGCCCCCGCGCACAAATTAAGTGAGCCCCTCCTGATCAAATGGGCTCAAGAACTGTAACAATATACGGCAAATCTGTATCAACAAACTAATTACTTACCTCCTCCTCCATATCATCATCATCATAATCACTATAATATATTACCGCTCGTTTCCCCAAGGAACATAGACCGTCAAAAAAATGTGTGCCAGGTTCTCACGATCTAAGGCTGTCCTAAGAACAAAATCTGTCCATGTTTTTCTCTTTCATTTCTGTCTCCAGAAACTGGGACATTCTGTTATTTTTAACACAGAAACAAAGAAAATTGAAAGGAGATATATGTAAAGGCGTGATCCCTTCCGATCACTACTTTCAGGGACCCATTCGGTGCTGGGGTCCCCGAGACGTGCCAGGTCCATCAGGGCGGTAGTTACGCCACTGGTCTCAGCAAACAATGCCTTCATATGTGGACAAACAACGTGGGATAAAAGTAATAGTAAAGCATGAACATATGCATGGAAGGCTGCGTATGGGTCGAGCAACGTCATCATTTAACATTTAAGAACCTCTGAAATCACCACTGCAAGAGAGCATATACAGTATATATAATACTTAAAAAAAAAACAATGGCCCTTATAACTGACACTCAGACGTTTTATGTTGGCTTACTTTACATTTCTAGCTTCAAAGGAGTTGCCAAGATACAGTGCGCTTAAAATTTGAGAAACCTCTTGTAAGTCTCTTATCTCTGACCAATCGAGTACGGCTGTCTGTTGTGTGATCTTAAAACAAAAATCAATAAGGGATCCAATTATTAATTCAACAGATGCCCACTTGTGATCGACTATAACGCACACATGGTGATAAAACTCTGTTAATCCCGCTCCTGCAGCGACTCTCCTTTGTTGGTAAGGTTTTTGCCAAAGTCATCTTAATGCGACTACACAAGTTAGCTGAGCGCATATATCCAGAGGCACAGTGTGGATTCCGAGCTGGCAGATCAACAACAGACATGATCTTCTCTCTCCGCCAGCTTCAGGAAAAATCAAGAGAGCAGAAAAGACCATTATATATCGCCTTTATAGACCTCACAAAAGCATTCGACCTGGTTAGTAGGGATGGACTCTTTAAAATCCTCCTGAAAAAAGGCTGCCCTTCTAAAATGCTGGAAATGATAAAGTCATTCCATGACGACATGAAGGGAACAGTCCAATATGCTGGAAGCACGTCACAGCCCTTTGATATACGAAGTGGCGTTAAACAAGGCTGTGTTCTGGCTCCGACCCTCTTCGGAATCTTCTTTGCCTTACTCTTGAAACATGCATTCAGAGATGCAACTGAAGGAATATGCCTTCACACTAGGTCAGATGGCCGTCTGTTTAATCTTTCAAGGCTGAAGCCAAAAACAAAAATCAGAAGGGTCACTATAAGAGACTTGTTGTTCGCTGATGATGCTGCAGTCGTCACTCAAAGCCAACAGGAGCTTCAGAGCTTGATGAATCGCTTCACTCAAGCATGCAAGGACTTTGGCCTTACAATAAGTCTAAAGAAAACGAATGTGCTGAGTCAGGATGTGGGTGCTGCACCAGTTATCACTATCGATAACTATGAATTGGCAGTGGTGCACCACTTCACATACCTAGGGTCTACCATCAATGACAAACTCTCACTGGATACATAAATCGACAGCCGCATTGGCAAAGCTGCAGCTACCTTTGCCCGCCTCACATCGCGTGTTTGGGGAAACTCTAAACTCACAATGAAGACCAAAGCTGCGGTATATAATGCCTGCGTCACCAGCACACTCCTATATGGCAGCGAGACCTGGACGACCTATGCTAAGCAAGAAAGAAGGCTCAATACCTTCCATTTGCGGTGTCTACGCCGCATCCTCGGCATCTCGTGGAAAGATAAAGTGACAAATGTCGAGGTGTTGTCACGTGCTGGCCTTCAAAGTATGTATACGCTGCTTAGACAGCGCAGACTTCGCTGGCTTGGCCATGTTCGCCGCATGGAAGATGGTCGCATCCCAAAAGATATCTTCTACGGACAATTAGCAGATGGCAAGAGAACAGTTGGGCGACCACAGCTGTGGTTCAAAGATGTGTGCAAGAGAGATATGAGGGCACTGGACATGGATCCAGCAACATGGGAGGATGAAGCTGCCGATCGCACTAAGTGGCGATGCTATTTACGGCACCACCTCAGATTGGGCGAAGAGAGGCTCACACAAGAAGCAGAGGTGAGGAGAAAACGTCGAAAGGAGCACCAGGAAAATAAGCAGCTGAGGGCTGCCACCTCAGGGGCGCATTCCCATAGTCAGTTATGACTGAAGGGGCTATTATCCCTGCACGTGACATGCTGGGGATAAGCTTTCATACAAGAGAGTTTAATGAGACAAGGATGAGTCTGGTACAGTATACGTTAAGACTTTGATCTAAATCAGTGATCCTCAACCTATTGGTCGCGACCTAAAATTGGGTTGCGGGAAACATCTCGATGGGTAGCATCCCTTACCTGACATTTTAAGCGGCATGCTTTTGGCTGAAGCCCTATAATTAATTTGTACTTGTCTATATATAGGAATATGGGTCGCCAGCGTCACCAACTGTTAAATTTCGGGCGTGGTCGTTAAAAAAAAAAAAGTTGAAAAGCACTGATCTGTGTCAAGGGACCAAAGTTAGAAAAAATATATTTCCAAAAAAAAAAAAAAGTCCTCCATAGGTCTTAGGGGTATTTGAGGAGTCTAAGAAAGAATTGACAACTGTTTTCTCAAGCATGTCGTCACAAGGAACTAATGTTTTAAATGAAGCTGACAACCTCATCATGTTAAGCACACGGCTACAAAACAACTGCTGTAAGAGCAAAGGGATGCTTTGGTGAAGGCGTCCATCTACTATAGTGACTCCATGCTCCAAAGGAGCAAACAAGGAAATGATGATCTAAAAAACGTGGAGAATGCCCGACAAAGGCCACAAGCCACTATTCCAGCAGTGTATTCCACAGGGAACGATAGGCTTAGATGGTGTTTACAATAGTACTGACAAAAAAAAACAAAAAACTATTAATTAACAAGCTAGTTTTAGGAGCACGCAAATGAAGGTGTGAATTTATCATTTATTCTCCTCTGAACGACGAACAGTATTTGGAGTCCTATTGGAAGGTGAAGGTCACCGTCTGTGTAATTAGTAGTTTATTAATAGACGATTAAAACCCGCCAAAACATGGAGGGGAAATAATTATGTTGTACTTTTTTCTGCAATGGTAGATCAAAGAGAAGATAATTTCTAGCGAACACGATGCACAGTTAATAATAAAGTCACGAACACGTATTCAAATAATTGTTTGTAGAATTTGTAATGATAATATTCCGTTTAATGACTTCACAAGATGTGACAATTATGGAGTCGCATCGTTGGATTACATACATTCTTGCTCTCTCTTTTTCTCTCTTTTTCTCTCTCTCTCTCTCTCTCTCTCTCTCTCTCTCACTCGTTCAAGTTTTGTGTGTGTCAGTCTGTCTCTGTATAGTGTGTGCAGGACTAGCCTTAGGCCGATGTAACCGATTGGACCCAATGGGCCCCTGCGCCTGCAGGGGGCTCCACACTTTGGTTGATACCTCCAATTAAAAAAAAAAATAATTTGTACGACAATTCCAGTCAGGGGAAATAAGCTTTTCAAAATTAAAACTTAATACCAGTAAAATACAAGTATGATCCGAGGTCAAACATGTTACAAGATGCACTCGACAGCATTGCAGTATTATCATGCAGAAATTTGTTGAAGCCAAAAAACTTTGCTTCAAGTACATTTTGAAAGAATTTCCGGCGCAGTTAGTAAGAAATACATTGTTTTGTTTTAACACGCTTATATGTCAAAAATAGCTCGTAAATATATTGTTTTATTGTTAATTCGAAATATTGGCAAATATTACTGATACCTAATCTGAAAAAAGTCCGGAGGCATCACTGAAATGGTTAAAATCGGGCCCCGCAACGGTTAAGTTCGGCTCTTGGAGTGTCTATATGCGCGTAAACGAGAAAATTTTGCACTATAGCCAACCAAGAAATATATGAAAACCATATTACCAGACTCAACATTTAAACCAGAATAATTAATAAACTGCATCAACAAATATGACATACAGTCAATAATAAAACAGGCTATGGACGAAAATGAATACCCCGGTGAGGTTTAACAAGATATTTAAGTAATACATTTATTTTATTACAAGAGAGACAAAAGTTGAGAAGGACAGCCGAAAAGCTATGAGCACTTCAGTCATTTTCTGTTGCGCTCCTAAGGAAGCATAGAGCCACCACTGCAACTGGTCTCCTTACAGGAAGCTTGTCTCAAGCAGTCACAAGATCTTGCAGCAGTAGTTTCTGTTGTAATGATGTTGTACACGATGAGGTTGCCAGTCTATCATGTGGGAGCAATACTTAGATGGGAATCATAATCTCCCCCCCCCCCTCCCTCCCTCCAAGCGAAAACAGTGTTCTCTCGAGAATCTTTAAGACAGAAACAAAAGTTGTGATAGACAAGGGGATTCATTCCCCCCCCCCCCCGGGCGTGTATTTCCGGGGGGGGGGTCTCTAATGAGACTATTACTCCCTCGGGTATGTAGTAAAAAGCAACTTACATGAGGTAACATGAAACTAGCAACCTCACCATATGAAACAAATTGCTACAAAGTTCAATGCTTAAAAAAGCACGGGGGCTATGAGGCACACTTGTTGCCAATGAGCTAGATGTAATAGTGCCCCGTCACATAAATGGCTGAAGAGAAAATGACAACGATGAATATGATAATAAAAAAAGAAGAAGAAGAAATGATAGTTACGTTGGTGCAAACCTGTTCAGAAGTTAATCGTAATAAGTGTCCAAGAACGAGAGCTTAACACTACAAAGATCTTAAATAGGCTGACAGACCAGGCAGACTTAATTAAGTACTACAAACTGTCGCGTCAACTTTTCAAGCCACTTACTAATAGTTCCAACGTTTCAAACTTGTCCTATACAGTTCGCGTCAACAGATGTTTTTTTTTTGCACATAGTTCGAAGTGCAGTTTCAAACACAAATATGCAAATATTAGCTCCGAGGCCCACTGTCACAATTAATAAACAATTAAATCAAATAAAGGGGAAAAGCCAAGTTTTAGGAATCCGTTGTTAGGGGCTGCTTACAAATTACGTAATGCAAAGAGGAAAAAGGGGGGGGGGGGTTGTCGACATGTTACGCTTTGTTGATTGGGTGGGGTGGGGGGGGGGGGGGGGGGGCTGAAATGTTGTGGGTTTTTGTTACGAACAGGGGGGGGGGGGGGGGGGGGGAAAATGTCAAAAATTGAGTACATAATTTCTGAACGGCCCCTATTGTTGCTATGAAATGCAATAAAAAAATAAAAATATAATTTTCTAAACATTCTAGGGCACATAATAAAAGTGGACGACCAGTTATTTATAATCAGCAATTCGTCAAATTGAAAATACCAAAATTGTGAACGATATGATGAATTACTTATTATCCACTTCTTCTATGCAATAGCATGCATGGGCATTTCTGTTAGTTGTTTTTTTTTTTACATGCACATAGGGACAGCAATGAAAGAAGGTCTCAAACACTTGTTCTTCTTCTTTGCTTGTTTTATTATTTTAATGAATAACTGAAAATTATTATTATTATGATTTTTTTGGGGGGGAACCTCTGTCACCTCATTGTTCAGCTCTCTGAGATGTGAAATATTGAGAATTTGAGAGTAAAAGATTTGAAACGCGACAAATATACAAAGCTCAGGTGATCTTAATTAAAAATAGTTTTAAAAAACAACCAAACGTATTGGTACGCATGGCTTCTTCAGCAGACAAGGAAGTAATAATAATTTCGACAATAAAAAAGACAGAAGTCAACAAACTTGGGGTAAAGATAGCTTCCATAAGTTATATATTATGATGCGGTCATTGTTCATAGGTGGTATAAAAGGTCAAGGTAGTCTCAAAGTTGATACTGCCGTAAGGGAGTGAAGTGTTAGAGACTTCATTTTTTATATGTGTGTGTGTGTGTGTGTATATATATATATATACTAGGTCCAGCTTCGAATGGTCGGTGAACATTTCTTTTCCTCGCTGTCTTTTCATTCCCGAAGTCAAGAGCAGAGTCAAGTACCCGTTTACAGCTAGATAGACTGAATCGTGACACCACCGCGTTTCGAAACCGGAACCTTCGACACGAGAGGCCAGCGTTCAAACCACTCTGCCAATCAAGCACTCGTGCTTGGTATATAGGACAATAATTTGATATTCTTTATATTAGCTGTATGACAGTCATTTTCAAGGTTGTGGAGTCGGTCAAAAAATTTGTCGAGTCCGACTTCTTCAATTTTAGAAGCCCCACTCCGACGCCCGACTCCAACTACAGTGTTTTTACTAGTAATATGGCATACAATTCGGGGTCTGGACATTTTTCTCCGAGACCACTAAAAACGAATGACTCCACAACTCCCGACCCCACAGCCCTGGTAATTTTCCCGGATATTCTAACTATTTGTTTTATAAGAGTAGCTAGCAATAACCCGTCAAAATTGACAGGTTTTTAATTATAGTGTGTTGCAGAGGCGTCCCTAAAGTACTTGGCACCCGGGGCGGTCCTACCTTCGACACCCCCTGCCCCTATAAAGAAACACACGCGCAAGTACATTTTTAACAGTAAATACTATCTTAATAGTGTCCGATGGCACCCCTATCCTGGCTGTCACCCGGGGCGGACCGCCCCCATCGCACCCCCCTTAGTACGCCTCTGGTGTGTTGTTTCTGTTACATGTCGAACCACCACCAAGTTATTATTATGGATCATTTTGATCCATAATAATAAGTCTGCAATACTTTAAATTAAAATTTTGTCTTGAAGAAACAATCAAAAACTTACATTTTAAGGTTATTTTTAAGAAAAATGATGAGTTAAATCCGTTTCCCGAATGAAACTGGACAGAAGAGTATCTTGATTGTCTGTTGATTTAATCTGCATCTCCACACCTTCCTGTCTCCAGTTCATGTACTGTTTATCAATTGTGTTGTTGGCTTCTTTCCATAATCAAACTGTTCATGCACACCGTCATTTGCGCACTTTTCTATTTTCGGGAGAGTACATATAAGAGAAACAATACAATTATTGTCTAACTTTCAACCACAGTTGCATCCCTTAGCTGTGGTTGAAAGTTAATGTGCTCTCTCGAAAATAGAAAAGTGCGCAAATGACAGTGTGCACGATATGACCGACCGACCGACCGACCGACGTACTTACGACGGGAATTATGGTATTGGATTTTCCTGGAAAATTTACCTTCTGCTGCAGAAGACAGCAATTACCTTTGATATCCTTCCTATCTGCTACATAATACAGCAATATTTTCCTCTACTTTCATTCTCCACCCGTGAATAGCAATTACCTGGACCGCCCAAACCCAGCGCGAGCTGGAGAATAACAAAACGAGTCGTGTATTACTAACCGACTCATGTCCGTAAGACGTGACTAATAACAACGGTTTGTTAGGCATGGGCCCAATATAGCGCTTCAATTTCTGTAGAGAAAATCCTATTAAATGATAGTGTAATTGTTGCACTGATAAAATTCTCTCAAACTTCAAATCCTGTTACATGATGGTGTACCCCCCTGGCACTGATAAAATGACAGCTGAAACATCTACTTCAAAGATATGCCCCACACATATGTGAGATACAGGGAAAAGTTACATGAAGCGCCGTCACCAGTACGATATCCGTGAAAATCTAACTCTACTAATACGGAGGATGACTCAATAACTTCACCAACTGGACTGCTAGCTTTCTTTGAATAACATATCACAGTTATGATATCTGACAGTGTATGTAATAAGAAATTAAGAAGATGAAGAAGAAGAAGTTAATTTTCATCTCCATGAGAATGGAAAGGTCAAGAAGATGTGGGGGGGTGGGGGGGGGGGTATTTTGATCCTGCAAGTAAACTTTCAAGGATATCTGCTTAGGAGTTTACATCTAGATGTTAATTATCTCCTTCTTTATCTATAGGTGAAAATTACCGATTTAGAACTTTTGCATGTATTAAGGACTTGATGCAGTTCTGATACTTATTTGATACGGGGGGAAGCAGCAGTACTTCTTCGCCTACCTTGTCTTTAGTTTTGGGAATACTAGATAAAGAGTCGACGAGGGACTAATTTCCTTAGTAAGATTGGGGCTTAGTTGAATGACTGCATATAGCTTGTGACGGTAACTGTATTACATAGGGTAGTGTATACAGATGACTACATGCTCCCAAAATTTATACATAAGTACAGAATCTATTCGGGATACTTGATGACTACGTTGAATGTCTATAGCGTTTATGAGTAAAAGATGACTGTAATAGTAAACCATGAATGAGAGAGTCTCGACAGTTCATTAAGTGTCAACCTAGAGACAACGTGTGGACATCATGCATATATACGGCTAATGAGTAAATCTTTCACATGAGTATGGTAAATTTTCAATATCAATACGTCATTACAGTACTTTCTTAATGATAATGTGACAGATTCAATACAACAGTGACCATTCAACCCAATCAATTTCCACTACTCTCACACCACCCTTGTACGACTTACAATTGACATATCACCGAGACAAATTTATTAATATTATCTTATGTGTGTCATTGGTTGTATTGGTACGCCTCTAGTGAGGTAATATACAGTTTCTATTAACAGGCTATCGTATCCTCGTAGTATTGATACGGATTCAATTTGAGTCACTAGTCATGGATTCTGATTCTAGTGTCACTGTAAGATACACGCAATCTTTTCCTTTCACCCACTTTTATACAATAGTCAGTTTAGAGCGGGTATAATGAAGAGTGAGTCACACTCAGTTTATCGGCTTGTGCAACGAGCACAAGAGAAAGAGGCAATCACGCTCAATTCTGTACAATTCACGTATACACACTGTTTGTATATGGAACGGAGTCTGCTGTGCTACTCCGATAGCAACAAGAAAGCCAGGTGAAGTTCAATCCTGAAGGTAGACGGTTGCACCAGAAGGTTAGTCTCTATCAGAACTATGATTTATACATATTTTAACTGATTAAATACAATAACACCCAACTGAGTGCCAGCGGAAGGCATCTTGACTAAATAGCACTGACACCACCATAAAGTATTATGACTCCTCATGGTTATGAGAACGGTGTGATTCCAGGCATCAAGTATTCTTTTAGTACAAGTCTAATATAGTGTAGTATCTGCATTGGCATATTCATGCGTATCTACTCTCGCACTTCAGACTAGGTGGAGTTTATATAGGGTTTTACTCATCGTTCGTCCTGAAACACAATAATCGCAAACTAAAAAATTACAAAACATATTAACAGATATATATTTCGAGTCTCCAAATACTGGAACTACTTCGACAAGTTGCACTGGCACTGAAAATGCAAATTTTCGATCTGCGAGATATTGGTCCCGCTTTTATTTAGAAATATGTGTTGGCGTTTAACGCATGGTATGTGTTAGTGAGTTGTGTGTGATGCATAATGTTGTTGTTGACTGGAAGTTACTTGCTAAATTGGAGTGTAACAGGGGGCAGTTAACAGGCTTATAAAAAGGACTTATAGTGAGTAAACAAAAGAAGTACACACTTTTATATACTCGACTAAACGTCGTTTAGCTAACATGTATTATGTATCACCTGGAGGTTAAATGTACAGTATGAGTCGTAAAAGGTGGGGAGTTAAAATCTGCATGAGGATTCTGATTTGGGTGAGGGTTGACTATACTATTTTGCGGAAAGGGGTGAATTACTAGAATCAATAGATCAGTTTGGGTAAAGACTTTACATATTCTTTGTTCAGCAAGATAAGGAACCAAATGAGTACAATCTTAGGAGTAAGTGGACTGCGTCAACCTATGCCACTTTCAGTCTGTCTGTGAACTTCGAAAAAGATGTGGTGAAGGGAGACACCGTGCTACAGAGTTATTCAACTTAAAACGTAAAAAGTAACATTAAGCATGGTTGCCATAGCTTTTAAAACCTACTCTGGAATGGGTAATGTTTTTTTTTACTGAGGATATGACAGACGAATCGTGTGATGGGCTTACGCGTTGCTGGAATAGTGACATTCTAGCCGTGTTTTGCAGTCTGCTGTGTTGCTGAACGCCACGGTTATTGATTATGATTAATATTATAATAAAAATATGTTTGAACATTTACGGGTATACTTAGTTACACGACGCGTAGTATTAAATATCCGTGTCGAGAATGTTACGGAGCGAAGGTGGCGCACGAACGGAGTACAAACACAATACCCGAGATACATGCATTGAGATGTATGAGCGACTAAGGGGGTGGGCTGGGGCGTTTAACATGTCCGTAAAAACAGTCATGTGACCAGTGGGCATAGTCACTTGTAGTGGACAAGTTCTTACTAGTAATACGAATCTATCATGATAGCATGTGATGTCGTTGTGTTGTCCACACGACGCAAAGGGGTGGATGGTATGTCACAATAGAAATGCTGGGGCTGATCATATGCGCTACAGAGCCACTTGAGTCGTAACTAGCAGTGAGGACTACACGCGTCTATATGTATTGGCTGCTAGGATCGGAGAGAACTGATACCTTGAATAATTTAGGTATTAATTACCGCATGATCTCTAGTACAGATATTCATTAGAACGGAGTATAGTATTAATGAAGACAGTCGTGTCATCATGGCTAGTACTCAAGTTATGGCATAAATTTCAAGTGAGATCGTTGCAATTAGCTAGAGCCTGTGAAGAAACACAAGAGGGAATTTGGTACGTTATTGTGGTGGTTTTTCTTTACGGGGGGGGGAGGCGGAGGGAAGTTAATTGTTAGGCTTAAAAAATTACGTTTTCATTTATTATATGTGGACTTAGAACTATCAGGAACGTAGACCGGTGGATACATATAGATTTCGCGTTGTGATGCAGTTGCGATAGAGGAACGTCTGTGACACCAAAGCGGTAGGTGTTGAGAGGGCATGCATTGTTTCTTTCCGACTCGGGTCTGACTATTGCATAGAGTAACATATGGTTGAGAGATCTTCTCCGCTCTTGGTTCTGCAGAGGATAGAGCGTAAAGTAGCGTACATTGATTTGCGATACTCAAAAATTTTAATAATTTTATGAGCAGAAAGCTGATTGGCGAGCTTTGCTCTCCAGTAATTTACCAGGATGCACGGGTTAATCGGGCGCATCTCATTTCTTAATTTATATGTGTGCGTATACACATCTCTAAAATGATAAACTATATAATATCTCTATTGACTTGTCAGATTAAAGTCCGGGAGACGATACATTCGTCATAAGTTTACAACATTATAGCACTCTTACCGTGCAGCAATCTGAAAGCCTCATGAGCTAACTAACGCTGTCATTGAATCGTTTTAAAAACCCATTCTCTAATGAACATGATACATTGGGAGTCTGAGAAATCACGTCTGCTGCGTGTATCCAACAACTATAGTGATTGAAAAATCTATTAAAAACCATGTGTACGGAGAGAATCATTATCGGTGGCGAGGGTGGTGTGAGCGTGTAGAGAGAGTGTGGGGCAAGCGGTTCTCAATATTTTTACAACCACATCACACAATGTATCAATCGTTTTGACATGAACTACAAAGTAGGTGGGATATAGAGGGGTGTTCACATGTATCGGACGAAAGTAAGTATCCTGATTCGTCAGGTAGGCAAAGGTGTCATGAGTGGAAGATAGTAAATGTAAGGCGAGGGGGGGGCGTGTGTAAGATGGAGAGAGTGTGGTGGGTGGGGGTGGGTGGTTTGTATTTTTTTTGGTGGTTTTGGGTTGGTTGTGAGTGAATGGACAGTGTGTGTGAGAGAACGAGGGACAGACACTGAGATTTATTGAGCTGGAAGAAGTTTTTGTGGAGGTATTATTTATTATGTATTATTTTGAGATACATTATTAATGATGTGACAGTTTAGAATTAGGAATGGCATTGTAAGGTGATATTAACATATATCAAATGATTTTAATACAGTAACTGCAGAGATTTGAAGTTGTGATATGTACTCGAAAAATTAAAAGCCACGTGAGGTCAGTGTGACATACTGAGATCAGGTCTGGAATATGTATTACAGGGTTGGATTGACACAGTTGGGGGGGGTGGGGGTAAGGCATAAGACGACATGGGTGAAGACTCTTGGATGGGGTTTTAGAAATCAGTTTTTAAGATTTGATTTGTATAGTGTATTGATTCTCCTATGATTTATGTTTCCTTATGTGGTGTTAGATACAGCATGTTTGATATATGGGGTGGGTAGTTGGTTGCATGTTGGTTTAAGAAGTGCACTGCCCAAGACAGTTCGATAATTCATGTATCCAGTGTATTAGGGTATTGCACTTGTTTTGCATTTTATTTTGCGGGTATGAATGTTTGTGGAGTCAAGGCTGTTTAGGGGCAGTATGCTTTTAATGGCTTAGATGGGAGGGACATGGAGTGTTAGAACAGTACGTGACACACAAAAACCACCCCAGTCAAGGTCGTTAGTTTGAAACATCAACCGAAACCCAGTTTGCAGAAAGACAACAGTCCTCGTACGTATAAAACAGTTTTAGGTAGGCAAGTTTTTTAAATGGTTATAATAAAAAAAAGATTATTAAGGTAATACCCCGTATTGGATTTGGTATTGGATCCTTAAATAAAATATGAGTATTTTATTATTTATTTACACCGAAAAAAGGATTCCAATATATAAAGATGAAATTATAGTAAAGAAGATTATATATAAAAATGTTGTTTTAATTTGTTTGTGAAAGAAGAAAAGGGGGGGAGTATATAGAGGTATAATGGGATTACCTGTGTATGAGAAATGTTAATAATTTGAAGATCTGGTGGGGAACTAAATGCTTCCCATAGGGGGGTGAGAAGTATGGGAATTTATATAGTGAGAAATTTTGTAGGAAAGTTGATGGTGTTTTGTGGGTAGTTGTGAAATGTAAGTGGGGGTTTTTGGAGGCTTTATTGGAGTTTGGTTACAATAATGTTGATCACGTGATGTACTTTATGGTTATTATATGCAAGGTGATTTTCTGATAAATAAGAGTTTCACCTAAGCCAATACTTAGCTTGCATTGGGCCCTTATAATGGAAGATTCTTAGATTAATACTCTATAGATTTTCTAAGTAACTATGGATTTTACTTGTAGCTTTTCCTTTCAATTCTTTGGTAAGATCATTTCACATTGTGGTGTCCATGTAATGCGATCTGGAAAGTCCTTTACGTGTCAATTCAGTTAACGGTGTACATATGGAATTAAAGTTATTTGATATACTTCTGGTAGAAACCACATAAGGAGAGAAAGGATCTCACGTCCTTCTGTGTTTGTGTTCTCTGGGGTTTCTGTATGTTCGCTAAATTCTTTGTGTCAGGGTGCATGTTGGCCTGATAAACTATGTGTCCCAAGAATTCCAGTTCTTTACATCCAACGCAACATTTGGTTGGTCGGGCTGTTAAATTTGCCTCCCTAAGTCGATCAAACAGCATGTTCAGAGAGTCAATGTGTTCCTCAAATGTTTTCTGTTGCTATAAGGATATCATCCATAAAATTTGTTATACAGGGATTATTCAGAGGATCCAATAATTTTCTCATCATTCTAGAGAAGACACTAGGCGCATTCTTCAATCCAAATGGCAATCTATTAAACTCATAGTGTCCTTCTGAGGTACTAAAAGCTAGGTATGGTCTAACCTCAGGCTTTACTGGAATCTGATAGTATCCTTTACTCAGATCCACTTTTGAGAAATATTTAGCTTTATTTAGTCTGGCAAACAGCTGATTTGTATCCGGCAATGGATCCACCTGTCCTTCTGTAATAGCATTCAGTCTCCTGTAATCTATACAGAGTCTATGTTCTCCAGAGGGCTTCCTTAAGAGTACAACACCGGAACTATACGAAGACTCACTGTGCGAAATAATTCCTTCCTTCAATAGATAGTCTATCTCTTCCTTCAAAGCTTTTTCCTTAGCAAACGGAATCGAATATGGTTTCATACAGACAGGTGTGGAGTCTATGAGTTTCATATCATATTCCAATAGGTTTTGTATGCCCTGGTCGGTCTGTTAACACCTCTGCATGATTATTTAGAACCTGTTGCACTCTCTCTTTCTGAGTTTTCGTTAAATGTGTACTGATTTTCACCTGTGCTGCTGTCTCACAGGGGTGTAATGGATATTCAAATGATGAAAGTGGTTCCTTTTTCATCTCCATGGCGATGGACAAGGTCAACAAGTGTGTCTCTTCCTGATGTTCTCTTTCCAAATATTTCTTCAGGAGATTCACATGATAGATTTTTTCTTTCCCCTTCTTATCTATCTTATAATTTGTTCTAGACACCTTCTCTAGAACTGTATATGGACCCTGCCATCCAATTTGTAACTTATTCTGACTCCCAGGCAAAAGAAGCAGTACTTTCTCTCCCACAGCCAAATTTCTGTCTTTCGCCTTCCTGTTATAATAGGCAGCATGTTTCTTCCTGGCTTGTTTCAAATTTTCATTGGCAAGTTTCCAGCCAGTTTTCAACCGAGTGGTCAGCTCATTCACATATTGGTATGAAGATGTAATGTTTTCCTCTGCCTTTTCATCAGTCCACGTTCTTAACAAAGCTACATGTGGACCTTTAATTGTGTGGACCTATTTGTCCATGCACCGGTATGGTCTCTTCCACTCGAAGCTTTATAGTGATGATTTTTCCTCCCAGAATTATCATTCACAAAACGACCGCTACCAATTTTTTTCTTGGGGCTGTCTCCCCTCTTAAAATTCTTGATGAGAGATTTCCTCTCTACATCCTCTTCCTCCAGTTTGTTTAAGTCCGATTGAGGGATTTTCGGCTTATCCTGGGGTAAGACATCCTTTTGCACTCTCCGCATAGTGGCCATTGTAAAACAGTTAAGTGAAGCTTGTCCGTGAAAAGGGGCTTCCCATTCCATTTGGTCCACTTTATCAAATCTATTTTTCTTTTTATTATCAGGCCTAATTTTGCCCCGTGGCGTGTCCAGGTCCTGATCCATGTTCCCACTTGTGGGTGTTCCCTCATGTGCTATGCTACACCTTTCTACAAAATTCTCAATGTCCCATCTTGCTTTGGGCCAATAATAATTGTGAGCCACCTTTTGAATGATGGTACCTATCTTCTCATGGTCCCCATCTGGTTTCACATGTAGGCTCCTTATTAAGTCTGTCCTGTATCTTTTTGGAAGAACCAGCTGTCCGTGACCATGGGATCTAGCTCCAGTCTTCCTATACATCAACTTGTTTTTTCATGTAAAAATCTCCCTTGCCTGGAGTTGTATGACAAGTTGACAATTTTCTGAAACAAGGCTTGAGTGTTTTATCCCCAGCCTGTGCCTTCCTCATCTCTTCTGGAGTGGTATCTAACATAATATCCTCCTCCTGTCTTGAGGTCGACCTGACCTGAAGGGTTGCCATATACACAGGTTTCCTTCTGCAACGGTCAGTGTCATGTTTGTCCATCTGACAATTCTTACACCACCTTTTTCCTTGGTTGAAAGATTTTCTTTCATCATATTTCCTTTCATCGAATTGTGGGAATTTATTTTTATTTTCATACCGTGGCCTATCAAATTGGTGCTTACCTTTATTTTGATCCTTAGGATCAAATTGATTAAAGTTCTGTGGTGCCCTAAAGTTTATCCACCTGTTTCTTTTTATTACCTGTTACCTCTGCTTGAGCTGCTTGATACCTTTCAGCAACATTTAGCAACTCACCCAGCCTCTCTGCACCTTGTTCCATGAGAAACTTTCTCAGGTCTGGAGCCATGGACTCTCTTAATTGCTCTATAAGGACCATTTCCTTAAGATCTTGGGTTTTCCCCAGAGAAGTCCATTTCTCCAAGTATGTCTCTATTCGTGCAGAGAACTGGTGATAGGTTTCACCTGACAGTAGTTTAGCATTCCTAAATTTTTTTCTATAAAATTCTGCATTCTTTTCATATCTTAACAAAAGAGCCTGCTTTAGCATGTCATAATTTTCCTGATCACCTCTGCTCATTTTTTGCAAAAACTTCATAAGCTGCCCCACGAAGTCCCTGAGATAACTTTAAGCTCCACCTTTCTCTCTCTAACCCATACGTGGTAGCTAATAGTTCATACCTATTTAGGTAGCTCTCAATATCATCGTCTTTCTCAACAAAATGATCTAAATGAAAATTCATAGCTGAGATTGAGGCTCCTTGAGTAACCGTAGCATCAGAGGCAAAGGGGCTGGCACCATTTTCAGGAGCATGGCCTTGAAACTCAAACTCCCTTAGTCGTAACTCATGTTCCCTTTGTAATCTCTTCTCCTCCTTTTCTGCTTCCCTCTCTGCAGCTAATCTCTTCTCTTCCCTTTCTGCAACTAATCTTTTGTCTTCTCTTTCTGCTTCCAATTTCTTAGCCTCAGCCTCAATCTGCAACCTCTTAATTTCCTTGTCAGCCTCTAACTTTCTTTCGGCTTCAAACCTTCTTTCTTCACGTTCAATAAATTTGTCACATTCCGTCGTGACATAGGCAACCATAACTTGCCCATCTAATCCTAACTCTTTTGCAGTCTGAACCGCAGCAGATCGAAATTTGGCCAGGTCCGCCATTGTCTATCATGTAAATTTCTACAATGTCTAACCAACAATTCAAATTCTAAATATATATAATGGACAACACAGGCACCGTGAGCTCAACCTTATTTAATTCCACCCAAGGATACCTTTTAATTCTTATATTCCCTGAAGTGAATTACCCCCAATATTTTTAATAGGGAAAGATTCAAAATCCCAAGAGCGAGACCCCAATATATGTGGTGAAGTGGGATGTTATAAATATTTATAGGGGACTTAGTGTACTGACTGAGATCAGCTGTGAAGGTATATATATATCTAATAAGAGTAGTGTATTATATATATAACCTTACTTGCTACCACATATCTATATATCTCAGTCAGAATTATTCTGGAATAGTGTGATGACTACGTTATGTGTCTAGGGTATGTGTATGATGAAGTGTAAGTCACAACAACAGACAGATAAACAATTTAATTTAATCCACTACTCTTAACAACACTGTGACACTCACATACATATAACACTCTATGAGAATATCTTAAAGAAGTCACTCGTAACGTTTCAAATAACAATATGTATTCATTACTGGCATGAATGAATATGTGTCCTGATTCAACTACAAGGGAACCAGGAATCACAATCAATTTAAATTACAAGTTATGTACAGACTTTATCAATATGAATATTGTAGTGACATATATTATTAAAAATATCCTATGTGTGTCAGTTGTGTAGTGGTAATATGAGGTAATACTGGTTTTGTTTTGTTCAAGCTCTGTTGGTATTTGTCATCATGACTTCAATAGTTTGTCTTTTGGGACTATTATTGGAGATGTTCTCAGTTCCTGATATTAAGACAAGTAAATTCCCCTCTTAATGTTAATTTTTATAAAGTCATTTCAAGATGAGGGGACATAATGTTGAGCTCAGCTGGCCAAGTTAGCTTATCTGGCGTGATGGCGGCAGGAAAGGACTCCTCTGCTCGAATTCTCCTCTGGGCTCAGGAGACACCTCACTGATAGCTAAAAAGACCAAGGAGTATGCTGTCCGACACTGGATTCAGCAAAGCTCTGACCAGGTGCTGCTCAGTACCATCAAGACCACTGTCCCACAATTCATACGAATAAACACAGATACGTTGATTAGCAATGAATTCTGGCACAAACTGGCACAAATTCCCATCTGCTTATCTTCCAGGCTTTTATTGAGCCAAATATAAGCTGGCTTCAACGCACTGATGCTTTATCAAGCGTATTTAAACAAGTGGTTTCGAACTAACGCTCCCAAGTGTGTATATCAGCGAGTCTGACCAATGAGCCCCGTTTCGACAAGTGTTTGAAAAAATGTTACCTTTCCCCGTTTCCCCCAACAACGAAAGATAGTATTTATAGTCCGACCAATCGTGGTTAGGCTTTCATTTGTTGCGCTCCAATCAATTTGGAGTTTACATGGTAGGCTATTTCTGAAACGTAAGGTTTTTTTCAAACACGTTATAAAAAATTTTATGAGCAGAAATGATTTTGTGTTGTCAGGCATCCCCACTATTTTATTTTGGTTATAATTTATTAATTCCTGGACTATTTGCGTAACGTTTTACATATTATTTGTCAGCAAGCCCTAAGGAACCCAATTATCCAAATTTAAAAGAGCTACGTGGCTGCGTTCAAAATATGTATTTTCTACCTCCTGTTTCGAAGATGTGATGTCTGGGTACTGTTATGTTTTCAACCGTAAACCCATCTAATGTTATCTTTTCTAATAAGAGTTTGTTATGATTTATAAACCTAACTCTGGGAAAGGGTAGTGTATTTTATCACTGTCCGTCTGAAAAAAAATTAGTGCATGTAGACTTACACGCGTGATGGCAGCATTTGTGTATCGCGCGACGCGGGTTGCATGCGTTCCTGATTTTCAGCCCTCCCCTCTCTCTTTATCCTTTTGTCCATCTGTTCGTTCATTTTGGTAACGCAGTGTAGAAAAAGACATGAATGGAATTTAAAATTTAGGTCAACTTGCATATTTCAAGGTTTTTCTTAGAAAGGCAGCACATTTTATTGTGTGTTTGGGAAACGCGTGTATGTTGCAGAAAGCCTTTATTTAACGTGGAAACGTTACAATTGCAGACGAAGCATAAAACAAAGGGGATTTCGAGTACTGTCATTGTGACAGCACTGTTCTTTACCATTCTTCTTCCTTTATTTATTATATGTATTTATTAGGCTTTATATTTACTTGATAATTTATATATGTGGATTAGAATATTCCACGACACTGCTACATAAGACAACAGGTTTCCCTGATGTTTACACGCTGAACGGTCGTATGGTAAAACGTCGGTTTGTGTAAAGATTAAGAGAAGAATAAATAAAAAAGTTGACTTCCGAGCATGGCTGTGGAGTCGATCGTTTTTTAATGAAGCCAGTAAAAAATGTCCCTACTCCGTATTTTATGAAACTTAAGCCCAGGCAGATCCTTTTTTTTAAATAACCAATTCAATTTCAATAAAAAATTATCATATTTAAAAATATTTTGTCAGTCCAAGATTTGTATTATTTTATGAATAAATAACAAGTTAAAAATGTAATCTACGAAAGCCACGTATTCATTTATTCACACATATACCATACTTATTCATATAACACCATATAAGCGCATGATGGTCTGCTATATGACTAATAAAATAACTAGTCGGACTTCTAAAATTTCAGGAGTCGGACATTTTTTGGCAGACTCCACCACCCTGCTTCCGAGTTATGAGATTTTAAATTCATACTGAATGCATATGCGTGAGTATGAATACAGAAATAAGGGAGGCATAGAGGGGAGGGAAGCAGGGAGAAAGACACACAGAGAGAGAGAGAGAGAGAGAGAGAGAGAGAGAGAGAGAACGAACGAACGAACGAACGAACGAACGAACGAACTTTATTTTCAAAGGGTTGAGAATTGGGCACGCAGGCCCGTCTGACATTCTGCCCTTCCTTTCTCTCATCTTTTATACTGATTTCATTTATTCTCACATACATTTTACCCATCAATTCAAGGAATTCAACGTTATAAGGTAAAATAATAGCATACTCACATTCACAGTATCTAATTATAAACATGAAATAAAGTATGTTGAAAAATACAAACTAAGTATCACCATGAAACAAAATATGTTGAAAAACACTATCATCATCATTAAACCTACATTCGATATTATACCATTTGTTCGGAAAAATAATCACATTAGGGGGGCAGATAATCAGAACTCATAAAGTAATCGAAAAGTTTACGATTGTATGAATAGGGACTGAGGTTGTTATCTTTCAGATAATGTGGAAGATAGTTCCAGAGATGAGCAGCAGAGTAAGCTAAGCTTTTCTTGAATAAGTCAAGCCTAGGCTTGGGCACTTGTATTTTGTTAAGGCGTTGACTGCGTCTTTCACTGTATTTGAACATTGGCCACAGATATGTTGGAGCATTCTGTGACAGGATTTTGTGAACAAATTTAGCTTTGTTGAACAGAAAGCGCTTTCTTAGAGGCAGTATTTTGAGATCTTTATATAGATCTACACACTGTGCTTGGCAGTTGTCAGAAACTAGACGCACTGCACGCTTTTGTAGTGAATGGAGTCTTTTTGTGTTGGACATAGAACAACCATCCCAGATTGTGGAGCAATAGTCCAGGTTTGTTTGTATGTGAGATATATAGAACAATTTACGTGCATCTTCATCTAGGAAATGTTTGATTTTAGCTAACTGGTAAACTTTCTGTGCCGTTTGCTTGGTCAGTGCATGAACATGTGAGTTCCAATTTAGATGCTGGTCAACGACTATTCCTAGAGTTTTATGTTCATTAACGTTTTCAATTGGTAAGGTACCAATATAGATCTGAAGTGTTGTTTTCTCTGAATTTTGTAATTTTTGTCTAGTTGATATTAACATGCACTTTGTTTTAATTATATTAATTAGCATGCGATTTCCGATGCTCCACCTAATCAGATTGTCTGTATCTTTTTGTAACGATAGTTCGAGTGTGTTGCAACTTGTATCACTCGTGTAGACAGTACAGTCATCAGCAAATAGGTCACAGGATGCGTGCTCGACGTGTAGTGGAAGGTCATTAATGTATATGGCAAAAAGTAGAGGCCCAAGAATAGAGCCCTGAGGAACGCCGGTATTTATTACGGTTGGGTTTGAGCAAGAGTTATTGTAAGAAACTACATGTTTTCTGTCTGACAGGAATGATTTAATTATCGTCACTAGTTGAAGGTTTACTTTTGATGTTTCTAGTTTTCTAATTAAAATAGCGTGATCTATCATATCAAATGCTTTTTTAAAGTCTACAAAAACTGCCCCACATATGTTATCGTTATTAATATTTAAGTGCCAGTTGTCAATCATCTTAGTTAGAGCTGTGTGACATGAATGTTTAGGTCTAAACCCCGACTGACTATCAATTAGCAAGCCGTTGTTAACTAAGTGTTGTAGTGTTATTTTATGTATGTGTTTTTCTAGTGGTTTGGATAGCGATGATATTAAGGAGATTGGCCTATAGTTACCAAGGTTATTATTGTCGGAAGTGCCAGGTTTTAAGAGAGGATATACCTTAGCGACTTTAAAGTGCCACGGAAAGTAACTCCGTGCGATACATTGATTGTATATGTATGTAAGCGAATCACTAATAGCTGGAGCCGCATAACGCAGTATTCGATTACTGACTCCGTCAAGTCCTGATGAGTTATTATCTTTAAGTCCTAGAAGATAGTTATATACTTCATTAACTGTCATAAACGGAATGTTGGATGGGATTGTGTTGGTACATTTGTTCTCACAAAATACTGACAGCCTGCCTAAGTCACAAGGTGAATTTGGTATTGTAGATTTAAGACTGTTTATTTCTGCATGAAGGTAATTGCTGAAGTCTGTGCAAGTAAATGAACTGTTAGGGGTTGACGAGACTGACAGATTTCGCTTGTTCGCTAAGGTGTTGATTGCTTTCCATATATCTTTACTGTTTGTTTTGTTCTGAACCAAATTTTTAAAGTAATTTCTTTTTTCACTACGAATTAAATATTGCACTTTGTTCCTCTGTGCTCTGTATGTGTTAAAGTCCTTGTTTTTGTGAGCTTGATCTCTCTGCCTCATGGCGTCTAGCACTGCTTGTGTGATCCAAGGAGATTTGACCTGTCGTTTCACACGAACTTCTTTAGTTGGTGCGTGGTTATCAAACACATAAAGAAAGATACGTGTCCAATGGGCAATGGCGTCATCGGGATCAGAAATCTGGTAAACACTGGCAAGAGGTGCAGTTCGCAAATCATGTAAAAATAGTTCACGGTTGAAATTTTTAAAACTTCTAAATTTAATACTGATATGTTTATTTCTTGGAGCTTTATATTTATTCTTTGACCACGTGCAACATATAGGATAGTGGTCACTCATCGCGACAGTAGGAACAGAGCATTCTATAATGTTTTCTGCACAGGTGACGTAGATGTGGTCAATTGTTGTGGATGATGCATTTGTTACCCTGGTAGGCTGGTTGACTATTTGTTTTAGGTTGTAAGATAGTATGATGTTTTTCCACGTTTGGTTTGTGTTATGCATGTCGATGTTGAAATCGCCTAGAAGAATAATTTCTTTGGCAGTGGTAAATACTTTATCCATCATAGTGGTGAAATCTTCGTACCAGATGGCTCCTGCACTGGGATTTCTATAAAGATACCCGACTAGAAATTGTCCCTGAGTCGGTAGTTTTATTTCTAACCATATGCACTCGGTCTCTGCTGTCTCTAAATCGCTTCTGTGGCGATAACTAATAGAAGTGGAAATATATACTACTATACCTGTTTCTAGCTTTCTACTTGAGTCTCGCCGAACTGTTTTAAAGCCATTTAGGGCAATTTCATCATCTGATATTTTGTCGTTTAAACGACTTTCGGAAAGTCCAAAAACATGAAAATTTTTATTCAGAATTTGTGTAAGCTCAGGAAGTTTGCCTAATAAATGGTAAATGTTCAGGTGGCCCAGCCGTAGACCATCCTTAATTAGCCATTGTGTCTGATAGGTATGCATTTTATTTTGGCGAGTGTTTTAAAAAGGAAAATAACAAAAGCAATTTTAGATACGAAACCTACGAAAATTTAAACTAATTAACGTCACCAAGTAAGTGAAAATACAAATGTTAGTACTTAACGTACGAACGCTTGGTACAAGTATTGCTAAAAAATTACAATTAACTGAAATTGTCAGTAGTATATTAAAATAGTCACACAACAGTAGGCACGCACGTTTTCACACCACAACACTAAAATTCTAACAAAGTAATTAAGCAACACTGAGAGAATACGAATTTAAAAAGTAAATAAAATAAAATAGAGAACGAACGAACTTTATTTTCAAAAGGTTAAGAATTGGGCACGCAGGCCCGTCTAACATACTGCCCTTCCAATCTCAGTTATCATGCATACTATATCCTTTCATTCCAACATGCTAAAGAGAGAGGGGGAGAGAGAGAGAAATGAGACAAGTTTAGCCACAAAGTATTAGAGTTACATGAATTAGTCTAGTAATGTAAAAAATAAACTCCAGATCTAAAGGTCTTTTATGTTTGGACATGCGCCCTAATATAACCGACTAGGTTGAACGGGACGCGCCTCGCCAAACCGAGGCAAAATTTTATTTAAAATAAAAAAAATATATATAGTAATGTTCCATCGAATCCATATAGTTCTCTGGGGCGTCTTAGAAGACTAAAAATAGAATAGTACGTCTGCGCCCTCAGGCATACCCTACAAGGCGACTAAATATGAAGTTATGCACAAGGATGCCAACCTTATCATATAAAACATATTGCTACAGAAATCAATGACGCAAGAGCACGCGAAAGCTTTGTGCAGGTTCCCGCAATGGGGTCAACTACCGTGGTAGGTGGTACCATGCTTCGTATGGAACACAAAGGTAAATGATGATTATTTTGGCGAATAACATGTATAATAAAGAATACACACAACAAGGAATAAAGAGAGACGGGGAGGTAGAAGGAGTTAATCACCGTTATTATCATGCGCTAATGCCATGCCAGCGTTGTTATAATAAAGACAGGTTCTCATCTTTTAGTTATAGATTCTAATGTGCCAGGCAGATATTAATAATATAGTGTATAAGCTGTCGTGTCACATACATTCAACTAACTTACAAAGGCTTGCTTCACCACTCAGACAAACTGAATAATCTAGAACATTCTTCTTCGTTATTTACAGGGAATTATTAATACACAGAGAAGAGAACTGATAGGAGACATGAAATGGATAAAGGAGACTTGGACAGACATGAAATGGACAAAGGAGACTAGAACAGACATGAAATGAGAAGCGAACTGAAGACAGACATGAACTGAGAAGAGGAGTGGAGGCAGACATGAACTGAGAAGAGGAGTGGAGGCAGGCATGAAATGGATAAAGGAGACTTGGACATATATGAAATGAGAAAAGAACTGAAGACAGACATGAACTGAGAAGAGAACTGGAGGCAGACATGAAATGGATAAAGGAGACTTGGACAGACATGAAATGGATAAAGGAGACTTGGACAGACATGAAATGAGAAGAGAACTGAAGACAGACATGAACTGAGAAGAGAACTGGAGGCAGACATGAAATGGATAAAGGAGACTTGGACATACATGAAATGGATAAAGGAGACTTGGACAGACATGAAATGAGAAGAGAACTGAAGACAGACATGAACTGAGAAGAGGAGTGGAGGCAGACATGAACTGAGAAGAGGGGTGGAGACAGGCATGAAATGGATAAAGGAGACTTGGACAGACATGAAATGGATAAAGGAGACTTGGACAGACATGAAATGGATAAAGGAGACTTGGACAGACATGAAATGGATAAAGGAGACTTGGACAGACATGAAATGAGAAGAGAACTGGAGACAGACATGAAATGAGAAGAGAACTGAAGACAGACGAAATAAGAAGAGAACGAATATAACATACCATTGGAAGCCATACCTCCTGTAATATTTGTATCTAGTGTCTTTGCGTGCAATAGAATAACAATAATGAAAAAAGTAGTTTAGTAATTTTGAAAACGAAATATTAAAAAAATAAAAAACTTAGTTTACTCAAAACAAAACAAGTAATGTAAATAAAGCTGCAATTTTAAAGTTTGTGTCAAAATTCAAATTCCGTCCCTGAC
The DNA here is from genome assembly GCA_024509875.1 of Oreohelix idahoensis. NCBI lineage: Eukaryota > Metazoa > Mollusca > Gastropoda > Stylommatophora > Oreohelicidae > Oreohelix > Oreohelix idahoensis. The sequence goes on along the minus strand of JAMPIV010014950.1, from coordinate 19,089 downwards.
CTTCGAAACACAGATAGGCACAGAAATAGAATGGAGTTTGCAATTATAAAAATTAAAACAAAGAAGGCGTAATTTATGTACAGTAGTTTATGATCCAGTGAATGAAGCAAAGTAAATAAACAAAACTAGCAATTTCTCTTCTGAAAGTCATTCTAAATTTTAACTAATCATTCATCGCACAGAATAGAAGATGACATCGTATACGCGTAATGTTCACTTGCTTCATCAGAAGAGAACAGGTGGTAATCTTCAGACTCCGCACTGGCCACAACCGATTGAGATACCATCTATTCAACAAGCTAAAGATAGGAACTATCGATCAGTGTAACTGTGGCACTGATAAAATGACTGCTGAACATCTGCTTCAAAGTTGCCCCTTATATGTGGTACAGAGAAAGCGCATATGGCCGACGCCAGCTCATTTCGTGGAAAAGCTTTACGGGGATTCAAATAGCCTCAAACTGACTACTGCTTTCTTTGAGAACATTCAAGTGGATGTCTGAGAGTGTATGAAGAAGACTTGCTTGATCGAACATGACCTTTATAAATAAATATCTCCCCGTCAGTGGCGTCACTAGGGGGATGCGGTCCGCATACCCCTAGTGACACCATCAGAGGGGGGTGACACCAAAATGACTGTCTATAAAATTTGTGTGCAGTATTTCTGCAGAAATTTATTGTTTTATATAAAAATATCCCTTTAGATAGTTATAACCACAATAACATTTTTCGTAAGCCCAGCTTACATGTACTGTATCAATATACCTACGTTTTTACTTCGAATTCTATTGTTTTCTTACCGAATTGTCACTTTAACCACATGAAACTATGTAAATGTAAATAGATTTAGGCTGTGCATATGATATTGTAATTTAAAGATGTAATTTTAATTTTGCTAGTTGTTTATGTCACTACTATTGCCATTACATTCAGTGATATTCGGGAATTACGATTTACGAGTAAAATTAGAACAAAAAAACATTACTAAGGATTCTGTATGGTCTGGTACGGGAGGAGGTCCATGGGGGTGACACTAACCCTAGTGACGCCACTGCTCCCCGTCTCTCTTTATTTCGGTCGTATATATTCTTCATTGTAAATTTTATTGGCCTAAATCTTCATCATCATTTACCTTTGTGCCCCCTATGGAGCATAGTACCACCTACCACGACAGCTATTCCCTTGTGAGAAACCTGCACAAGCATTCGCTTGGTCTTGTAAGCAGTGATTTCTGTAACAATGAGTTTAAACAAGACTAAGTCCAACGATTTAACTTCTTGTATTGTTTCTCGTTATATTTTTCTTTGAATTCTTCTTCTTCTTGGATCTTTAACCTCTGACGTTGTCGTGGAATATTCTAATCCACATATATAAATTAAAAGGTAAATGTAAAGCGTAACAAATAAATTCTAATAAAGAAAAGAGCAATGGTACAATAACAGTGCTGTCACAAGGAATGTACTCGAAATCCCCTTTGTTTTATGCTTCGTCTGCAAATTGTAACGCTTTCACGTTGATAGTAAAAGCCTACTATATTATTACCCGCTTTCTTCAATGAAACGTGTGCTGTATTTCTTGGAAAAACATTGAGAGGCAGACTGCGTAATGACCTAAATTAATCCTAACATTAATTATACTGCGTTACCAAAACGAACGAACAGATGGACTCAAATAGAAAGAGAGAGGGAGGGCTGAAAATCAGGAACGCATGCAACACGCGTCGCGCGATACACAATTACTACTATCACGCGTGTAAGGCCACATGCACTAACTTTTTTTTCAGACGGACAGTGATAAATTCACTACCCTTCCCAGAGTTAGGTTTTAAAATCACGAAAAACGCTTATTAGAAAAGATAACATTAGATGGGTTTACGTTTGAAAACATTACAGTACCCAGACAGCACATCTTCGAAACAGGAGGTCGAAGAAATTGCATATTTTGAACGCAGCCACTTAGCTCTTTTAAATTTGTATATTTGGGTTCCTTAGGGTTTGCTGACAAAGAATATGTAAAACGTTACGCAAATAGTCTAGGAATTAACAAGTTATAACCAAAATAAAATAGTGGGGATGCCTGACAGCATGAAATCATTTCTGCTCATAAAATTTTTTTTATAACGTGTTTGAAAAAAACCTTGCGTACGGAAATAGCCTACCATGTAAACTCCAAATTGATTGGAGCGCAACAAATATAAGACTAAACACGATTGGTCGGACTATAAATACTATCTTTGGTTGTTAGGGGAGACGTAGGAAGTTAAAATTTTTTCAAACCCTTGTCGAAACGTGGCTCCATTGGCCAGACTCGCTGATATACTCACTTAGGAGCGTTAGTTCGAGACCACTAGTTCAAATAAGCTTGATAAAGCAACAGTGCGTTGAAGCCAGCTCACATTTTTGCTAAAATAAAAGCCTGGAACATAAGCAGATGGGAATTTGTGCCAGTATTTGTGCCAGAATTCATTGCTAATCAACGTATCTGTGTTTGTTTCCATGAATTATGGTAAGCTTGAAACATTCAGTATCTTTTAATGAAAATTGAATGTGAATTGTTAATTTATGCCTGTATATATGTGTAGTTCAGTAGCAAACATGATGTAAAGCCTATAATGCTCCAGCCTGAACAGAAGGTGTCGGAGGAAAGTAAAACTGCATGGAATGGCCAAACAGTACACTGACACCTAGATTATTGATTAGACAGAAATAATGCTGGAATTGCAGAGGCGTAGTAACCATTAAGGTATTTCAGATGAAGCTGACAGTTGGCCTAACGCTCTGAACTCAATGTTTGTGATGTATTGTGCTCAGTGTAAAAAGAGAGTATAAATTAGTTATGAAGTAGAAGGTACATCCTTCTTGTTTTCAGGGACCGTGGTCTTGATGGTATTGAGCAGCACCTGGTCAGAGCTTTGCTGAATCCAGAGTCGGACAGCATACTCCTTGGTCCATTTAGCTATCAGTGAGGTGTCTCCAGAGCACAGGGGAGAAATCGAGCAGAGGAGTCTTTTCCTGCCGCCATCACGCAAGATAAGCTGATGTGGCCAGCTGAGCTCAAAATTATGTACCCCATCTTAAAATAACATTGTAACATAAACTTAAGAGGGGAAGTAAATTGTTTTAATAACAGGAATTGAGAACATCTCCAATACTAGCTCCCATAAAGACAAACTATTGAAGTCATGATGACAAATACCAACAGAGCTTGAACAAAACAAAACCAGTATTACCTCATATTACTACTACACAACTGACACACATAGGATACTTTAATAATATATGTCACTACAATATTCATATTGATAAATTCTGTACATATAACTTGTAATTAAAATTGATTGTGATTCCTGGTTCCCTTTGTATTTGAATCAGGACACATTTTCATTCATAACAGCAATGAATACATATTGTTATTTGAAAAGTTATCAGTGACTCCTTTAAGATATCCTTTAGAGTGTTATATGTATGTGAGTGTCACAGTGTTGTCAAGTGTGGTGGAATAAATTAAATTGTTTATCTGTCTGTTGTTGTTATGACTTACACTTCATCATACACATACCCTAGACATACAACGTAGTCATCACACTATTCCAGAATAATTCTGACTGAGATATATATATATATGTGGCAGCAAGTAAGGTTATCTATAATACACTACTCTTATTAGATATAGATACCTTCACAGCTGATCTCAGTCAGTACACTAAGTCCCCTATAAATATTTATAACATCCCACTTCACCACAGACGTACAAAGCAATAAGTGGCCATCATGCTTAGTGACGTCTTGTAGGGCAGCAACAAACTGTTTCCACTTTACCTGGTCGTGGCCATCCATCGTGAAGTGCCCCAACTCTGGTTCATGTTTTGCATCTTGGCCTCCATAATTCTCCCCCAGGTTGTTTTTGCTCTGCCTCTCTTTCGCCTTCTTTCTAGGGTCCATAGCATAGCAGTTATTGTGATGGCATCAGGGTCTCTTCTGAGGACATGGCCAACTCAGTTCCACTGATCAATTGCTGGACATCTTTGTAATGCGGCGGCTTTCCCAGGTTGTACATTTTTTTTGGTTCATGTATTTTGTTTAATATCCATGTTTGTCAATTAATGAATATTAAAGACATGAAGACCGCACTGATCATTTACTGTTTGCTTCCTTAGGAACTTTGAATGATCATATTTTAATATTTCCAAGCCATGAAACCACATTCAGTTTCCATCTTCCCTTGTACCCTGAGTCGACTTTACGAATCGAATTAGGCATGGCACAGGGCTGCTTGAATTCTGGGCGGAAAATTTCAGAATCGAAAGACAGTTTTCAGGTTCTTCTTCTTCTTCCATCCTTAGCCATCAACCGGCAAAGCAGTATGTGGCCAGTACGCCTAGTGGCGTCTTAGGGCAACAACAAATTGATCAATCTATCGCTGTTTCCACCACGCCTAGTGGCGTCTTTGTGGAACAAAAACAGACCAAACAATCTATCATTGTTTCCGTAATCAGATTGGTTGGCAAGCAGGTGATCAGCCCACTGTGCGAGTTTTCAGGTTACAAGTGTGCAAATGTGCTGACTGAAAATGAAACACGTCTTAATGAAGAATCGTTAAAAGTGAATCAAGAAGGCAAGAAGGATGTGTGACATTAAATCGACATCAACAATTATCGTTTCAGCATTTATTTTACGGGGCTGCTCATATTTAAAGACGGGTAAACATAAAAATACGTATGTTCATATCGTTTGGAAAAATATTCTTTGCTCTCAAAATTAACATGTCAGTATCATCATAATCAAAATACATAATTACCGCCGTAAGTACTTGGTCGGTCGGTCGGACGGTCAGTCACATTTTGCACAATGTCATTTGCGCACTTTTTTCTATTTTCGAGGGAGTGCATTAACTTTCAACCACAGCTAAGGGGGGTGCAACTGTGATTGAACGTTAGACAATAATTGTATTGTTTCCCCTTATATGTACTCTCCCGAAAATAGAAAAAGTGAGCAAATGAAGGTGTGCACGAACAGTTTGATTATGGAAAGAACCCAACAACACAGTTGATAAACCGTACATGAACTGGAATTTCGTCAAACTTCAAACGTTGTTCTCGGAGGCAGTAAATCGACCAAGGCTTCTCAGAGGCGGTAAGTCGACCAAGGCTTCTCAGAGGCGGTAAGTCGACCAGGGCAAGCTTTTAAAAGATGCACGAACAATTACGAGACATGCTGTCATAAAAGAAATGTTAGTTATTTAGTCAATTTACGGTCTATTAGATCATTATCGCTGCTCTACATGTCATTTAGGTTGGGTTACTCATGTCTTCATATTTAATACATCTATATAATTTTCACCACAAATATCTAAAGATGGTCGTCTGCAATGAAATGACCACAGTAGTGAAAGTACCGTCTGTAATACATGTAACAGAAACAACACACTTTAATTAAAAACCTGCCAACTTTGGCGGGTTGTTGCTAGTAAAAATAATAATAGCTTAGAAAAAAATGTTTTTCTAAAAAAAAAAAAAAAAAAAGAAAAAAAAAAGCTTCATCAAATTAGCGAAATACGATTCTGCGGCTTAACTGCATATTCGTCACTTTCTGCAGAATATCGTTTTTCAGCTTTGAATCCTAACTCTTTAACATAATTCATAAGCTGTGGCACAAACTACTTGTAGGCTATATAAGCGGGAAGGACTTTCATCCAGAACTCATGGTAACAGCCATGGAAATAACAGAAGAATGAGAACAAATTGTTGAGATATTGCATGTATTTATCATAGATCTTGCCCCGTGTATTGTTAGTGTTGATCAGAATCGATATACAGTAATCGCACTTCAGGCAAACCCATAAGTGTTCAGTCTCCATCTGCTCTGCAAATTTCGAAGGGTATGATTGCTAATTGTTCCTGTTGCGCGCTGGTTGTATTCACGCTGGATGTGTTCTCTCAATCGTCCATCCCCGCAGTCTTACTTTTGATGCCAAATTCCAGTAATCTTAGCCTTGTTGATTACAGTGTAATTCTCTAACAGGTGATCCTTAATTGTACTTAGTTTATCTCCCTTATCCACATGCAATGTCCCCTCTATGGGTGTTCTCGATGCTAGTCTGTTAGCTCTCTTATTGCCTCGTGCCCCTGCATGACCAGTACAATGGATCAACACCAGTTCCAGAAGATTCTAGGCTTAATGGATGTTTTCCATTCATGTCGTAGCCATCCATTTTGGACCTTCTGAAGCATGGACTTTGTCTGACACAATAACTGCCCTGGTTGATGAAGTTTCAGGCAGGCACCTCAGGGCTGCAGTATCTGCCTCTACTTCCATTCTCATGCTGGGGGTTGTTGTCACGTAAGTTCCGCTCTGTTCAGCGACGCCCCTGCCCTTTACACAAGCCAAGAAGCCCCATCCTGATTCCTCCCCATGTGTAGTTCTATGGAAACACTAATTGTTACATAAACCACTGCTACAAGAGTATATGTATGTTTTGGTGCAAGCTTCCAGCAAAAATACCGGCTGCAGTGGTAGCTCCTTGCTCTGTACGGCACGAACAGGAACACAATGGTGAAGACTACATACATTACACAAATCCCAGGCAGAGGATAGTTGTAACAGTAAAAGATAAAGGTAGTCCCATAACATATACTGCATGCATGGAGGCATACCTGGAGTCATCCATATATGACCACCAGCTAAGCACAAAGCTAAAGTATAAAAATGTGGAAGTGAACCGCTGTCTGTGAGGCTAATTGATTCTTGAAAGCATCCACACACTATCAGGGATTCCCCCTGTGGTGAAACATAGTGAGAACACAGCATTGTACACTAAGCTTGCAGGAGTCACTTGAGCCCCAGACGTAACTCTGGCTTCTACCTGGTCATCTGCATGCAGACGCGTGGGGGGAAGGGGTGGCGGCTGAGATGTGTCTCTGTGTAGGACGTGACAATTCTTTGGGAGAGCCCAGAACCAGAGCACAGTATTTTAGCTCTGCATATTTTGAGAGCCCCATTGGATGGCAAGAAATGCCATATACCACGCGCTTCTTCCTCCTAGCTTGGGGCCAGATGTGATGATCCTTTAAATGCAAGCCAAGCTGGAGAAACTGGAGCTCATGACTTCAACTCAACACGTCTCAGAATGGCAGAAAAGCCACAGGAAAATCCTAGATCTAGTCTAGATAATACCAAGGACTCTTCAATTTGGTATTGGCTGCAAAAGAGTGAGAAGCTCAGCAGCCCTAGTTAAACAGCAACAGATACTGCCGTAGGGGAGTGAAGTGTTAGAGACTTCACTATACTAGGTCCAACATTATGAGGTGGGGGTGACCAGCTCCCTTCCTCGCTGCCTTTGCCTTCTCTAATTCAAGAGCAGGAGTCAGGTAACCATTTACAGTTGGGTAGACTGGAGCTTGACTATACCTGATTTCGAACCCAGTATTTTGTAACTTTGTCGTGAGAGGCACGCTCTAATCATTCTGCCAATGCGATCAATAAAATCTATATAATTAGCACGGTTTCTCGCAAACAGCGGCGCTTCAGAATTTGTAAAAAGTACATTATTGACTGAAGCAGGCCTTCGTGCAAGTCCACAACATTTGTCCCCAGCTATACTCTAACTGCTGTTGATGATTCCTCGTGCTTATCCATAGACTTACACAACTTCTTCTATCTTCATCGTTCCTTCCTATCTCTTTTTTACAGTTTACTTTCTTTTTTCGTGTTAACTTATTTTTGTTGTTGTTGCCTCATGTGCTCCTTCGGGGTCTCTGATGAGACAAAGAAAGAATAGCATTACTATTTTCTCATGTATGTCGTAACAGGCAACAAAAATGATCGATGCAAACCTCCCCATCCTGATCATCATCATCATTTTTCTGTGCCTTTGTAACGAGCCACTACTGTAGCTGGTCACATTGCAAGAAGCCTACACCAAGCATTCTCATGCTCTTGTAGCGGTGGCATATGTGTCAATTTGTTTTATACGATCAAGTTGCCAGTCCCATGCACAGTCTCATATCAGTCGCCTTGTACAAACTGCCTGGGGGGCACCCTAGTCCTATTCTTTATTTACCCCGGGAACTACACGTCAACCTCAGCATGCAAAATAAATTCCAATAGAAACCACAACTGTAAGAGTTTAAGCCTTGGTGTAGGCTTCCTCAGAGAGGCCATCTGCAGTGAGTGCTGGTTGCTTCACAAGGAATGAAATAGGAGACGATGATGACAATGATCTCAGTATATTTTATTTTTATTTTTATTTTCAAACAGAGCTCAAGTCAAAATGAACTCGCACTTCGTGACCCCGTCGTCTGATCTTTCACCCCAGCCTTTACGAGTTGTGGGACATTCCAGTATTGTTTTGTTTAGTCATCTAATGGCTTTATTCTTTGTCAAATATTTCTTTCAATTTAAACGATGACATGTTAATTAATTATGATCACTTTTCATCACTCCAAAGTGAATTTTCTCGTGACTAGCATTTGCCTTCTCTCCTCACCTAGTTTTTTAAATTTCATTTTTCATTCCCCCCCCCCCCGCCCCCCCCCCCCCCCACCCCCTAATACCCCTTCACTTTATATTACGTCATGGGAAACTCAAAACGTCTTTTCTCCTAGTATCTATCTACCAGTCTTTCTATCAGTCTGGCTTTCTATTTATCTGTCGATCACACTATCCCATTATATTTTTACATTTTTATTCTGTTTTTCTACGCCTAGACGTAAGAGTGGCAGAGTGGCTACAGTGCTTGGTTCCTGCAGCAAAGGGACCAGGTTCAAAACCAGATCGCATTACGCTCCACTTTATCCAGCTATAAAAATTAGTAGACTCTGGTAGTGAGTTAGGGAAGGCAAAAGCAGCAAGGAAAGGAACCGGTCAAATCAACTCGCACAATTGAGACATGGTGTTGGAGATGTCTCTAACACTTTACTCCCATTTGGTAGTACATATTATGGGACTAACTATCTATCTACCCATTCACCCAATACCTTCCCACTATCTATCTATCTATCTATCTATCTATCTATCTATCTATCTATCTATCTATCTATCTATCTATCTATCTATCTATCTATCTATCTATCTATCTATCTATCTATCTATCTATCTATCTATCCGTTATGTCTGTCCCTACCTTTTAGCCTGCCTGACTGGCTGTTAGCTTGCTAACCCGCGTGCATGCCTGTCTCTCAATCATCTAGTTACACATCGATCACTTTCCCCCAGCCTGTATCTCTATCTACTTATTACGCAAATAAGTGCTAACAGAGTTTAGATCTACTCACAAACACTTCCTTGTTATTGAAAGCTGTTTAAAAATCTATTTTTGTTCATCGTAGAAGCCTGGGGCGGTGTATCATAAATTACAGAGATAGTAGAAAACTATTTCCTTACTGCAGAATGTCGCAAGGTCAAGGACACATCATTTAAGCACACGAAAGTCACACAAATTGCATTTTAAAAAAGTCATTTTGTCTGGCAATATTATTTTTAATCATTTTATTTTTTTCGAAATTTAGTTTCTCATCTGTTGACGGTATAAAGCGGTGTTAGTCTAAATTTGTCTTAATAATACATCACCGTATATTTTACAGAGACAGCCGATAGGATAGTGTACGCTCTTTATGTCAAACATCTACACCCCAGGGTAGAAGAGGAATGACTAAGTAAATATATTTTACAACGCAAAGGATGCTTTTTAGTCACGTTAGAAGGATGCTTTTTAGTCACGTTAGAAGGATGCTTTTTAGTCACGTTAGAAGGATGCTTTTTAGTCACGTTAGAAGGATGCTTGTTAGTCACGTTAGAAGGATGCTCGTTAGTCACGTTAGAAGGATGCTCGTTAGTCACGTTAGAAGGATGCTCGTTAGTCACGCTAGAAGGATGCTTGTTAGTCACGCTAGAAGGATGCTTGTTAGTCACGTTAGAAGGATGCTTGTTAGTCACGTTAGAAGGATGCTTGTTAGTCGCGTTAGAAGGATGCTTGTTAGTCACGTTAGAAGGATGCAATCCACTTTCTTCGGGCATGTTATGAGAGGAAGAAAGCTGTAATGTACTGGAACATCTGGGAAGATTGAAGGAAAAAGAGAGAGACGACAACAAAGCGATATAATACTGGGCAGTTTGACATCGTGTCATGGACAGAAGCCAACAACGACATTGATAAACAGTCCAGGTCACAGGAAGTTATAGAAAGACATGGTCGTCTACGCCACTGTGACAAGATGGATGTTGGATGGAAAAGGTAGTTCCTCGAAATGGAGAAAAGAGCTGGTGAACCAGAGGTAGGGATGGCACAAGGCAAGTAAGGTAGTTAACTGCACAGTTCTCGATGATAGCTGAAGAATAGTACTGATAGATAAGTCACTTTCTCGCTAGACCTATCCCATGCTCCAGGGGTTTTATATAAAGATGTGAGTGCAGCCCCTACCAATTTTAAACTTTTAATATTTCTTTGACCACACAACAAAATTATAACTGGAAATTTAAATAATTCAATAACTGCAGTGATACAAAAATCAATGCACTTAATTGATTAATGATGTATAGTAAAACAATTAGCACTTTAGTATGTCAATACCTTACAAGATTTCACGTAACAAAAAAGTATACTGTCACTGTTTGGTCGTTGTCATCATGTTATTGGCTTGGGTGTTTTGGTTTGTGTTTTCACGATAAATCGCACTTAACTTGCTTGATACGTAGTAGTAGCTAACTGTTATGACTAAATTCATAACAGTTTCTGTCGCACTCAACTTGGTGTGTGTACTGACTTCCTTGTTGACAAGCGTTACTAGGACTACCCCGGAAGTACGTCATATAGTCTGCTGATTTTAAGCAGACGATTCGTTGCCGGCTTCAAATCAAAAATTTGAGCTGTAAGTCGGTCTCTTTGGCTGTGTATTCTCTGTGTGAGAAAGACGTGTCTGAACGAGCTCCAGAAAGTGTACTCTTTTTATAGAGTTTTATGTTCTTCATATCAGCTAGGTCGTCCTACAGTTGGAGCCTAAGCGTGATTATATTTATACGGACTTGTCAGTGCTGAAAGGAGAGGAATGAGTGAGGAATATTATATTAAATACTTCAGCAAGATGACTCTGACATTGTTCCTGTAGTCTACATGACGGTAGACTGATTTTATGGACGGGCTAGAGACTGCCATTGTCTATTTTATGGATGCATTCTTTGAGGAGCTACGTTTCATTGATTAAAATATGTATTGTACAAAACGTCAATCAGGCATTATGAAGTTTTCTACTGTTGAAGACTAGCCTTACATTTTGAGGACTTTGCAAAAGTTGGACTAAAATTAAACTCTACCCTAGACCGTGTGGACACCATGTTCCAGCTACTTGAAATACTCTAAATGAACTCGGAGAGGGAAGTCTTGTTTGCAGCTTCAGTGCATAAATCGTTCACAAGAGTGGTTAGTTGTGGCCTGTCAGTCATCTTGTTGTGTTGTGGGTTAAGACTTCTAACTATAAGAGTCAGCCCTCTGGATATCTTCTCAGCTCTGTCAGATCTTGAAGTGATTTCGGGAAGTAAGGATTTTTTTTTTTTGGTTCGGTTTTTGCCTGCTTCTGGCGAGGCGCGTTCCTTTCAACCTATTTGGTTATATCAGAGCGCATTTACCATCCCAAAAAAAGTCAACTCTGTTGACTGCAAATCCGATCAGCGTTGATAGATACTAATTCCTGAAAAGGACTAACATTATCTATCTGCTACGCCAAAGCCCGAGTTTAGCGAGAATTATGTAAGGATCTGTGTCTGAGACGGGTTTATATACTCGTACCTAATCGCAGGTCTAACCTTAGCTTTCTCAGAGGTCCGGGCCAGTTCACTTTTTCGTGGGATTTCAATGCTCTTGTGCGAGTTTACCGACAAAATCATAATTTCCTCGTCAAATACCAAAGATAATTATTTCCCACTGCCATAATTACATGTATTTGTAGTTGTAGTTCAAATTCCTAAAGAAGTATCATATACGGGGCATTAACCATAAATTTATAGCAGAATTTCTGTTGTGAAATTCAAAATTTATCATAAAACACTAGTTTGCGTGGTAATTTCAGAATGTCTTGCCCGTGTTATGACAGCCAACAGGCATGGTACAGTCGGAATGAAAGACATCTGGGACAGAAGTATACAGCCGGCCGAATATAAGGAAATGTAAGTGGGGGTGAAATGAATATTAACTAGGTTAAGATGATCAGTCCTATCGTATAGCTCTGAAACATGGAGAACAACGAAAACAAAGCCAAGAAGTCACAGACTTTCATAAATTGGTGCGTAGAATAGAAAGATTGAACTGGCATGATAAGATCACTAATATGGTACCGAAACAAAAATTAAAGTTAAAACATCTATGGAGGTAACAGAGATGGGATTTCTCAGAAGAATCTTGCGAATTCCCCAGGCATATTCAGATACTGGAAATCAACATTATAATCTTGAAACAGCAACACTGTATATCCCGATAAAGAGGTCCTGGAAAACCTAGGAATTAAAAGAGAATTAATGAAGGAGATCAAAATATTTTGGTCATGTAAAAAGATACACACCGGACACTGAAGACCTTAATAGAAGGAAGGGTTGAAGGCAAACGTGCAGGGGGAAGACAGCGCTATAAGTAAGAAGATAACATCAAGAGATGGACAGGAAAGAGTCTATCAGAATGCACCATCAAGACAGAGACAGAAGACGTTGGAGATCCATTACAGCCGACCTTCGTTGTGAAGCTGGCACCTGATGATGATGATATCCTAATTATAACCCATCAGAGGTTGAACGGATTATTATTTTTGTTTAAAGATAAAGAAAGACAAAGAGAGAAGATAATGAACAGTTTAACATCGTGGCATGGAAAGAAGTCAACAGCAGAAGTGATAAACAGAACTGGAGTAAGAAAGTTGTAGACAGAAATGATCACCTACTCCAGCGGACACAATACATGAAGAGGAAGCAGAATTTTTATTCACCTTGAAGTTCATGTTATTTCTGACAGAGATGTTAAAAGTTATTTCTTCACTCAAGTATGGTAAGGATTTATGCTTGCTCCGTCGTTCATGCTCTCTCTCTCTCTCTCTCTCTCTCTCTCTCTCTCTCTCTCTCTCTCTCTCTCTCTCTCTCTCTCTCTCTGTTTCTGTGTGTGTGAGTGTCTTTATATTTTAACATTATAAAATTAAGTTAACACCTTCAAAATCGATTACGTATCCCGTGAAGTTTAAGCAAAGGTTTAATCAAAACAGCTTATTCAGGATAAATAATTTTGTTGTTGTTGAAAACCCAAGCAGCTCTTAATACGACTAGAGTATTCGTTATCTTAGCTAAAAATCGATACCTAGTTCATTCTCTTGAGTATTAATGGCACAATGTTGATTTACTGTGTATGTAGGCGACTTTCTCAATAAGGAAGCTAAGAATTCGCAAAATGAAGTCGATACAGGGATACAGCCACGACGGAAGGATGACGAAAAAGAGCTGGAACATATGGGAGGGGTGGGGAGGGAGAAATCCAGGCATTATTAACTCTTCTGGTCCCAGGAAGGTTTTAGGCGATATCCAGGATCGTCCATATTTGTGTGAAATTATCTCGGAATAAATGTACAATCGTTGCAAACAGGCTGCAGAATATTATCAAGCTTCATATGTCGTACTAGCATGTATTCCCATAAAAAATAAAAAAAATAAAACGACGGGAGAAGAGTTAAAACCAGCATCTGAAACTTTCATCGTCTGCAGCACATTTAAATGACTGAGAAGTGGGAATAGAGTGTAATGTGACTAATTACGTAACTGCTATTTTAAAACCCAACATTTATTGTAAGTGAACGGTTGTCTTTCAAATTGTTGCCTTGATATCATGTTTCCTGGATATACACTTTAGGACTGTCTGGGTTCCGTCCTCGCGTGAACGTTGAACATTTACGTACAGTACTTGTGTTATTGTAATAAAAAATCAGAATCAATGCTTCTTAAATGTCAAGTCAATCCTATTGTATGACTGTGAGACAAGGAAAACACCATCGGTAAATTGGCATCTGACTGGTGCGTACAGATTAACCTATCTAAGACAGTAGCAACTTGCCCTTCACTGTCAAATCTTCAAGAAACGGTCAAATTGCAAACAAATGGAAGTGAGCTTCCATATGAGAAGAACCCAACGTACCTTGAGGTCAAGTTGGATGAGCGACTCACTAGGAAGTCACGCCTAAAAGCCAAAGAACAGAGAGCAACCCTCTCGTGGAGCCGACAGTCTTGGGGGGCATGCTTTAGTGTCTAAATGTGGAGTTTAGAAGTGTCTAAATGTGGAGTTTAGAAGTGTCTAAATGTGGAGTTTAGAAGTGTCTAAATGTGGAGTTTAGAACAGTAAGCCTGTATTTAAAAAGTCACTTTCACAACCACCTCAAGTTGGCAGGATAGATAAAATGAGGAGTAAATGTACCATTTGGAAATGTCGACCAAATGAAGTGGGTTCAATTCTTAGCGCAGGCAAGGGGAGAAAAACAGGTGGAGGATGACACTTAGGAGTCGTGACCCAAGTAGGCTCCCTACCTTTGAGTGTTAATAGGGTAAAAAGGGCCGAAAACAGTAACTGGAAAAAAAAACTGTCTTTGGGTTATTACTTCTGATGATCAGATTACCTTCCGCTGTAATGCCCTGTATAGAGTTTCGTACCATAAACAGAGTTCCTTATTATAAACAGTTCCCTTCATAATATGTATAACAAATTGTTTCATCTTATGAATAGAGTTCCATACCATAAATAGAGTTTCCTATCGCAAATAGAGTTCCCTATCGTAAATAGAGTTTCCTATCGTAAATAGAGCTTCCTATCATAAATAGAGTTCCCTATCGTAAACAGAGTTTCCTATCGTAAATAGAATTTCCTATTACAAATAGAGTTTCCTATCATAAATATTATTTCCTGTCATAAATAGTACAGATACTGTTGTTATATTAGTAAATGCTAACCTAGCAGCAATGTTTACATGTAGTATTTATTGAAATAATAATGGCAATGGAGGCGGTGGAAGTAGTAGCTGTAGTAGTAGTAGTGGTGTTAGTAGTAGTAAGATGAGGAAGATAAGGAAACAGTTGCAATCAGCGTTGACACTCCTAGGTGGATTCACCTAGATCTAGGTTTTTTAAATCCCGTCAAGTTGTCATTTTCCTTCATTAGTTGAAGAACGCCACCTAGATTTCGCCCAAAATCGGCCAAAGTAGCCCAAGTCGCAGATATCTAGGTTTTATTTTCAAAATTCAGATTGGCAACGCTGGTTGCAATAACAAATGTGGAACTGATGGAAAGAACCAGTCAAAAACCAGTGGGACAAAAGGTGATGAGAACATGCTGGCGTTGGATAGGACACACATTAAGAAACCCATTTGATAGCATTACAAGTCAGTCCCTGTTCTTAGAATCCCACGAGTTACTGAATTAGAGAGAGACTACAACATACAGAGAAGAGAACGAGGGAAGACATGCAATGGATAAATTAGACATTGAACGACCTTGAAAGGATGGCACAGGACAAGAAAGCTTGGCATGTTGTCTGAAAGGTATTGGCGGAATGAATAATGGTAATGATAATTGTAGAAGTAACAGTAGTAGAAAAAGTAGTATTAGTAATAGTAGCAGTGGTAGCAGTAATAGTAATACTAGTGGTAGAAGTAGTAGTCGTAGTGGTGGTAGTAGCAGTAGTAGTAGTTGTTGTTGTAGCAGGTGGAAGAAGGTGAAGAAACAGTTGCTATAACACATAAAGAAGAAGAAGTACAAGAGGCGCTAAACGAATAAGAAAGACTAAGCCAAAATAATAGAAGATGAAGAATGAGAAGGCTGCTAAGTTGTATGATGCTGATGAGTGTATTATTTTGGCCGAATACTATCACTAACCAAGAACTACTGACTCGGAGTAACCAAGAGGCCATACACACCATCATAGCTGGCAGACGCTGGAGTTGGGTTGGCCAAGTCCTCAGAAGAGACCCCGATGCCATCACATGAACAGCTATCCTATGGACCCCCGAAGGAAAGCGAAAGAGAGGCCGACCAAAAACAACTTGGCGGAGAACAGTGGAGGCCCAGATGCAAAGAATGAACCAGAGCTGGGGCACTGTACGAAGGATGGCCGCCGACCGAACAAAGTGGAAGCAGTTTGCTGCTGTCCTACAAGACGCCACCAGGCGTGATGACCACTGACTGCTTTGACAGTCGGCGGCAAAGGATCAAAGAAGAAGAAGCTGTATGAAGTATGAACAGATTATTTACAGGCATGCAGTTCACCCATAACTATGGAACAGGTATTGAGAATAGATAGACCCGGAGAATTGCACAATATGGTAAAACAGTATATAACAAGAACTAAAATTAATATATAAGGATCAATGATGGTGTAAGGATAAGGGGAAGTCTGATGGGGTGCTCGTGTAGATGATGGCAGATAGTTAGTGGATTGAATGTTGTCCCGTACACCCCCATGCTTTCTCACCCCTTTTCCCTTTGTTAACAACAGGGCAGTAATGAGAGACTTTACTTTTGTTTTCTTTTTCTTTTACATTTGCGGGGGGGGGGGGGGGGGGGGAGGGGGAGGGGGAAGGAGAAGGGAGGGAGGGCGCGCACACACATTGTTACAGTTTTGATTTACTATATTTGGACTGAGTGGAGGGGGGAGAAGATACTATATTTAGATATCGGAAATCAGATTTTATTATTTTGAATTTACTACATTATGTTTCCTAATTACAGCCAGCAAGAGTTGAACGAGATACTTTTGTCTTTTAAAAAAAAGGAGGATAATAAGAAAAAGGCAAAGAAGATGAGAAAGATAAGTAGTAGCATTTAGATGAAGAAACAAAAAAAAAAAAAAAAGGTGTGGAGGAAAAATACAACAAAAATGAACGACACGCACCAGCAAGGATGGTGCTTAAAATCGTCATTACCAGCAGCAATACCAGAGACGGCATCAACTGTGATAACAACAACAATATTACAACTTTGGCAACAATAAATGCTTGAATAATAGTCATATTCTTTGTCTCCTCGGTTATCCTAAGGAACTAAACAGGGATGACGGCTCCCTATGAAACTAAAAGGGAATCGATGTTTAACAACAACAACAAGAAGTTAAAATGAGGCGGCTTTCAGATCCACTACTAAGCTACATACCAAAAAATTACTATATCCAACCCACCTTTTAACCGTTTTATAAAAACAAATCGTCGCAGTTAGCTCTACTCACCAAAAATTGCTGTATCCAATCCACCTTTCAACCGTATTAAATAAAAAACAAACCTTATGCCCCAATTAGCAATATCTCAATAAATTTGAGTAATTTCCGTCGCAAAAATAGAAGTTATGTAAATCCTCATCACAGAAAAAAAAAATTCATTTCCTAGCTGAAAAAAGAACTTCCCGTTTTAAACGCAGCAGTAAATACGCGTGCAAAAATTGCGACTTTTCCACTGTGCATGATCGCGAGCGTGTCTTTCTCGCGGTTTTAAGACCGTGGTGCTTGTGAGCGCAGGTCAAGGCTAAGTTGAACTTCATATCGATCTATCTCAAGACAATCGCGAAGCTACTGTCACGGTTTCCATAACTGAAACTTAACTTCTTGTTAGACCGGAGCTTCAATTATGTTAAGTTGCTGTTTAAAAAAAATTCTTCCTGCGTAGCCGAGGCTGTGAATAGGGCTTGTGACCTCATCGTGTACAACAAATTGCTATAGAAACCACAAGTACAAGCCTTAGAGTATTTAGCGTTCTCGCAACATCGTTTTA
The DNA here is from genome assembly GCA_024509875.1 of Oreohelix idahoensis. Taxonomy (NCBI): domain Eukaryota; kingdom Metazoa; phylum Mollusca; class Gastropoda; order Stylommatophora; family Oreohelicidae; genus Oreohelix; species Oreohelix idahoensis. The sequence goes on along the minus strand of JAMPIV010014950.1, from coordinate 1,324 downwards.
TTACAATATCTATTTTATAACGCAAGGGCAACAACTGCTTGAAATTTATAGTCACTTTTCTCGGTAAGCATTTGTCTTCCCGCGTTGGTATTGAATGCAGTTAAGTTTTGAGCTGTGGTCTTTTTGCGCTGGACTGCGCATGACTGGTCTTGTTTTTTGGTCGATCGGTTTCCGCCCACCACTAGTGGAGTGAGCGATTTGAATGGCGAAAGAGATGCCTCGTTGAAGAGGGGATCTCCGCTATTTTTTGTTCTGTCAGGGATGTGTAGTCCTCTTAATGGATATTTCGTTTATTCGAGATAATACCTCTAGTGTTTCCCACATGTCGGGAGGCGTGATATTTCTGTGTATTTCCTGAAGGCAAGGTAAGTTGACTTTTCATTAACTCTATCGATTTTGGGTCGTGAGCGATTTCGATTCATAGCCTGTCTTCGAAAGTCGTCGTCACGAGATGTTTTCCCAGCTCACATGTCGCTGTATTGTACTGCATCGGTTGATGCATGTTCCAAGGACCATTACTTGCTACTTTGTTAAATGAACTAGGTTTGGAAAAACCTTTATTATCTAGAGGATATTTTTGAGGACATTATTTATACTTCGGCAGACGTGTCTGTCTTGCTGAAGTCAGACTAAGGAGAGTGAACTGATCTCATACATCTGGTTATCTCCTGGCTGTTATAGAAAAGGATGGAGTTTTTCACCTGACTACATTTACAGCACTATGAAATATAACATGCATCTGACTCATCATTGTAATGCTGTCTACCGTCTATTGCTGTATTGAATGTTGCTGTGATAATGACTGTTTGATGTGCCTACATATTCGCGTAACCATTTTGTCACTGTGGCGTCCACAATAAATAATGAAGAAAAACGTCAACGGCTGTTACAAGAATCATTGACTTTATACGTCGTGAGTTTACTGACGTCCTATGTGGATTGCCCTGTTATTTTTGTATGAACATTGTTTGACTCAAACACATCTGCACACTACACAAAACCAGACATGCGGATACCATCCATCATCATATGGCATCACGCATCATTTGGTGGCCATAAGCTGGTTTGATTCTGGTACTAGCAAACACGGTGTCCCTTACCCACTTCATTTTCAACAAGAATTCATCAGCATCCTTCAAGAAATTAACATTCTTCAATACAGTCAACATCTTCAAAATTTTCAAAGTACTCGGCGTTGCCCGGTAAAAGTCAAAATTTGAACTTTTTGACGGAAACAAGAATTTGACAGTACCCGGCGTTGTTACATGTTGCCGGATAACTCGGACTGCTGTTATCTTTTACGCATGTCAAGCAAGTTGCTGCT
>JAMPIV010014949.1:0-70152 GCA_024509875.1 Oreohelix idahoensis | reverse complement strand
GTTGTTTGTTGAATTAAGTGAGAGAGGGGTGTTGGGTGGTTGTTATTGGGGGGGGAGGGGAAGTATGGGTTGGTGGGTGGGTTTTGGTTAATATAAAATTAAGTAGTGGGGGGGGGGTTGAGTGGGTGGATAGGGGTATGGATTTGTGAGGAAATTGGTAATACTGAACTCCTTCAAATGATCATAATATTGGGAAGTTAAGGTTAACCATTGGTGGGTGGGGGGTGGTATATGGGGGATGTGGAAGGTACTGGACCAGTGTGAGGGGGGGGGTCGGTATTTGTTATGTTATGGAGGTGGGTTTGGTGGCGTTGGTGAGTGGTGGAGTAATTAGGGGGGGGAGTTTGGGGGGTCATTTACAACGTCATGGATATTACGGGGGGATTAGGGGGAAGGGGGTGGGGTAAGTCAACACAAAGGGACAGTTGGGGGCAACCATGGCTAATATTGGGGGAATAGTTTTTGTGGTGATTATTATGAACCCTCAACGTGTATGACACCTGGGTGGGTTGGGGGTGGGGGAAAGGTGAATTGGTGGGTATGAAGGGGGGGATATAGTCAACATGGGGGTGGGGGGGGGAAAATCGTGCATGTAAATAGTGGGGTTCGGGTTTACTGGACAGGGGGTTGGGGGGGGGAGGGGTAGGATCATAAGGGGTAAATGGTATGTGGTTTGGGGTTGGGGGGTCCAGGAATGGGGAGTAATAGAGGGTAAAAATTTTTATTGGGGGGGGGGGAAGGGTTGGGTGGGTTGAGGGTGGGGGGGGGGGGGTGAAATTGATATGGGGATGTTGAAGATGTAAAGGGGGGGGGATGTAAAGGTGGGAGGGGGGGGGGGGGGGGGGGGGGATGGGGGTGGGACGTAATACTTGGGGGTGGAAGGGGGGTATGGGAGTAGGTGGGGGGGGGGGGGGGACTGGGAGATATTTTATGGGGAGGGGGGGATGGGGTGATTTGTGTGGGGGGGGGAGGTGAATTAACTTGACACATGAAACCACCATTGCAAGAGCTGGTGACTGCTTCGTGCGGTTTCCTTACAAGGAACCAACAGAAGGTGGCCCCAGACTCCATAGAGAGCAAGGAGGGGAGGATGATATGATGGTTTACAGATTTATTACACGAACCCTTTAGTAAATTGCATCTATATATGTATAATATATTCCAGTTGTTGACTGCCGCTGTCAAAAAGCACTTTCATCCGACACACTGGCTATAAAATAAACGCTCATGGAAGGTAAAATTTCTGAGGAAAATGAAATGGTGGATGGAAGTGGAGGTCGCCTGATGACTTTGACAGGAGACCCAATACTTAGCAGAGACATTAGTCTCCTTTCAGTTTGTGATACAAGTTGCCAGCAGTCGACGCTAGACATCAACATCAAACGGGTCTTGAAGACACTTGACAGCCTTTGTTATTACCTCAACCTTAATGCATGAATGACATCCAAGTGACATCTAACAAAATTTGTCATGTAGAAAACCACAGCTCTGTCTCATCTTCTTATACAACTCCTGGGTGCAGTGAGAAGGTCATGCATAAAAACACACACAGCCAAATTTTCTAAAGAAACCAGTACGAGCAGTAATAATACTGACTGACAAATATCAATCGAGGGACCACACACATTTTTACAATGCAGATTCAAATTGGGTAAAACAAATTAACATCGAGAAACAAAAATGTAATTTGCATAAATACATTGGTGCTGTAGATTCTAGCAAAAAATAAAAGTTGCTTGTACAAAGTAAATTCAGATCTAAACCACGAGCTTGTTACTGAGGAAGGCATATATTCATCTAAGCAAGCCAAAATTATATTAAGGCTATACATAACACAAAAAAGGTAACTTTGAATATGCTACCTTCCTTGCTCATACAGCGTAAACATTTGATATATAACTTCAAGGGTAAGACATTTTCTGTATGTACTTGATAAACCACAGAATGATAAATATTTAATTAAAAAAACAATTAATAAAAACCTGCAACACTAGCCTAACTATCAGGCCTATTACTAACCAGAATGTTTTAACCAACTGGCATTTTCATTGTAAGCCAAATACAAGTCATCCGTTACAAGCTTACTGCACAGACCTGGCAACTACACTTAACCTTGGCTTTTTCCTTATTGCCAGTTAACACATTAAAAATAACTTTTACTGCGGCTCCTTACAATGCTGATGGTGAAAATTTGTTACTTAAAAACAACTGTCACGGTTCATACTGTTATATATTTATTCATATCATACAAATTAAGCCTTAGTCTAATACCCATACTAAAAGAACAAGTACAGGAGTGCTGGCATATTTCACAGAAGTTGGAAATTACAAAGTAGCCACAGAATAGCAAAATTGGTAACAGTTATACAAAGTAAAGTAATCATGTTTCTTTGTAACTTATTTAAGCACTGAACATCCAATTGGCAAAGCAGTTAAAGCTCTTTACTCTTGCGGCAGTTACCCGGTTCTGTGATCAAAACCTGGCAGCGTCACTCAGTAGTAACTGAGTACCTGACTCTACTCTTGAGTTAGAGAAGGCAGAAGCAGCAAGGGAGGGAACTGATCACCCAACCTCATAAGAAAAGCTGGACCTACTATGGAAATCTCTAACACATCACTCCCCTAAGGCAGTATCTGCTATGGGATTAGCTTTACCATTTACTTATGCATTGACCATCAAGCCCTATTAACTGTATAATACACATATTTCCGATGTGTGCTAGGAAGCGGAGCTTTCATGGCATTTGAGAAGCTTCAAGAATTTAAGAACAATAATACTAATAGTTATTCGTGTCAGTAGATGTAATGAGTTTAAATCCCAATTTCCACCATTCACCTACAGGGTGTAAAACTCTTAAGTAGCACATCTCATTGCACACAAAGTACACTTAGTGAGTTTTGGATGATGTGTAGCAATAATAAAATGCTGGAAAAGCACTCCCGGAGGTTAATAACTGGGTGATATTAAACAAGATTGTAACCAAGATTATAATCCAGATGTTAACCAAGACTAAAATCAAGATTACAAAGACACATTTTGATAACACTGAAAAAGATAAAAGTAGCTTGTTCAGATTTGAATGACATATATAACTGTAAACATACAGGTGGATTTTTCTTGTCAAAAAAATGGGTAGGTAAAATAAACTGAACACCCACATGTGAGAAATAAATGATCACTGATGTACACAAGAATCTACCTACTTGTCCATCACGTTTAAAGAAGTGTAGAGAACAAATTATACACTATGGTAGACAAGAAGATGGACTCTTGTCACATTCCAGTCACAAAAATCTGTCACAGTTTCATTTATTTGTGTCTGTCAGCAACGTAAGTCTGTCACGCTCATTAGTCTATCAGTGGACAATGGCAAAGAAAACCTATCTGCTGTTGCCCTAAGACGCCACTAGGCGTAATGGCCACTGACTGCTTTGACGGTCGGTGGCTAAGGACAGAAGAAGAAGAAAGAAGAAAACCTGTCACATTCTTCTATCATCATTGCCATACTTTTTTTGTCATAATTCTGTCTAGAAGTAACATTTGTCTGTCACATGTCTGTCTCCTAGCAACACCTGTCCATCAAATTCTTCTGTACATGACTAATATCTCTGTCACATTCTTATGTCCATCAGTATGCATGTTCATTACATCATTAAGTTGTCCACCATAAAGCATCAGTCTATCACATGTTTCTGGCACATGAAGCTGTCCATCAGTAACATCAATCTAGAAATCAAGTTGCTGATCCCTAACATCAGTCTGTCACATTCAACTGCCCACTGTTAATACCTATCACATTCAGCTGTCTAATGTTACCATCTATAACATTCAGTAGCTCAACGTTAACATTAATCACATTCAGTTACCCAATGTTAACATCAATCACATTCAGTTGCCAGAACATTAAACAACTATAACATTCAATTGTCCACTGCTGAAATCCATTACACTCAGATGCCCAATGTTAACATCTATCACATTCAGTTGCCCAATATTAACATCTATCACATTCAGTTGCCAAAACGTTAAACAACTATAATATTCAATAGCCCATTGTGGAAATCCATTCATCAATCACATTCAGTTACCCAATGTTAACACTCATAACAACCACTTCCCCAATTTTAAGTTCTATTACTAGCTTCTTGTGACGAAAGTACTGAGATTCTGTCTTTCAAATGGCCCATGTCTTTTTCTCCTTGCATTTTGTTCACTATATTTTAGGAGGGATTACAGGTAATCCTTCTCCATGTTTCTTCTCCTTCTATTATTTACGTTTTTTTCAAGATGAGATCACGAGGGAGTTTGATCTCATCTGCATTATGGTTCTTCTTTATGTGTTTAGAATGGGGGTGTAGGGAATTAGACAGTATTTTTCTAGAAGAAAGATTATAGATGCTAGATCAGGATTGGCACCAGATTGTCTTTTTTTAAAGATATTGCGTGGCCATATACGCATTTTTCGGGAGTTAAATTAATTGCGGCCATTTTTGCTTCATTTCCGCAGTATAGGGCTAGGCTTAATCTCGTTTCTTTGTCTAAAACCCATGCACGTTACATCAGAACGATCTAGGTTCTGATTGGCTGAGAGATAACTGCAGTTGAAATGCAGAGCGCCCATTGGCTTTAAGAACCACGCCGCGCATATGACGTCATGAAGTCGGCGCGTGGGGGTCTTGATTATAAAAGGCCTATATTTCATAAGCTTCTTTCTCTTTTAATGAAAATTTGCCAAAGCCGGGTGCCAGAAGCAAATTGTCGATTGCCTTCAGTTGGACATTCGAGATTTGGTAAGCATGAATTTTTGCGTGAGGACTTTATTTAATTTTTCTAGTCCTAGCCGATCATTTTAAGTTTTCTTTGGGCAGTTTTAGTTTAATTTAATTCTTAACTCCAGAGCCATCAATTCGATCTGAGTGATAAGACATGAGAAACTAGGGTCCATTTAATTCCTTGTTGAAAGAATAGCGGCATGGTTTAAAAGTTGAGATATCACCGCTTTGTATTATTGCAAAGTCGGTCGGGAGAGAAACTCGCATCTGCGAATTTTATTTATTTACAGAATAGTCGGGAGCGCGTAATGTGTATTTTTTATTTGTGATTTTTCGTCTCTAGTGAGAGTATTGATGCTCGCTATTTATATAGTTACGCATATATCTGTGGACGGGAGTGAAAGAGGGCATTAATTTGGAAGCGCGTGGGGGCGCGCGTTGGTATTACGGAATTGTTTATTGATACGACGTTCAGAATTGGGTACGAGGGGGAGATAAGCACGTGGTCATAAAATTACAAACAACTGTGGTTGAACTAACTACGGGGTTTTCAATTTTGATAACCAGGGTTATGTATAACTTTTGACGGCATGTAGATGCTAGCGTAAACAGGGTTATAGGTTATTGATTGTGCTTTGTTATTCTGTGTATTCAGAAGATGGAGATGACATTTATTTATGTTAAGGGAATTATTTTGTATTACATTTTGAATGTGATTACTATTATTGACGGGAATTTTAGGCATTCCTTGAGAAGGCTAGTTTTAGTTGTGTTAAACATTACGGCATTAGTGTCAGCGTAAGAAGTAGGCCACAGTACGTCTGCCCAGACGGGCCATTGAAAATATGGTTGTTGCTCGGAGTTAGTCAGGGCAGAACAGGCGATCTGCGTTAGCCAATGTTTTACAGTGTACGGCTCAGGTAGAGAAGGGAGCTCAGTGGGGGGGGGGGTAGCGGATTTGTTTTGCATGAGTTTATGTATGGTGGTGCATAACGGAGAGAAGTAGGGGAGCTGTATTGATTATAGACGGGGGGAGACTTAGTGTGAGTAAAGACTTAAGGTGTTGTCAGAAGTTAAATTGTTATTTTGTAAATAGATCGTATTATAAGCGGTTTTGTTTTAGCTGTTGTTTTTGCTTTAGTTTGTCTAAAACAGCATAAGTGCCGGGTGGGAGGACGGGGGGGGTTTTGTGGGAATGAGAGCGGAATTTTGAGACCACAAAATTTCTCACCACGGCAAAGTTGGGGCATTCGCAGAACCGCAAGGGTTTTTCGCGTTAGTTGTGACGCCAGTTCCGTCATGGACGGAGCCGGAGAATGAAGAAAATACGTTTGTTCCCAACCAGGGGGGAAGACATTTTCCAGCGAATATAGGATTTTTTGTTGGAGAGGCTAAAATCCTGAGCTCTGACGCTCGTTACACACGCATGCAGATTTGGCAGGCTGCGCAGCGGTGTGGTGTTGGTAATTTTGTGTTCGTTTCTTCACGGCCATAATACGGCCGACAGCCCAGTTCTAGGTACTCGGGGAGGTAATTTCCGAGTGGGTTAGAAGTCCGCTACTAGTTTTCCAGTCCAGAATCCAGTGGGGTTCTGTTAAACCCTCAGTCATCAAGTTCCCAGAGTTAGTGGAGAGAGATAGGGTAAACATTCTCTCTACTGAAGTCAGCACAGATAGGCAGAACTGTTAGTTTTGGTGAATGTCATAGCAGAGGACAGCTGCTGAAGTTTAGAGGTGCAGTTAGTTTGTGTTTAGAGGATTCAGGAGATTCCAGGATAGGCTGTGTAGAACCGAAGTCTGTGCAGAGATTGTGTAGTCACTTCGCCGTCGTTCCAGCTATCAGTGGACTTAGAGTTAGAGTTAGAATTTAGAACAGCTAGTTTGGAGTGTAGGCGACATCAAGTGCAGTGTAGTTCATTTCAGTTAACCTTACCTTCTTTCTCCAGACAGGTTGCAATTGTGGGAGAAGGGTTGGGGTTGATGCATTTTTAACTGTGCTTGCTTTTGTTTCAGGAGTGCATCCTCGCACTTGATGTATGGGACATGCATATGTTTGTTGTTTATAGGTGTATAATAAACTTGTATAAATTGTAGCTGGCATCAGTCATTTCCTTTAGTACAGTAGCTATATGTTGTCTGTACCTTGGTGTTTGTGAATCTTAACTGAACCTTATCCCCATAGGGTAGTTAGAGGTGGTTCGAGGCCATAGCAATTTAAACGTCCGAAGTGGCGAGGAAAGAATCAACCTCGGTTCTCAACCTCGGAGCCAATGGTCTCAACTTTCACAGTTTGCACTATATTTCTATCTGAATCTATCATTTCAGTCTTTCTTCTTACTATTGTCTTGTCACTATATGTAGACAGTCTCTAGTCCTAAATCCATTTCGTGACAAAGTGGGTGCTATCGTCCGGTGAATCATCTTTGTTACGTTCAATTCTGTGATCTTGACAAAGTGGGTGGCGTCGTCCTTGGGATCATCTTTGTTGGGATCAATTCTAGATTCATAGATTGTCTCTGTAGAAAGTTCTGGAAATAGATTTCAAAAAAAATCCCCTAGACTTGAGCTATATTAAGACTGATCCAGCTATAAGTTTTTTTCCACAGGTTCCAGTTAGTATAGAGGATAGTGGTTGTAAGGTTGTTTATGACTTAGAAGTAATTGATGGCTAATGGAATTTTTTTCTTGACAGGAAAGTAAATTCGGGTTTTGGGTAGCTGGATAACTTGAATTTTTTTCAGGTAGTTATTAGTCAGACTTGGTGCTAGTCTGAGTGCGGGTTTTTGCGACAGCATATTCATAGTAGGTAACAGTAAATTTTTCTTGTTCCTTTTTTGTCATTTCCCCTCGTTGTGAGTACTGCTGATTTGTCAGGTAAGATGGCTGAATTGGTCAAGCTACTTACTGCATGGAAGGACGCAGCTAAAAGCATGGGGATGAATGAGGCCGAGACTAGGGCTTACATTATGAGGGAACAGGACCGGCAGACGGAGAAAGAAGAGAAGACCCGACAGGCAGAAGAGAGAAAAGCAGAGGGAAGCCCAGGAGAGAGATAGCAGAGAAGGGAAGAGCCCAGGAGAAGATAGCAAGTAGATAGCAGGAGAGGGAAGCCCAGGAGAAGATAGCACAGAGGGAAGCCCAGGAGAAGTTAGCACAGAGGGAAGCCCAAGAGAGGGAGAAGGCAGCAGAGAGACAGCATGAACTTGCCCTGCGTTCACTGGAACTGCAGTACCGATCTTCGGAAGGCAGTTCGGCTAACGGAGATTCTCCCGGAGCAGGGGCAACAGACACCTCAGGAAACGGAGGGCCCCGGATGGCAGCCATGAATTTTCCGATGGACTCTTTTCCTAACGGGAATGAGAAAATTGAGGTATTTTTAGAAAAATTTGAACGGATGGCAAAGGCATACGGGCTGGATGATAGTCTTTGGTGTCTCAAATTATCTCAATCTCTAAGAGGACATGCGTATGAGGTCTATAGCAAGATGCTGGTAGATGACCAAGGTAACTTTGAGGCTCTGCGGAACGCCCTGTTACAGCGATTCCAATGGACTCCCCGGAAGTGCCAAACGATGTTTAGGGAAAGTCGACTGGAGAAGGGAGAAAGTTTTCCCCAATTCGCGGAGAGGCTGAGGAATTACCTCACTCGCTGGAGAGAGTTGTCGGGTTTGGCTAAATCGTTTGAAGGACTCGAAGAGCTCATCATGTGCGAACAGATAAAGGCCAACATGTCTCCGGACTTAAGGAAGTACCTGGCGGAGCAGGGCGCACAGCAACTGGACCAGATAATTCTATTTGCAGAAAGGTTCCCAGACGGCCCAGGCCGAAGTACTGGGCCAGAAAAGAAAACACCCTGACCTGCCAGCCCCGGACAAAGGAGCATCTTCATCGCATTCGCCTTCCTCTTCAGCTCACCAACCGCAAGGGCCGTCTCGCAAGGAGCCCCCTCCCAGTCATAACATGCGCTCCCAGCCGCCTAACAGAACACAGGGGCCGACTTCTCATGAACCCGTCAGGAACCGGGGAGATAATGAGAGATATTGTAGGTTCTGTCGGACTACTTCTCATTGGACAACACGGTGCCCAAACAAACAACCCGCTCATCAGATGGCTTGTTTAAGGCCTGTGAGGGTGAAACAAGGGAAGAAGTGGAAACCCTTCCAGTCAGAGAAGTTGTTTTTTCCAACAGCGGGCCAGCAGAAGTGAACGGGACTGAGACTACATGCTAGGGGGGGGGGGGGGGGGGATGGGGGGGGGGGGGGGGGGGGGGGGGGGGGGGGTTATTTGACAGCGGGCTTACCTACCCCAGCATAGTCGCCCGACATCTGGTGAAGCCCTGGCAGATGACGAAAGAAAAAAGTGAATATTGGTGGAGTTTTAAGGAAAGGGACTTCACAGTGCTTTCCCGTAGCCAATATTAAAGTGAAATGTAAGTTCGTGTCTGGCACCATCAAGGCAGCTGTAACGGCTCAGCCAGCCTATGACTTCATTCTTGGCAACCCATATTTGGTTTTGGGGAACCCGACCACACCGATCCTTGCTGATGCAAGGGGGCCTACTGCAGGCCAGAAACGTGAAAAAGGAGAACCCCTAATTCACGAAGCCCCCGAGAGAGCTCGAACATAACTGTCGTGCTAAGGAGAGGTTCAATGCCTCCGACGACAGCGGTATGTTATTTGCAGAGGCAAATTCGCCCGCCAGCCCTGTTCAGCCAACCGGCCAAACAGTGGTGAAGACGCCTCTGATTCCGGAAGTACACTCTTTGTTGTCGGGAATTAGGCCCCCGATGGTATTAGCTTCCTCAAGTGAGGAACATACTGACAAGAGCAGTATTACATATGTCAACGACCAGCGCCATCTTCATAGGGCACAAGATAGCGGTCTGAGCGAGCATATAGTTCCAACCAGCCCTGGAGCCCCATCCGACCAGCACTTTACTCAAACGGAGGAGGACAGTGATCTGAGTATCCGTTTGCCTATAGACGGAGATGGGCCCCACAACTCTCGTATCTCGTTTACAGGAAACGACTCTTGTAACGAGCAGCCTGAAAAATTGGCTATCTTTTCCAATTCGTTTCACGGAACATTGGAACCAGTTACTGAGAGCTTTAACTCAGATTCTCCGCGATCTAACGGGATCTTAAACCGTCAAGTGTCACTGCAGGACACATTCCAACTGACGCCAGTAACTCTCACAGGGGAGGGCAAGGTTGAAGGTAGAACCAGGGTGTTAGACGGAGAGCTCCCGTGGTCTACATTTTCATCTCACCAACTTTTCAGGCCAGAAAAGAGTGAGAAAAGCGACCTTACGCATTTGCAAGGAGCTATTTTGGAGAGCTCTGTCCCGCTTCAGATTGGTAGGGGAAGAGCGAGTCCAGAACCACTGCCAGGGGCAGATCTTACCTACCTTTCTCCAAAGGTAGAAGCTATTGAGGTCGATCGTGATCCAATAGACACCCAGCAAGAAATCGGAGGCTCTACACCAGAGGAACCCGAGACGTTGCATCGTTCTCGCACGGTACCAGCAGTCACAACCCTGCTGACGCGCAGCGAGGAAGTCGTCATCGCCAGGTCGCCACAGCGCCCGTCGGTCACATCAGCTGACCAGGACAGCCTTTTGACGGTCATAGCAAGGGAAAGTTCAGACCCGCCATTAGACGGCACAGGTCTGAAGAGAGATCAACTCTCCCAACGGAGCATAGGAGCTCATTCTAGGAGAGGAGGAAGGAGGAAACGCAAAAGAGGAAGGTCGAAGAACACTGAATAGGAGGGGTAAGGACAGACAGCCTTGTAGACAGAGTTAAGGGCCAGTGTGAAACACAGAGATTTCAGTAATGAGATCGATGCTCAATCTTCGAAGGTGGGAGTGATGTGACGAAAGTACTGAGATTCTGTCTTTCAAATGGCCCATGTCTTTTTCTCCTTGCATTTTGTTCACTATATTTTAGGAGGGATTACAGGTAATCCTTCTCCATGTTTCTTCTCCTTCTATTATTTACGTTTTTTTTCAAGATGAGATCACGAGGGAGTTTGATCTCATCTGCTTTATGGTTCTTCTTTATGTGTTTAGAATGGGGGTGTAGGGAATTAGAAAGTATTATTCTAGATTAAGATTATAGATGCTAGATCAGGATTGGCACCAGATTGTCTTTTTTTTTAAAGATATTGCGTGGCCATATACGCATTTTTCGGGAGTTAAATTATTTGCGGCCATTTTTGCTTCATTTCCGCAGTATAGGGCTAGGCTTAATCTCGTTTCTTTGTCTAAAACCCATGCACGTTACATCAGAACGATCTAGGTTCTGATTGGCTGAGAGATAACTGCAGTTGAAATGCAGAGCGCCCATTGGCTTTAAGAACCACGCCGCGCATATGACGTCATGAAGTCGGCGCGTGGGGGTCTTGATTATAAAAGGCCTATATTTCATAAGCTTCTTTCTCTTTTAATGAAAATTTGCCAAAGCCGGGTGCCAGAAGCAAATTGTCGATTGCCTTCAGTTGGACATTCGAGATTTGGTAAGCATGAATTTTTGCGTGAGGACTTTATTTAATTTTTCTAGTCCTAGCCGATCATTTAAGTTTCTTTGGGCAGTTTAGTTTAATTTAATTCTTAACTCCAGAGCCATCAATTCGATCTGAGTGATAGACATGAGAAACTAGGTCCATTTAATTCCTTGTTGAAAGAATAGCGGCATGGTTTAAAAGTTGAGATATCACCGCTTTGTATTATTGCAAAGTCGGTCGGGAGAGAAACTCGCATCTGCGAATTTTATTTATTTACAGAATAGTCGGGAGCGCGTAATGTGTATTTTTATTTGTGATTTTAGTGACAGTATTGATGCTCGCTATTTATATAGTTACGCATATATCTGTGGACGGGAGTGAAAGAGGCATAATTTGGAAGCGCGTGGGCGCGTTGGTTACGGAATTGTTATTGATACGACGTTCAGAGGGACGAGGGGGAGATAAGCACGTGGTCATAAAATTACAAACACGTGGTTGAACTACGGGGTTTTCAATTTGATAACCAGGGGTTATGTATAACTTTTGACGGCATGTAGATGCTAGCGTAAACAGGGTTATAGGTTATTGATTGTGCTTTGTTATTCTGTGTATTCAGAAGATGGAGATGACATTTATTTATGTTAAGGGAATTATTTTGTATTTCATTTTGAATGTGATTACTATTATTGACGGGAATTTTAGGAATTCCTTGAGAAGGCTAGTTTTAGTTGTGTTAAACATTACGGCATTAGTGTCAGCGTAAGAAGTAGGCCACAGTACGTCTGCCCAGACGGGCCATTGAAAATATGGTTGTTGCTCGGAGTTAGTCAGGCAGAACAGGCGATCTGGGTTAGCCAATGTTTACCTTGTGGGCTCAGGTAGAGAAGGGAGCTCAGTGGGGGGGAGCGGACTTTGTTTGCATGATTTTGTATGGTGGTGCATAACGGGAGAGAGTAGGGGAGCTGTATTGATTATAGACGGGGGAGACTTAAGTGTTAAAGACTTAAGGGTTTGTCAGGAAGTTAATTGTTATTTGTAATAGAGTATTAACGTTTTGTTTAGCTGTTGTTTTTGCTTTTGTCTAAACAGCAGGTGCCGGGTTTTTGTGGGAATGAGAGCGGAATTTTGAGACCACAAAATTTCTCCCACGGCAAAGTTGGGGCATTCGCAGAACCGCAAGGGTTTTACGTTAGTTGCCAGTAGTGGACGGAGAGGAAGAAAATACGTTTTCCCAACCAGGGGAAGACATTTTCCAGCGAATAGGATTTTTGTGGATAAATCCTGAGCTCTGACGCTCGTTACACACGCAGATTTGGCAGGCTGCCAGCGGTGTGGTAATTTTGTGTTCGTTTCTTCACGGCCATAATAAAGCCGACAGCCCAGTTATAGGTACTCGGGCAGGTAATTTCCGAGTGGTAGAAGTCCGCTACAGTTCCAGTCCAGAATCCAGTGGGGTTCTGTTAACCCTCAGTCATCAAGTCCAGAGTTAGTGGAGAGAGATAGGGTAAACATTCTCTCTACTGAAGTCAGCACAGATAGGCAGAACTGTTAGTTTTGGTGAATCATAGCAGAGGACAGCTGCTGAAGTTTAGAGGTGCAGTTAGTTGTGTTCAGGAGATTCCAGGATAGGCTGTGTAGAACCGAAGTCTGTGCAGAGATTGTGTAGTCACTTCGCCGTCGTTCCAGCTATCAGTGGACTTAGAGTTAGAGTTAGAATTTAGAACAGCTAGTTTGGAGTGTAGGCGACATCAAGTGCAGTGTAGTTCATTTCAGTTAACCTTACCTTCTTTCTCCATACAGGTTGCAATTGTGGGAGAAGGGTTGGGGTTGATGCATTTTTTAACTGTGCTTGCTTTTGTTTCAGGAGTGCATCCTCGCACTTGATGTAAGGGACATGCATATGTTTGTTGTTTATAGGTGTATAATAAACTTGTATAAATTGTAGCTGGCATCAGTCATTTCCTTTAGTACAGTAGCTATATGTTGTCTGTACCTTGGTGTTTGTGAATCTTAATTGAACCTTATCCCCATAGGGTAGTTAGAGGTGGTTCGAGGCCATAGCAATTTAAACGTCCGAAGTGGCGAGGAAAGAATCAACCTCGGTTCTCAACCTCGGAGCCAATGGTCTCAACTTTCACAGTTTGCACTATATTTCTATCTGAATCTATCATTTCAGTCTTTCTTCTTACTATTGTCTTGTCACTATATGTAGACAGTCTCTAGTCCTAAATCCATTTCGTGACACTTCTATACATCAATTGTATCCTTCTGTACATCTGAGTTGTTGATAGCAACATGTGTGTTACATTCTTCTGTCTATCAGTAGCATTTCTCTGTCATACTCTACCACCCATCTGTAACATTTGTCTGTTATACTCTACCACTTATCTGTAACATTCTTCTGCCCAACAGTAACACTGGTTTGTCATAATCTACCGCCCATCAGTAACACTGGTTTGTCATAATCTACCGCCCATCAGTAACACTGGTGTGTCATAATCTACCACCCATCAGTAACACGGGTTTGTCATAATCTACCGCCCATCAGTAACACTGGTTTGTCATAATCTACCACCCATCAGTAACACTGGTTTGTCATAATCTACCACCCATCAGTAACACTGGTTTGTCATAATCTACCACCCATCAGTAACACTGCTTTGTCATAATCTACCACCCATCAGTAACACTGGTTTGTCATAATCTACCGCCCATCAGTAACACTGGTTTGTCATAATCTACCACCCATCAGTAACACTGGTTTGTCTATCTACCGCCCATCAGTAACACTGATTTGTCATAATTTACAACCCATCAGTAACACTGGTTTGTCATAATCTTCCACCCATCAGTAACATCTCGCCGCATCAGTACTGCTTTATTATATCTTCACTTTTTGCCAAAATTGACCTGAGGTCATATTTTTATATAAAGTAGTTTAATCTATCATCTTACACAATATCTAACAGTTAACTGTCTGGATCATCATGAACAAATTTGATT
Source organism: Oreohelix idahoensis (assembly GCA_024509875.1). Lineage (NCBI taxonomy): Eukaryota > Metazoa > Mollusca > Gastropoda > Stylommatophora > Oreohelicidae > Oreohelix > Oreohelix idahoensis. Next base: position 55,874 of record JAMPIV010014949.1, on the reverse strand, counting down.
TTAATGTGATATATCCTTCTATTCAACTAGTAACCCACAAACTTTAAACGTGTTTTTCTCAGAACTAGCTGAAGTGGAGATGGAATAAAGCATTACTAAGGCGTGGACGTCTGAGAGTGTACGAAGAAGAAGAATTTCTTTACAATAAAACCATACTTAACTGTAACTGCAAAAGGAAAATACCTACTAGAGATAATATAGTATTAAGCATAAAATAAATACAAACAAAAACATTTTTTTTAAACAACTTTATTCACATTTCGTGGAAATTTACAAAGACATGTGCATTAAAACATTGACAATAAAAGCATGAATATAAGTATAAAAATGAAAATACAAAGAGCAGCGGTTAAAAAAAAAAACCTTTCACTCCTTGCACACTCATTTATACACTCTTTGTTGTGCTCTAAAGTTATACGTTGCGTGGTACAGATAAGTTGTGAGTTATTTTTTGCCCGTCTGAGTAGAGTGGATGGTGATAGGTACGTGAGAAAGGTGTGAGAAATAGATTTCACGGGTAGTAGCTCAAGGAAAAAGATATGTCTCTGGAATGAGTAAGTTTCTCTATTCCAGCCTATCTATACGACTGTAATTTGGTACAAGACAACCTTGCCCTCCTCATACATATAAATATAAGTTTAACTACGCACACACACAGCTATGTGACAACAAGACACACATACGTGAAAAAAAAAATACGGTTAATTGGGTATGGGTCTGACCAACACACAAAGTTTAAGTTTCTTTGTTGTTTTTTATCATTAAACTTGACAACACCAATTATCTAAAGAAAGATCAAACAAATCAGATTTACATACAAAAAGGTATGAAATAACAAAAATAGATGCACCCTCCCCTTATGGAGAAAACTTACCCAAAGGTGGAAGGTTAGCACTAAGATACAGAGTAGACAGTAGAGTAGACACAATCTTACTCTATAGGTTACAGTAAAGTAAACAAATTAGGCAAATCCAGAGTTGGTAAAATCTCTGTAACAAAGAAAAATATTCACTCTCTCTTGCAAACAGTAGCCGCTCTCTCACTCTTATCTCCTAGGAGATATTCCTCATGCGTACAACTATCCAGTACAATTTCCTCCTTTGGCCCCAGTTCATCCTCTAACAACAACTTTTGAAAGGAACGCCAAATCTGGTAGTTATTTAGCTAACAAATGTTACTGTGAATAGTCGATGTAAGAACGTGCTCTTGTGGTTCACAATTTAAAAAAAGAGGCAAATACTCCAGTATTGGAAATACGTCTGGTTGCAAAAAAATGTTTACAATGATAAATGAGGATAATCCTATCGGCTGACTCTATATTAGAGTGCCGATTCTGTCTGGATGCTTCGCTTGACTACGACTGTCAGAAGTCGGGAATAAATGTTTTCTTTTGTACACCCTAGTGGGCTGATAAACTTGAAAAATATTGCTGGGTTTGGTAAGTCCAGTTAAATTACTCTTAGTGTCAGAACTGTTCTCATGTATCTTTGGCGAGTACACGCTTATAATGAAGATCGGTACCGCTTCAAACCAATTTGAGGCAAAGGTAACTAACAAAGTAAAAATTCCCAGACCAAAACAAATAAAAGAAAAGACCGCTGGACGCTCTTGATCAGATCTGCTAGGAATATACGAAAAATTTATGGAAAAATCCAACTATTCTATATAGCTATATATATATATGCACACAGACGGGGACAAGACGATCTCTTATCCACTCCATCAATCCTGATTAAATTAAACGGCACAGTGTGTTTTCTTTAGCCTACCCTATCGCGCGTCGCTTAGCAAGTGTAGGCTGGATTGAGTTATGCGACTCTCCCTCCTGCTCGCGGTGAACGATCAGCGTACGGTGTCAATTATCACAAACTATCACCAGTCGCGAAGTAGCTATTAATTTGCTCGGCGTCTGATAGTTTTAAATCGTATGAAATTAAATAATTTTGCACTATAATAAATACGCACAATGTAATAAAGCGTGCATTCTTTTCTGTCACTATCAGTCGCGCCTAGCCTATAAACCAGTCAGCTAAAACCGTCTCTTCTTGTGTGAGGAAAGCGTGTGGTGAAAATTAAATGATTATAACTGAACATCTAGTATGAAATAGCTACGCGTTATTTTTATTTCACTAGTTTGCTAGAAAATCAAGTGAATTATAATGGTAAAAGCTAACACTTTTAATTGGTAAAAGCTAACACTTTTAAACACGAAGCACTAATTTCAATAAGAAATCACTGAAAAATCCCCACGAATTCTAGAGGTAGGGTGGGCAGGGGCTATTATATTGTGATTGTGAATCACTTTTGTCACACTCGCACCGACCCGAACAACAATAAAACTCTTGATTTCTAGAGGCAGGGCTATAATTTATTTTTTACAACCCATTCAGTGACAAAGCAAATACATTAAACAAATAAACTAGCGAACATAACAAAACAAAACTAAACAAAACAAAAACACCCAACAGTGCCCGATGCTAATCTGAAGAAGCAAACAAAGCACAGAATAGTTAAAATCATAATATAATACTGAATGAGAAACACCACGCTCTCACCTGTCAAACTGTCCTACGCCGCCACCTGACACACTCAACTATCACACACACACACACACACACTCATGTGTGTCGTCCAATGCGACTAGTATGGTGTTGTGCATGAGGCTGGCAACCTCACCATGTAACACAGATTGCCACCGAAACCACTACTGCAAGGGCAAACTCTCAGCTATCACACACACACACACTCATGCATGTCGTCCAATGAGACTAGTATGGTGTTGTGCATGAGGCTGGCAACCTCATCGTGTAACACAGATTGCTACCGAAACACTACTGCCCTAGCATATGAATACTTAATATGGAGGCAAACCACACTGTTGGCCCCATGCTCCCTCAGGAGCGGAGAAGAGAAATATATACCTTGAAGTGAGCCCACGTGCTCTCACAACCATTCCTCACATAACCATAATTAAATAATCATAAAATGGACATAAAATAATATTCAACTATATGTACAACAAATACTCTCAATAACGCGAATAAGCTACTACCTCGTAACCGATCCACATCAGTATTCGTTACTGAATTCTGAAGCATGTCGTATGTGACGACTGGGGCGCCTGGCAACAAGTGTGTCGTATATGACCACATCACATGAAACACATCGTTACCGAAACAACCACTGCAATAGCATAAAAATGCTTCTTGTCGGCTTGTGATAGACACCAGCCACATTGGTGTTTCCATGCTCCGCCGGGAGCAACCAGAGAAACACATGTCTCAACAAAGGAGTGGCCTCGCGCTCTCCAGAAATCTAAATGACTATTCTCACCTCACAGTAACCCATTAAATATATACAGTAGAATTATGATAAGTAGGCTATCGTGAAATACACTCAATTCATCATCATGTGACGTATTCTTTCCAGAACGTTGTCTCCATTACAGCTGCTCTGAACGCATCACGATTCTGGGCAAGTCGACCTGCATCAAAAGACAAGTTTCAGACTCTCTGTGATGCCATTATGGATTTCTTGGCAATTGTACATCCAGTAGTTGCCATTGCGCTTTATGGATGGTTCTGGCCGCTTACCATTACAGTCCAAAGCCCGATACCAGGCTTTTCCAACTCCTGCCCTAGAAGCCGTTGTCAAAACACTCAGTTACTTTTACATAAAAGAAATAAAATAATTACTCTTGACTTTAACAAAACTGGCATTAACACGAAAACTATCTCTTTCTTTCCTTTACTGGGGAAAATTATCTTAATCTGCTTCCCACCCACGTGTCAATTCACGCGATCTAAAACTGCGTAACATTAAGTGATAACTAAGAGTGTTACCGCAGACCCCTCGCGCCGCTTTTATACAATCACCACGTGGCTCTCCCTGTTGCCATCTTCCCAACTAGTTAATATTATCTAAATTGCAGTTTCTGATAACATTTCTGTCCAGTTTCATGTATAAAACACTCTCCTACTAAATTTGCCCTTCTCTGATGAATGAAATACTTGATACTAAATTCTCACATCTGGATTTAGGCTTTGCGTGCCTAATAAAACCTATCAAACATTATTTTCACTCATCTATCATTTCAAGACTAAATTATAATGTCCTAAAAAGACATTTCCTTTGGAAACACATCTATCTATATCACTCAACATTAAAATAGCCACATCGATATTATTTCCGAATTATATAAACCTAATTCTAATTTAAATTAACTCACGTGCTCAAGGCATTTACAGCTTGGCTCTGTCTGTCTTCTTCGTCTGTTCTCACTGGGCGGCTGTCTCAACAATAGACCAGTTTCGCCGCTTGCTACCCCTTTTATAAACCCTTGCCTAACCACTCAACTTACTCCGCGCGCACAGTAATGCGCTACTTAAACAACACTCGCGATATTTTGCTCTAGAATGCATGAAAACACAAATAAAACCTACAGCTATTTAATATAACACACGAGTATCAAATATGATTCACAACTATACACCACAATTAATTTCTCAGGCTTTATTGTGGCCTCATTACATATCTTCTACTTCAGACTTTTCACAACCCAGAATGCTTTGCGCACATCGACAATAATCTGCCTAGAAACAGGTAGGGGGCGGGCGTCTCCTTTTCGGCCCCATCACACTAATAACACATTTAACAAAATGGTTCTAGAAAACTGCGTGCTTAGACTATCCAAACATTCTGAGTGTCAAGTGATGGCAGGTTTAGGAAAACACAGTTTATATATCACATTATATTTCTCTGATCTATAGATGTTGTTAATTTTCGCGCTAGTGTGTTGTAACGGAAAAATCAGAAACAGTATTACAAGATAAAGGCTTACAGGTAGGCTTTTTCGGGCGTTGCTGGCAACATCACAGGACTTTTTTACGTGTTAACGGGTTCTCGAAGGTTTATTTTGCCGCGACCTCGACATCAAAAGCGTACTCGGGAATTTGTGGATTTCCCTTCGTAGACTTCAAAAAGATTCTGTGTTTTTCACGTGCGGTCTGTCAGGTATTGTATGATTTACAGATAAGCTCGCGTGAGAAGACGAGGTAAACAAACCTGATTCGCTACCTGTTATGACAGGCAGGTCACGAAAGTTTGTAAACACATCGTTTGCTTGTGTTCAAAGAGAAGAGGCGGGGATGAAAACGTACGCTTGTGTGAGTAAAGACAGTCAGTAAATGCATGGTTTTTGCTAGCAAATCATAGAGCTCTACGAGGTTGCGAAGACTGTCAGATTACTGTAGGCTCTTTTTCCATTATGCGTCACACGTTGCACCTTTTTTTTTTTTGGTAATGATAATGTTGATTTACTATGTAGATATATTGTAATTTCCTTGTGTAAATAACTAAAATCTTCACAGAAATGTGGATAACGGTTGTTGTGGCCAGTAAACTCCCTCAGGTGCAAACTTTAGGCCACCACACACACGAAGGTTAAGATTTCCGTCGCATTGGAAAATAATAAAACGAAGGGTACTTAAATTTACTTAAGCTAAACGCAGGTGTCCGATTTCGCTGATTTACGATGTCAAGATCTCAAGTCCGGCTTATATAACATAAAATCCCGTGCTGGACCGTGAATTGTGATCTGAAAGAATGCCCTTGGGACAAAGAAGGAGTCTTGGTTCATCCAGTGCAATTTTAAATGGATGTCTGGTAGTGTCTTGGGAATTGAATTAAGCATAATGGCTTTGACAATGTCTGTTATTTGTTTCGTATGTGCGTCCAGTGTGTCTTGTAAGATTTTTTGGGGCTGGTATAATTGTACTACATGTATAGAAAATGTGTTCCTCGCTTTCCTGTACATTCGCCTGGCACATCTTGCATCGTGATTTTCGTTTCAATCTGTGTGCTGCTCTTTCTGTGGTGGGTGTCATGTTATATAAAAGTCGATATGTGACTTCTGTGGCTTTTGGTGCGATGCTTTTGTTGTGAAGATCGGTGAAAATCTCAATTTAATCTGTTATAAAGTAATTGTAACCTCTTTTAATTTTATGTGTAAAGGTGGTGCTTGTAACCTGACTAAGTGTTTGTAACTTTTGTTTGTTTTCTGGTTAATTAAAATTGCGTTTCCTCGGATGGCTTGTTTGCATGTCCTGTAAAAGGGTGGTAGTGTGCCGTAATGGTGTGGGACATTGTTCTTTAGTAGTCTTAGTCTAGCAAGTCTAAGCCTACGTAATAATGGGCTAATGTGTGTTGTTCTGGGTCTCTTATTATATTTCCTACATGTCTGATTCGAAGGGCCTTGATTTTTGTCCCTATATCCTGGAGGGAAATTCTCCTGAATATTTTCTCTTGCATGAGTGTTTGATGTTTAATGCTAAATAAAGTGTGCCCAAAAACAAAACTCCTTATCTCCTTGTTTGTCTCTGTCACCGTATGTTGTGGAGGGTCACACACTGTAGCAATGTAAATTATTTTTGGAATAATAAAATAGTTCACTATTGCACTTCTGGAAAAAATGGTTGCATTTTTGTATTTGTAGCAGTGTACCGTGTCTGTGATATGTGCGACAACATTCTGCCATGTGACTTTGTGTGTGCGGTTTGGGTGAGATGGGAAGTACATACCGTACAGTTTCATGTTTGTTGTTGACGTTAAATCAAAGGGATAATCTGCTTTGTTTTTCCATCTGACTATACCCATAATTGTAGACTTTTGGACGTTTAATTTTTACCCACTACCTTTACCAAAAAGCGTGAATGTGTCTAGAATATTTTGTACAGACCTATCATTGGGGGAAAGAAGGTAGTATCGTCTGCGTAGGCAAGCAACTCTTGTTCCAATTTACCCTGAATAAAAGTGCCTCTGATAGTACTGTCTTGTCTAATTTTCTCTAGCAGTGGTTCTAGAGTGAGTACATAGAGTAGAGGAGAAAGGGGACATCCCTGCCTAACAGATCTTGTCAGCCTGAAGGTCCCAGTAAATGAATGATTTACCAAAACTTTGCTTTCAGGTTTTGTGTATAATGTATAATTTTAATCCACTTTCTGAAGTATTCACCAATGTTGCACGGTGTGAATTTGTTTGTTAGGGTTTTTGCTAAAATGTTATAGTCTGTAGTTTTTAAGCTTTGTTTTCTCCGGGTTAGAACAAAAGAAACATGTCCTGGTATAAGGCCTAAATATATACGAGGGATGGTCAAAAAGTAATGCCTCGTAATTTTTAATTTCATTCAATAGGCAAGAAAACAGATAAAATTTACACTGAAATGTAGCCCCAAGTCTGAACTTCAAAAATGTATTTCTCAATGTAGTCTCCGTTATTTGTTACAGTTTTTGTCCATCTTCTCACAAGGGCATGTATCCCCGCACGGTAAAAATTTGTGTCCTTTTTCCTAAACCGCTGGCGTACGGCGCGTTTAAGGGTCTTGGTGTCCTCAAAGTGATGTCCGCGAAGATCTTCTTTCAGTGGTCCGAACAGATGGAAGTCAGAAGGTGCAAGATCGGGACTGTAAGGGGGATGTGGTAATAATGTCCAGCCAAATTCTGCAATCGCATCAATGGTGCGTTTAGCGGTGTGTGGCGTGGCATTATCGTGCAACAGTAGTGCAGTTCTCTGATCTTTTAATGGGTAAAGTCGCCGAAGACGACCTCTAAGCTTCTTCAAAGTTTCAATGAAACGGTCTGCATTCACCGTATTTCCCTGTTCCAAGAAGTCGAGAAGAATCACACCCTTCTCATTCCAAAACACGGAGGCCATAACTTTCCCTACAGATGGTGAACTTTTGAACTTCTTTCTTGTCGGTGATGTTGTGTCTGTCTGTCAACATTCTGGGTACCCACCGTGCACAAACTTTTGAATAACCCAGGTCTTTAATGATGTTCTGGACACTGCCTTTACTAATGGACAACATGGAAGAAAGTTCATCCAGTGTTACCCGACGGTCACTACGAATGATGCCATCAACTCGATGAATGTTGTGTGGAGTCACTGCGGTAGACGGACGGCCAGTCCGCTTTGCGTCAGCCATTGAGGATTGACCTACTTCAGCTTCGTCACAACGATGTACCCAACGTCGGACAGTGCTAAGATCCACTGTTGAATCTCCATAAACATTCTTCAAACGTTCGTGGATGCGAATTGGGGTCTCGCCTTCAGCATTGAGGAATTCTATGACATAACGTTGTTTTAACCGAACGTCTTTGGCAGCCATTTTTAAACTGTTACAGTGGTGCCACCTGTTACTGAAACAGGTTGGTAATGCTTTACAGTGCAGAAGAGTGTTTGAGGAATCCTGCTAAATTTACATATTGCACACCGATGCAGTATTTACATACATAAAAAATAGGAGGCATTACTTTTTGACCTTCCCTCGTACTACAAAAGCATACTTGTAATTGTTATTCATAATGAGAATCCGCTTTTTAATGTGAATTACTATATTTATACAAAATATTAAATATTTGCAACGTAAGATAAAAAAATATTTTCTGCAATTTTATATTCCACAAACATTTGCTTAATTATCTAAACTCCATTGAAAAATACGAAAAATTTAGAATGAAAATTACATGTACTCATTAGCTTTATAAAAAGCTGCTTGATTACCTTGAAATTAAAAAAAAAAAAAAATTATTTCCCTAGGCGCTCATCGTTTCTGGCCTAATTATGAAGCAGCCGTATTTAAAATTGTTTTTTTTTTCTGGTTTTTCAAGGGCATCATATCTTAAGACCTATCAACATGCCAAATTTCAGACTTCTAGTAGTTTAGAAGTGGTCAAATAATTTCGTGCGGACAGACGGAAAGACGGAATCGCAAATCTCACTTTACTTTATACGTACATAAGATATATAATTTAGTCAATCAGTCAATCAATACCCTTTAGCTACCTAAGGTGCATAGGCCTTCAACAAACACATACCAATCCTCCTGTCACGTGACATCAGCTTATGTTCACTCCACGTCTTCTTCATAATTTTCACGTCTATTACAAGCTCTCTTCTCCGTGTGTTTTTTGGCCTGCCTCTCTTATGGCGGTTCCAGAACAAGGACTGCCTTGTAATGTTATCAACTGGTTTCATATAATGTAGCACATACATAATTAAACACTATTTCTGTTAAAATCCACCCCCAGACATTTGTGATGTCATACAAAGGGGAGTGAGTTTTTGTGACAAAGTGTGAAATGGGAGGGGGGGCAAATGTCAAAAATTACGTGATACGTGGACGACCCAGAGTCCCGAGTTCCTAGTTCAGGTTATAAACGTAAGCACTGACTTTGAATTATCATTTCACAATGTTTTAATGCGCGTTTTTTTTAAATAATATTCAAGTAAATTACTGCTTTTTCCATTTCTGCCAGTCAACGTGGCAGAAAACCCAACAATTAGGGCTGTCTATACTTAATAACATCAATAGTTTTCAAATTACTGCCGAATGTTGAAAGGTTTGGCAATTCTTCTCGTCAATAAAGTTTCTCACGGACTAAAACGGTTACAGCAAATTGAGCCACAAGATTTTCCTCTTGTCCAGTACGCAGAAGAAGCGTTAAGTCTTTGGAAACTTCGAATAAATGATAGACGATCAATACCACTATTTCCAACATCAGAGTGGAACGTATACCAACTGCCACGCCAAGATGTTGCTCGTACTATTAACTATGTTGAAGCGTAGCATGAGCGAGTTGGTGTTATATTTAGAACTAACTGTAATGTTTACTGTGTGCGTGATGTATTGCGGAGGGAGGAGAGGATGGTCGAAAACAGAGTTTCACAGTTACGCTATCATCGTATCATAAAGAATCTGTTCCATGTTTTGATAATCGGCAAGTACGTGGTAAATGGATGAAAGGAGTGTGCTAGGAAGAAAAATAGCAAACACGCAATTTTAAAAAAAAATTATCGGCAAGAACCGTACTTTGAATATTTTTTCCTGAAATAGCCCTGTATATTGGATATTAAATTCTGTTCTTATTTGTTTTCATTTTCAGTTGCTTTTATTCTGTGAAAATAAATATAATCATATAATTTATGAAATAAATACAATGCATGAATATTGTTTACTCCATTTTGTGATCAACATTTAGCACACCACGTTTATGATAGACCACTTTTAGACAGATGTGCTGTTAGACAAAACAACCATTAGGCGAAAATGCTTTAGACCAAAGTGAATTTATACCAGAGTGCTTTAGACAAAATGGTTTCAGACACAAAAAATTTTTAAACCAGTGTAACCTACACCGATCGCTAAATAGCTTAAAACCCAGTATGAACGCTAAATACGCCATGCTGAGAACATTTATCAAATGCTGATTATGTGGAACTGGATGTTTACTTTGTAATTAGTCGCGAACAAGAAAGTTATCATTTCCTTTTTATTTCTTTATGGAGCTTGGAAAAAAAGTTGGTTTGGTTTGGTTTGGTTTTAAGGACTATTTTCATTGCACACGAACAACACCATCAGTGCTCCGATCTTCTCCCTTAGATCACACAAGGAGGATCTCAGCACAGTGCACGACCTCCGTGGTACCGGCGAGAATCCCAATGTGTGTATATTAGGAATCACACATTCTATAATTATTTTTGTGGTGGGTACGTTCCTAATTTTTAAATTTTGCCAGGGCAGCGGCCGTGTGTCCTATTCTTTACGATTTCCAACTACCGTGTGATTTTTAACGGGACCTCCTATTTTTTTCCCCTTATCCGAGAAGACAAGGCATCCAATCTCACTACCCAAAAGACCAGGGGAGAGTATGACATCATTAGGACCACTGGTTCTGAAAAAAATAATGTCCAAAAAAAGTAATATAAAATGTCCATAAAGTATCCCTCATCTGGGAATCGGACCCGATAACTCTAGAATTCGAGGCAGACGAAATACCTCTTAGCCACTCTGACTCCCTAAAATAATGTTACCGTACAATTATAAATGGGTGCTTGCGTAAAATAGACGGACTGAAAGTTGATGTTAAGATCACTAATGTGGAACTGATGACAAGAACAACATAGGTGCCAGTGTAACAAGAGATGAGAAGAACACGCTGCCGATCGTTAGAATAAAAACTGATAAAAACATGCTGATAGCTTTACAAGGTTGTCCTAGTAAAATCTGCTGATAGCTTTACAAGGTTGTCCTAGTAAAACCTGCTGATAGCTTTAAAAGGTTGTCCTAGTAAAACCTGCTGATAGTTTTACAAGGTTGTCCTAGTAAAACCTGCTGATAGCTTTACGTCCTAGTAAAACCTGCTGATAGCTTTACAAGGTTGTCCTAGTAAAACCTGCTGATAGCTTTACAAGGTTGTCCTAGTAAAACCTGCTGAAAGCTTTACAAGGTTGTCCTAGTAAAACCTGCTGATAGCTTTACAAGGTTGTCCTAGTAAAACCTGCTGATAGCTTTACAAGGTTGTCCTAGTAAAACCTGCTGATAGCTTTACGTCCTAGTAAAACCTGCTGATAGCTTTACAAGGTTGTCCTAGTAAAGGACATCACCAGCTGGAGAGAGGTAGAGGGAGACCTAAAAACACATTGAGAAGAGAGCTGAAAACATAAATGAAAGGGATAAAGAGATATGGAAAGACCTTGAGCGGATGGCACGTGACAAAAAGACCTAACACAGATTGTTGAAGGCCTATGCTCTTTATGGGAATGAGGGGTAATGAATGTATGGGGATTAATAATGAATGAAAGAGAAGATTAACCCCTCATTGCTGTTAGCTCTTGCTGGAAGGTGACGTTAAAGCACATGACGAAACAATGAAAGAAGATCTCTACTACTCCATCGGGTATGTTGTAAAAAGTGTTTTCTGTGAGGTCGTGCATGGGACTGGCAGCTTCATTATATCAAATATATGGTACTTGTGTGATATTTCACCGCTAAAATAAAATTTTCCAAATTTATTACCAAAACTGACAACCGTTCTTTTTCTTGACTGGAAAAGGTTGATTTCACATTGTAATTTGGGAGGGCAAGTTCGTCGTGCATTCATAGTTGACACGCTTACGACAGACCCGCCCTCAACCCGCCCCCCGGTATTTTAAGTTTATAAGCAATAAAACGGTATTGAATTGGGACCTAAGATGCGTCAACAGTGCTCCACTACCGCGATAAGTTACCGGGTTTCTGGTTCAAAGCTTGGTAGAGTCTAACCAGCTGTAAATGGGTACCTGACTCTGATCTTGAGTTAGAGAAGGCAACAGCAACGAGGACGGGAACAGGTGTCACGCATCAGTCTAACCAGCTGTAAATGGGTACCTGACTCTGATCTTGAGTTAGAGAAGGCAACAGCAACGAGGACGGGAACAGGTGTCACGCATCAGTCTAACCAGCTGTAAATGGGTACCTGACTCTGATCTTGAGTTAGAGAAGGCAACAGCAACGAGGACGGGAACAGGTGTCACGCATCAGTCTAACCAGCTGTAAATGGGTACCTGACTCTGATCTTGAGTTAGAGAAGGCAACAGCAACGAGGACGGGTGCAGGTGTCATGCATCAGTCTAACCAGCTGTAAATGGGTACCTGACTCTGATCTTGAGTTAGAGAAGGCAACAGCAACGAGGACGGGAACAGGTGTCACGCATCAGTCTAACCAGCTGTAAATGGGTACCTGACTCTGATAGGGACTGGCCTCCTCTGTAAATTATGCAGCTACGAACGAACATGTGTATGTCCTGATATGTGCCACGCTTCAGCGATCCTTGGTGATCTGTTCCCCTCACGGTCCTTTTCAGGGCCCACAAAAACCACAAAACTGCACCTACCACGGTCCTTTTCAGGGCCCACAAAAACCACAAAACTGCACCTACCACGATCCTTTTCAGGGCCCACAAAACTGCACCACGGTCCTGTTAAGGGCCCACAAAACCAACAAAACTGTACCCTGGCAATAAATCCTTTATTTGTTTTCACCGCTGGGTGTGGAGGGCTGGGTGGAGAGGGCTGGGTGGGAAGTTGGTCCCCCTCCCTCACTATGCACTGATCCTTGTCAAATATTTACCTAATCAGAGCCGGATTAACGTAGTAGCAAAAGTAGCATTTGCTACGAGTCACGCGCTTTTAGGGCCCCGCGCCAATAAATATGTACATCATTTTTTGGTCATCTTCTAATACGAGCGTTAAACCAATGATCTTGTGATGTATGCCATCTTTAGCGCCTTTTCATTTGATGTCACGAAATTGTGAGAGAAAGAGCATAACAGGGTGACTTAGTGTGACTCTTTTATGCGGTCTACTTTTGCAGACATAGAGCAAAAGGCCAAGGGACTGAGTGTGAACATTATCAAGCACGAACTCGTAGGAAACACAAACGAAATCGAGAGTATGATGATTTCAGTGGTTCCAGCACAATTGATGAATCTCAAACGCCTTCTCAGCAGTTTAAAAGCCGAAATAAGTTGTCCTTATTGATAGCTTGCTACCTTGTCAAAACGCCAGAAAGCTTATCAAAAGTTGAATGATGTATTTGGATTCCTTCGTCAGTCACAGTTGTTTACAAAATACATAGAGAAACATTATCCACGCAACACCTGGACCCATGCATACACAGATGGATCAGAAACAAATGCAACAGAAAATGGAGGTGGGGGCGTCTTTCTGACCTTAAGCACTGGTGCAGAAAAAAATGCTGTCAGTGGCGACAGGACGATTCTCCAACAACTTCAGAGCAGAGGCAGAGGCCCTGAAAACTGTAGCAGAGGTTATATTGACAGAAGAAAGCGCAGAGAGAAGGGTTGCTTTCTTTTCTGATGCACAGTCAGTAATTGCGGCATTGAAGAGCCAAAATAATACAGACCTGGATGATCTCAGAGTAGTGCTATAACCAGCTCCCCTCCTGGCTGCCTTTACCTTTCAGAGCAGAGTCAGGTATCCATCCACTTACAGCTGGGTAGATTGTAGCGTGACGCCACCATGTCTCCAGCCCACTACCTGTGTCGCGAGAAGCCTGCGCTGAAACCACGGACGCCCTCATAAATGGTTGCTTGTCTAAAATAGAAGGATTGTAGTGGTATGACAAAATCACTAATGTGCAACTGATGACACGAACCAGGCAAGTGCCAGAAGAACGAGACATGAGAAGAAGACGCTGAAGATGGATAGGATACACACTGAGCAAACTTGCTTATAGCTTTACCAGGCAGTCCTTGGTCTGGAACCCCCAGGGTAAGAGAGGCAGAGGAAGACCAAGGAATACAAATGAAGAAGAGAACTGATGACAGACAAGAAGAGGATGAAGAAATTATGGAACGACCTTGAGCTGATGGCACAGGACAGGAAGACTTGGTATAAAGCAAATGCTCCTTAGGGACTTGAAAGCTGATGATGATGATGATGATGACTAGGTTGAACGGGACGCGCCCCGCCAAGACGAGGCAAAAATTTTACATTTAAAAAAATAAATACACAATAATAATAATAATAATAATAGCCCCTTCAGTCATAACTGACCATGGGAATGCGCCCCCGAGGTAGGTAAAGGAACCCGTTACACGCCCATTGAGGCATATTGGGAATATGGTGTTAGGCCCATATTATCTTGACCGTCGGCACACGAGGGGTGATGTGGTCGGCATCACGCCGGCCGCCTTAACCTTCCCAGAGGTTCTCTGGTACCCATTTGGGGCTGGGTCAACCCAGGAGCCGTTTGTGGCCTAAAAATTTCCCGCCTCATCTGGGGATCGAACCATAGACCACTGCGCTAGGAAGCCAGTGCACTAACCACTATGCTACCGCGGCTCAACAACCCCTACCTGTTAAATGGACTAATCCCGCGCAGGCGGAAAAAAAAGCCGCGCAGGCGGAAAAAAAAAGAAAAAAATTGTAAGGAAAGAGTACGGTTGTCAGTTTTGGTAATAAATTTGGAAAATTTTATTTTAGCGGTGAAATATCACACAAATATATTTTTACGGAAAGCAAGGCTGAAAGAACACAGGAATGTTTTTGATGCAGGCTTCGTGTAACTAGACCAGCCACAATGATGGATCCATGGTCCGTACGAAGCGAGAAGGGAAATATATGACTAAATATCAGACGTTAATCAGCTTGGCGCGAGCAGTTAGCTAATAATAGTAACTTAAATTGTGTCATCACATAACCTTGTGAAACAAATTCCTACATAATCCACTACTGCAAGAGCACGTGCACGCTTGGTGCGGGTTTCCTACAAGGGGACCAACAGTAGCTCCATGTTCCCTAGGGAGAACGGAAATAATGATGATGATGATCAAATGGTATCATTGGATTGTGCACGTTGGACCAAAACCTGTGACAGTAGTTTTATCTGGGTACTTGGCTTCCTGACTCTGTTCCTTTCCATATATATCGTAACACGGCCTCGTGAGAATCAGTTTTCGTTCCGTTCAGTTGTCGTATCATTTGTATCTTTTTCTTGTTTATTTAGTCCGTGTTGTCGTTCCATTGTCGGGTCATATCATATTTATTGATTTTCGGTGCATTAATTAAAATTAGTTCTTGCGTTCTTTCTCTTCGGTATTCGTAACTTTGGCACTGACGATAAAGCTAAAATTAATGACCCCAAATACACGTGTAAAAAGGCATCGGCTAGTGCCTTAACTTCATTCATCAAAGCAAAAAAAGTCTGTGAGCCAGGATTGGCGTAAATTGTCATTTTACAGTCTATATTTTCATTACTAACATGTGAACTAATATGTATATATTACTATGTGAATATTAGTATGTGAAAATTGCTAGTGGATGTCCCAGTCATTTGAGGCTGGCAACCTCAGCGCATAGAATGATAATTTCATGAACCACCTCTGCACGGCCTGGCGACTGCTTTATTGCTAGTTTCTTAAGGAGAACTAAACGCATCAGTAGTCCCAAGTTCCATATAGAGCAGGGAGGAAAAGATGAAAGAAATGATGTACATTTTAATTATAATACTTACAGTTTCAAACCAGTGTAAATGTCGATGTTAACATATTCACTTTAAAATTAATGGAAGTTTCAAACTTTTCAAATCAGTGTAAACATACAAGTAAATGAAACATATTCAATTTATATTGTGAACACTTTTCAATCAGTGGAAATGTAAATGTAAACATATTCTATCTGTACTATTACCCTTGTCATTTAAATGTAAAGTGACTATAAAAGCTATTCAATTTAAATGTAAAGAAAGTTTCTCTCGAGGTATTAAAGTTAATTCTCATCGAGGGTAAATTCTGAGTAAATGGGATGGTAGAATATGAGAAAGGGGACACATAAGTATATGTCGGGAAACGCAGTACTCTGGAGAGCGTTTCGTTTCTATTCTTTTACCATAGTTGTTGGTGGTGGTACCAGTTGAAGGGTACTTTCTCTGGAACAAGAGGGGAACAGTGGCCTGAGTTATAAGACGAGCGACCAACTTTATAAACGCTCCCTGATACTCCTGGGAACGAGCTGCACCCTACAACCTTGACCAGCGACGAGCGTGAGCAGTGTAAAAAGAACCAGCCCAGCGGGAGCAGACACAACCACTGGCAGCTAAGTGCAATATATAAGCTGCCAAAGTGAACTTTTTTCAAAGGATCTACTATCAATCAGTGATGAACCCTTTCTTTTAAACTATTCAATTATTTTTAAACTGTTAAACTCAAGTGATTATTAAATTTGGTTATTTGTAATTTTACAAATTTAACTTTGATTTAATCATTTTAAATATACTTCATGTTTGTCTCAGTCAATTTACTAAACACACTCTAAACAGAGCTATACCAGAATAATAAGAATTCCACTGAGTAAATCAGAGGTGGGGGCTTGAACGAGCTAACATTAATCAATATTAATTCTTCACAAAAGTTGTCGGCAGATTCTAGAATTACCGTGTTCAGCCAATGCAGCATTGTTTTCGCTTATCTGACTATCTTGTGAATACTAAATTGAGATAGAAGCGTCATTACTCTTCTATTTACAAATCTGCCAAGAGTAATCTTGTGAGAAGGTAGACACCTTTGAAGCCCATATTAAATACTCTTGAGTTTTGACCACTGTTGGACCACTACTGCAAAGCAGGGGAGACAATACCGTCACAGTCCCGAGATACATATCCGAGTTATGTGGAGAGATCAGGCTAATGACCTCTGTCAAGAAAGGACTATTTTTGGGTGCCTAGCTGTCAGAGAGGATAATTACATAGCTAGGCGGTGGTGTCGTTCGGAAAGTCCTGAGTTCGATTCCCGGTAAGTGTCGTAGATTTTTGATATGGGAATTAAGACATAGATTGGTCCCTTTAGAACAGGTGATAGCTCAGTGAGAGGTAACGTAGAGAAAATAGATTTTCACAAGGGAGATGGTGGAAACTAGTTAGATTCTGTCCCTGAAATCGAGAAGCTTCTCTCTTTCAGCCCATCTCTACAACAGAACTTAGTTAGTCAGACAGTCTACTAGAATATATATATATATATATATATATATATATATATATATATATATATATATATATATATATGAACAAGCTGACCGACACCCGTAATAAAGTTTATGTAAATTTTATTTATCATAAAAAACTTTACAACAACACTATCATGTGAATATCAAATCAAATACAAATAAACATAAGTTAATGAATCAATTAAAGAGTTAGACTCATAGGTTTAATCCACCCTCCCTCTGTTGAGAATAGATCCCGTTATGGAGAAAGTTATTAACCCCCAAAAGAGTCAAAGGTTTATACGCTATTGTCTAAAAATTCCCTCTAAAGTAAAGAACAGAATATATACGTTAATCTATTCTAAGAGGAACAGCATTAGCAACACTTGCATAAGAAAATACAAAGTTAGTACAAGGGTTATAAACCGAAAGAATTATTCATCCTGCATTCTCTCGCTCTGACAACCTGTGATCACAACTCAGTCTCGCTCTTACCTAAACAGGTTCCTTTCACAACATCTGGAACAATTGTTAAGGTACACCCAGACCATCTAATGTTGGTGTTCTTGGGGATTCAAGCCCCAGTTTCTCCAAAGACTAATTAATCACAAAAATGTTGGGAAACGCTTGGTTCACTGCTGACAGTAGGATGCTGATAAATGTCACTTCAATTTTTGTCCAGGTCGTATAATAATTAAGAGGTCTAATGTTCACAGCTTGGAATCTTCAATCGTTAAATCGAGGGTCAGGTAAATAAAATCTGTTCAGGATCAATCTTCTTCACAACACAGCGGTCGTTATATACATAATGTCAATCGTGATTTTGTCACTTCAACTGGCTGAAGGTATATGCACTTGGAAAATAAATCTGGATGTTATGAATCCAGTTACAATTTATTCTTAATATTTCTTAGGGTTGGTACTGTCTTTTACTTGGTGTAAAAACACGAGACTAGACAAGTCACCTTGAAAAAACCCGATATATTATCAGAATTTTCTTTGATAAATGATTCTCAGTTTCATATGGAATGGAAGCCGCTGGTAAGTTTTTATAGGGTTTGACCCAAATACTGTATAAAAGAGAAAAGATACAAATACTTAACATAATATATTTATATACAATCCTATCCTTACCCCGCGTAAAATATAATATATTCATCCACTTCGGTTATTTAACTTTAAAATATAACTACGAGCTTAGAGCTTGTCTTATCGTTTAAAAACTTCCGTGAAATAAATTCTACTCATTAAAAAAAACACAGTCATCATGAATTGGAAATAAATACATATTTCGTCAATACTCATGATGAATCGCAATTACTATGTGAGTTAAAATATTCTCTGACTGGTTACTAGCAGAAATTAAATTCTAAATTATAGCTGGTATCCACTGTAACACAGAAAAACTCAGAGAATTATAATGACGCTTAAACTAGTAAATCACTCTGCACAAATTTCTCAGAGAAATATAATCGACGATTTACCACTTAATCACTCAAAACTACTAGTCTAGTATTTACCTTCACACAACTTCTTCTCGACTGTTCTCCAACGATAAACTAAGAAACTTCACTTAATACAAAGGATATCTAGAAATCGCTGCTAGACGTCTAAAAAAGCCGAGGAGTACTGAGTGACTTTTAGTTAGAATACTCTGGTATATATACATCTGGAATCAAAGGGAAAGTTATAACTACAGACTCTTGCCAGATGTTCGCACCCACGGTGGATCTACGTTCAGATCTTTAAATCAAAGATCTACTAACACTAACACCGAAAAAACCCAGAACTCCACGTTCTCGCTAAAATCAGGTATGTACGTAATTGACCAGACCGTGTTTAATTACTTTATTACTTGCAGACATGGTCATCGAGCGAAATATAGCGAACCCATCTTTGATCTGGCAATACGACGTGTTTAATTACTTCAGTCGCGAACAGTTTTACAAGGGAAGTAATAAAAGTTGTCTACCACTTAGTTCCAAAGTTATCTGCTCTTAGTACTAAAAGTAATTCATCCTTCTGATCTCTGTCTAATCTCTTACAACGATTTTCCAATCGTTGCCGAGAAATCTCCAGGTAACGTAGCTAATTACGTCTCTGGTAGACTACATCAAAGGAATTAACGAACGCAATAAACTGTGCGTGTTAAATTAGAAAAAGGCAGATATCTGAGTATTTGGAGGTTTAGGTTAACCCAACAGGCGTAGGTGAAGGAAAAGTAAAAAGGAAAGGGTAGATAAAGAAGATAGATAATATGAAATCTATTATCATAATCTGTCACAGTAAGCCTGTCACTTCTGTTGCTTTTATTTTGTCTAGTCTTCTACTTATTTATTTCTCATGAGTGCCTGAAACATACCTTTGTGCGTTATTTATTTACATCTTCCAGGAACCTAGGCTAGTCTGTTGTTGAAACCTCGTGATGCCTACTGTTTTGGTTGCATTATGACGAGATGTCCAATCAATTTTATTGAACGTCTCATTAATACTTGAGGAATGACATTATTCTTGGAAACTTTTTGCACTTCTTTTTTTTCATTCTGTTACTAAACTTTACGAACATTTCTAGGTATCCCGCTTCATATTTTACGATCTTTCACTCCAGTGTTTTGCAACATCGCCATGTTTAACATCGGTCGTCGGTGGAGATGGCAATCTAATAATTCAATAGAAGAAAAATCACACCTGTAAGATCACTTAAAAGCGTTGATGCTGACTTCCTCTAAGACAACCAGATGCCATGCTGGCTCATTGCGCCATCATGGGCGATAATGGAAATGATGATAGCTACAATTATACTGTTGTGCATTCACAGAAAAGATTGGTTTTATCAATTATCTATCAGCTTTTCCTGTGGCTTTTCTGCCATTCCGAAACGTGTTGAGTTAAAGTCATGAGCTCGTTTCTCTAACTTTTGGCTTGCATTTAAAGGATCATCACATCTGGTCCCAAACTAGGAGGAAGAATTTTTGGCATACTGTGCATTCTCTGGCATCCAAGGGGTCTCCAACTATGCAGAACTAAAATCCCGTGCTCTGGTTCTGAGCTCTCCCAAAGAATTGTCACGAACTACACAGAGCCACTTCTCAGCTCCCCCTGCCTATCATTGTGTCCATTATGAGACCAGTCAAAAGCCAGAGTTATGTCTGGGGCTCAAGTGACTCCTCCAAGCATAGTATGCAATGCTGGGCTCTCAGCATGTTTCACTACAGGGGGAATCCCTGGAAGTGTGTGGATGATTTCAAGAATCAATAAAGTGCAATTAGCCTCACAGACAGTGGACCACATCTAAATCTACACACTATAGCATTGTGCATAGCTGGTGGTCATATAAGTATGACTCCAGATATGCCTACATCCGTCTGGTTTAGAGTAATAGCATCTCTCACGTGAATTACAAAGGGCATCCATAAAATCTTAAGCCAGGTAATCAGAATAACTTAGAATTTCAGATAAAGAATTATGGCAAAGAAGGAAGCGGACACCAATGCAATGAGCATCAGAAAATGCAGGTTGGGATAAATAGACATAGCCTATACTGAGAGCAGCTAAATATTGCTCGACATCTATCAGACTGGAAGTCGCAGGGCAATTGGCAAAAGAGAAATAACTCCGACATAGTGGCAAACCATGGATACCAATCACATATGCATAGCAACAGAGTAGGAGGACTCAAAAATGACATATTTAGGGCCGAGTCCATTGGAATATTCCAGTGAATTTCCTCTTTCACAGCAGCAATGATGGTAATTCAACTAAATTCTAATTTTCAGATAAAGATATATGGTATTTTCTTTAAGTGTCATGTCAACTCGCAGAGGTGATCATGTCTTTCCAGAACTTCTTGTCTCTAGTCATCACCATCATCCTTGTCAACAGCATAATTATCCTTCTGTACCCCCAAAGAGCACAGGTCTTCAGAATATTCATTCATGTCCCACAGTTTCTGTGCTACCACTTCAAGGATGTCTTCTTTATTGTTGTCATTTCTGTCTCCAGTTCTCTTCCCCATGAATTTCTCTGATTCTCTCTACCTCTCTTAACCTGGACATTCCAGAACAAAGACTACTTTGAAACGCTGTCAACAGATTTCCACGGTGCATCGTCCCCATCGCCAGCATCCTATTCATGTTTGCTGAAATTTTGTTGGTTTAAAGTTTCTACATGATGGAATACTGGCCCCATTTCCAAGCTTCCTTAGTCACCTTTTACGACATGCTTGATAGCTTACAGTCACGCTGTTCTTTGCTCCCATTTCGAGTCTCGGTCTCTATTTTTGTTTACAAATTCTGTTTACCAATCCGATTACGACATTTTGTCCCACACCATGAAGTTAAACTAAATTATAGTGTATAAAACACGAAAGCACCTGCTGATTATAGCAACAACAAAAAAAAACCCCCAATGATAAATGTTATCATGATGCATGTGTGTTATGTGTAAATTTCATAACATTGGTTGTCGCTGTTCGACTTCCTGGTTGATTTGTTTGGAGACCGTTGTCTTGGTTTCAGGAAGTGACGTAATTACGTTTGCTGGCCACCTTTGCAGACTTTTGAGGTCTGCTAACTAAAGCGTGCCTTGGCTAAGCATTCCGTGTGTGGCATTCAAGGTGTTGGACGCATGTGTTATTTGCTCCTGAGAGTTATGTGATTTTCCTATATCTTCATTATGTTGTACCAGCACTAGCTTAACCATATACCTCCGTGTGGTAAGACTAGTTATTTGATGAAAGATATGAAGAGGATGCTGTTAAGTACTTGAGTTACTTATTAATAAATAAACTATGTGAAAATGTCTTCGACATGGTTCTAAGTACGGGACTGTACTGCGACGTTAGAGACCGTCATATTGATGCCTTATATGCATGAATGTAGTGAAGTGAATCCGTATGACAACACGCTCAAATTCCCCGCTTAAAACGTACTAGCAAACTTATTTAAAATCTATAAATAACTACAGTATTTGAAATTTGTCTGAGGGTCTAGTCAAATTTACCGCCAACATTTAACTAAGAGTATTTGAATTTTTCTAAGAAAACAAGTTAAAAGTTACCACGCCCCCTCTCACACACCCATCCCAATATTTATCGAAGGACGTAGTAAAATTTAACAACCAATCAAATCGTTACCTCTTTTTTGCAAGGACAAGAAAATTGTTGGTTGAAGTGGAAATAATGCCTATTTTGGGTTTTTGAACGAACTTAGATAATTTATTTCTCGATAACTAAAGATAATTAAAATAAAAGGGATATCTCAAATTATAGCGCTGATAATGCTTAACATATACACATAGAGATTCCCTCATAGAAAAATTATCTTAACTTAGAAAATTTAATTTAGTAATATTTTCACATCAGGTTAAGATCAAATTTAATTACAAAAAAAATTAACCCCATTTGAATGCAAAGGAATAACTAAAGGAAAGCTATATAGAACGATAGAGAATAATTGGCCGTTTAATTATCACTTTTGATAATTAAAATCGGTTCACAAATAACTGTGATATAAAATAAACAAATTCGGTCAGATTAGACAAACACGCTTAAAACTGTTCAAATTCTATAGCCTAGGAAATAGTTAATTTTTTTTTTGACTCGTCATCTGGTTGGTTGGGTGTAGTGTGATAAAAATTAACAACTGATTGTAAATTCCGCCATTGACGACAAAGCTTCCATACCAAGCTGACATTATTGAAAGAGACAGAGGGACAAGCCTTTGCCTTCTGCACTGCAAGCTTAGTGCTATAGCCTTTACTGTCGGGTCGCTTGTGTGTGTGAATATTCTTTACTTGAGGGTTGTATTACAAATTACCTCGTTGCTGCAGTAGCCTGAAAGGAAGAAGTGGTGGAGTGAGTGCTCATGCTACAATTTGAAGCTAGCTCCTTTTCTTCAGTCAGGAGTCACAACGTTGGTGTACAGGCCTAAGATTGACAAACCAGTTGCAAAAATCCTTTTACAGATAAGTCCTTTATACAGGCACTGATTACTCATCCTAAAACATAATTTCACCATTTACAGTATACCACCTGGGAGTGATGAAAATAACAGACCTTACAGTATAGAAGTAGGGATAATATCAAGAACTGTGGGTATATTCATTCCAGTGACTTTTGTTGAAGAAAAATGGATAGTTTCCAAAAATATTTATTTTTGCATGTAAATAACCTTTTCTTGATTTTTTGAGAATTCCTGTCCCAACAAGATTGAGGTACAGGAATAATAAATTGTAAATATATCTATTTTCAGACAGTCTTGCTTAATTCCATTAAAGTTAAAGTTCTGTTTTGAAATTCTTAACTGTTATAATATATTACCCTAGACACTTTGCCAAATAATAACACACAGTTAACATACTCTTGGTGAGATCTCAAGAGGTAGCAGATAGGGACCCAGAGAACTTCATCATCATCATGCCTTACTCTGGGAACTTACATAGCTGGACTTCACCTTGATAGTCTATACACCCTTGCTCTTTTCAGAGAAGGGGGTATTTCTTATAAGACCAGTCTCTTATCTGGCACTATCCTGGTATCCTCTGATACATCTATTTGTCCAGGATATCCTATAATTACTAACATCAAAACCTCTTATCACAATGATACATATTATTGGAGCTGTCAAGAAATTGAATAAATTGTTATGTGAATTGTCCAACCTGGCTTTGAGGAGTAATTCATGTTTTTCAAGTTACGGCTTTTTGGGCGGGCTATGAATGGGACATACCCTTAACTGTGTTTGTCTCTACAGATGAAGAAGAATCATTGCCACACCACGTAACATAATATAAGCCACATACTACAAAGAGAGCCCGGAGTCCCGTATCAATGGGGGCCAAAGCCAAAGGTTCTTGATTATCCAGTGGAAAGAAAGAAGTATTTCAAATCTACATTTTTCATGTACAAAAAAATGTTCAAGATGACGACCTGCATCGTCTGCCGAGTGAAGTGAAAAAGTAACGGAACATTTTTGCAAGTTATTATCAACTTCAAGTCTAAGTTGAAGTTTTTCTTCAGGAAAAGGACTTTCCTGTACTATATGAAGTTCCAGTTACCAGTTTGAGGCCGAAGATGGTGAATTTTTGACGAGAATGTTGGACCAAAGCGGTGTCCTTTGATGTCAGCTGTTTCGATTGCTAGGCCTAACCTTGGTCTATGCGGAAAGTTTTTCAACGTTCCTTGCTGGGAATGAAGTGGAATCCAGGAGGAAATTGTTACTGGCATAACAGATAAGTGTATTTTTGGTTACATACAGCCTGTGTTGCTGATGAGAACTGTTTGCCAGAATTTTTTTTTCACCTTATATGTATTTTCGTGTCTACATGTAGTGTGCATAGCGGGAGGTTGGATTGGGACTTATGAATTCTTCAATACTGCTTCGGTTGGTCGATGAATTCATGAGAGTTCTGTAGGTTGCATCTGTTTGGTTCAAATTGAGGGGCCGGCGAAAATTGCTGTGTGTTACAGCTTCAATTGAATTAAACAGGTTCATTTTTTGTCTAGTTGTGACGTCCTGTTAATTGGCAAGTTTGTTTTTGTAGTTAAGTTACTGTTGCATCCTCCGATCTATGGATTGTTAATGGGGTTAGCAGGGTACTGTTAGTTGTCACTGCTGACAAGGGTGTCGTCAGCTAAGGATTCTTTTAACGCGAATAGATATTGATGTGGATTGAAAACAGGTATGTCAATGGTGCTCAGGTCAACAACACTGAAAAGGATGGGTCTTCAACTTGACCAACGGTTAGCAATGTACACTGGATTAGGCAGACTGGACCCATGTAGTACATCGACAATATTTATTATTCGCAGACAGGAACAACGATCATGGTGTGACATCATGTGTAGGTGAAGTTGCATCAATATATATACATCATGGTAGGAGCATTTCATATTACGATTGCGTAGTAGCATCAAACATAGTTAAAAATGTATGTTGACATGACCTCTCGTTGAGAACACCGGTTGTTATAATAATATGGTCAACATCTTGACCGATTCGAAGATTTCATCGATCCAAATAGAATTTATATTACTTCAATTTACAATCCCGCTCCTAGTGTCAGAGGGACACACTAGCCATTGATCGTTACAGATACAATGGAAGTCCTGCCGTGACACGTAGGGCTATAAGTCTTTTGAGGCAGGAGACAACCAAGAACGAGCCATTATTCTGGCTAAATATATATCTCTGAAAGAAGATACTTCAAAAGATATGTTTCCTTATAATTATATATTAACTTACATGTCTTCCCATTTCATTAGGGCAAGAACGCCAAAGTACGTCCTTCTTGGACAATTACTATATCATAAAGCCTCAAGGGCATGATTTGTATAGCAACAAATCAGCGCAACAAAGTGCGTCATCTGCATTCATCGATAATGCAGAAAAGTACACAAAATTATCTCAAATATATATATATACTTTCAGATGCGCTCACTTGTGCGTCTTATCAAAACTAGACTGGCATGTGAAAGTCTCACACACTTAACTCCCACGCGTAAAAAGGACTTAAAAGTTACTTGTAATTTTTTTATTCATTATTGTTTGTGAAATTGTTGATCTTACCTTGTTATCCCTAAGTTATTAGATGTCATGCATGTTGTGAACTTGTGACTGTCTTGTCGTATGTGTGATAGAGCTACATTTTGTTAGTTTGTTCTATAGTTCATACAGTTTTTCCTTGGTTGACTATTTGAATTATCTTACTTTAGCTCTTGTCGCTGTATCCAGTCATCTTGTCTGTATCTCTGATGTTTTTTTTGTTTTTTTTTTTGCTCCATATATAACATCTACTATAATATATGTCATTGCATACAGAGAGTGATTTTAGAGTGGTGGAATAAGTATTGAATATATTGCTGACAGATTCATATATATAAAAGTTACATTATTGTGTTCATATTGGTAATCACAATAGTTGTAAATCATGACTACCTTAAAAGATTTGGTAAAGGTTGGAACAGATTTTGGTTTGGAGGGTGAAGCCTTGCAAACTTATGTAGACAAGGAAATAAAGAGACAAGAAGAATTGTCTGAAAAAAAGAAGAGAAGAGAAATTAGCACTTGAAAAGGAGAAATTGGCCGAAAAATGAAGACAAGAAGAATTGTCTGAAAAAAAGAAGAGAAGAAGAATTAGCTCTTGAAAAGGAAAAATTGGCTGAAAAAAGGAGAGCAGATGAAATGGCTCTTGAAAAAGAAAAATTGGCCTATGCTCAGGCTGAATTGAAAGTTCAACAAGTCCAAGCTGAGATAAGATCTCAACAGGAACTGAGATTGGCTGAACTGGAAATTGAAAAATTACGACTACAGCAACCACAAGTTTATCCTCTGAATGGTAGTGCTGAGAAGAAAGATTTTTCTTCTCCTTTCAAGTTAAATTTGCCAAAATGTAACGCATCTATAGATGACATATCATGCTATCTGAACAGATATGAGATATATTGCCAAGAATTTAAGGTTGATAAAACTACATGGTCAAGTAGACTAATGAACTTATTGGTAGGTGAAGCACTTACCTCGGTCTTAACCTTAGATGAGCAGACTAGGAAAGACTATGATGCAATAAAGGCCATGTTATTTTAAAAAATATCAATTTGATGATAATGGTTACAGATTAAAATTTAAGTCACTATTGCCAGATTCAGGAAACGATTTTACTGAATTCCTTTCATCTTGTAAGCTTTACTTTGCTAGATGGATTGAGTTGTCCAAAATTGAATAGACATTTGAAGGACTATCTGATTTGATTCTGAGAGGCAAGTCTTTGTCTTCAATTAGTGGAGATTTTTTGTCATTTCTGCAGGAGAGAAAACCTGAGAATTTAGTTAACCTCGAAAACCTCGGTCGACAATATCAAGTGGCACATCCAAATAGAAACCTTAGCAGAAATAACATTAAGGATTCCTTGCCAGCTGCATCTGCTAGGACTGTAAATTATAATACACCTAGGCAGAGATCTAATAGCATTGACAAAAACTATAGAGTCAATCAGAACCATAACTTTGGCAATAACAGAGGCAGGTATAATTTTAACAAAAAATTCCAACAACCTCAAAGAAATTACAACTCATATGATGAGGGATATTACAATCCACAGTCATCATTCAGGTCTAATGATTTTCAAAATAGAGGAGGACATAATTCCAAATCAGGCAGAGGGCAAAGGTCATTCCATAGAAGTAATGACAATTATGGTAATAATAGAGGTTCTTATCAGAACAATAATTTCAGACAGTCGAGGAACCTTGAACAATCAAATGCTATAGTACATAATAGTGACAATAATCCAATTCAGAATAACAGTGGTGTAGCACATGCAAATTCGTGTAGTGTTGATCTATCCAACAGTACAAACGGTGCTAATTGTAATTCTTTATTTCAGCTACAAGGAGTACCAAGACTATTATGCGGACATGCTTTACCAGTCATGTCTTCATATGAAAGTACTGATTCACTAGTGCTTAATAAAGGCTTTGTAAACAATCAGCTAGTGTCACTTTTGAGGGACACTGGTTCAACTACAATTGGTGTATGCAGATCTTTAGTGGATCAGTCAGATTATACAGGAAAAGAGGTGAAATGTATTACATTTGGTGGCACAGTGGAATATTATCCAACAGCGGAAGTATTTTTGGATACTCCATATTTTACAGGAAGAAAACTTGTGTGCCTCTTGAATAGTCCAATCGCAGGAATTATTTTAGGAAATATTCCTGGCATTCATGAATGTACAAAGGATGATATTGAAAAATAGGAACAACATTTCATATGTACAAATGCTGTGACAACCAGAGCTCAGGCTCGTGCTGAAGTGGATAGGCACATACAAAGTGATAATGTGTTAGATGAGGGGATGGATGATGAGAATGACACTGACGACGAAATAGATAATGAAGAGTATAATAATGATAATGAGGAAAATAATTATGATATTCAGGTAAATAATGATGACAAAGAGGAAAGTGATGATAATTTCCAGGTGGAACTTATTGATAAGGAGTCTTTTATTCAAAGACAAAATGATGATGTTTCCTTAAGGAAATTTTTTCAAATTGCGAGATTAGATGAGGTGATGTTTGATAATAATGCAGAACACTGGTATACTTTAAGAAATGGTATTTTTGTTAGAAATTTTCAAGATTCTAACTCGTTAAAAAAACATATTATGTTACCGGCTTGTTTTCGAACATTTGTTTTACGACATGCCCACGACATTGAATGCGCTGGTCATTTAGGTATTGCAAGGACAAAACAAAGAGTTTTGTCACATTTCTTTTGGCCTGGGGTGACAAAAGATGTTAAATCTTTTTTGTCGCACATGTACAGTGTGCCAACGTATGGCAACTAAAAGGCCTAAGCATGATGCTCCGATTCAGGTAGCTGATATTTCTTCGCGTCCATTCGCAAAGATGGCCATCGACATTATTGGTCCATTAAAAGTCACATCAGCTAGAGGGCATAAATACGTGTTGACATGCATTGATATGTGTACATGTTGGCCAGAGGCAATACCACTGAAAACAAATACAACTATTGACATCGCAGATGCGCTATTTTTAGTTTTCAGCAGATTGGATTTTCCCGAAAACATTCTATCTGACCGGGGATCCCAATTCGCCTCAGACGCAATGAAACAGGTCATGAAGATGTTCGGTATTGAAAGATCGCTTAGTTCAATCTATCACGCTCAATAAAATGGTAAAATTGAAAGACTAAATAGAAGTTTAAAGCAAATGTTAGGTAAAGTTACCATTAAATATCCACAGGATTGGGACAGAGTTTTGCCGGCGATTTTATTCGCTTACAGAGAGATTAAAAACGAGCATACTGGGTTTGCTCTATTTGATTTGGTGTTTGGCGCGACACTTAGGGTACCTATGTCGATTTTAAAACAACTATTGACTGGAGCTGATATGAATGACGAGGTTCAAACCTCATACCAATATGTTGTCAATTTGAGAAAAAAGATCATCGACGCATGCCAAAAAGCAGTAGATTCGTCGGAAAAGGCAAAGTTAAAAGCTAGTTGTGTTTGCCAACCGAAAAAAGGAAACTACGCCAATTATGGCCGGGTGATGAAGCATATGTACTATTGCCAAATAAAGACAACAAATTACTTGTGTCACGGAGAGGACCTTATGAGATTGTTGATAAACTGTCAGATGTAGACTATATTTTATCCATTAATGGAAAGGAAAAAACGTTTCATATTAATATGTTGCAACAGATTCATACACGTCCCCCACATCTTAAACCAGTCTTTGAAGCTATTGACGGATCTGTCATTCTCCGTTGGCTGTTATACAGGAGGAAGGGTCTGACTTGTGTGATGGTGGTGAATCACTTTTGGTGTTGCCAAGTGTACATCTGTTGGCTACTGAGAGTTGGAAAGATGTTTCCATTTCGCCAACTCTGGCTTCTCATCAGAAGGAGCAAATTTCTCATTTACTGTTATCTTTCTCTGACGTGCTTACGGATGTCCCTGGGCATACAGATATCATTCAACATGATATCTTACTTACTGATTTTCAACCTATTAAGTTGAAACCTTATCCTATACCTATTCACATACAATCTCAGGTTCAGGATGAAATAGAACAAATGATGAAATTAAACATCATTACTCCATCACAGTCACCTTACAGTTTTTCTATGGTATTGATTAGAAAAAAAGATAAATCTTTTCGTATTTGCATAGATTTCAGGCGTTTAAATTCCCTGACCATTCAGGACGCTGAACCATTACCATTGTTGGAGTCTCTTCTGGACAAATTGACTTCTGCTACTTTCTTCACGAAATTTGACCTGTCAAAAGGCTATTGGCAAGTGCCATTATCAGATAGAGCTAAGCCTTATACAGCTTTCGCCACACCTCTTAGTCTATTTCAATTCAATTGTATGTCTTTCGGTCTTGTTAACGCTCCTGCTACCTTCGTTCGCAGTATGCGAAGAGTTTTTTCTGACCGTGAAGATTTAATCACCTATATAGATGATATCTGTTTATTTCATCGCACTTGGGATGAACATATTGTAGGTATCCAGTCTTTGTTAAATACTTTGCGCCTACGTAACCTTACTGCTAGACCCTCCAAGACGAGAGTGTGATTCACTGAAATTTCCTTTCTAGGCCATAAAGTAGGAGGTGGATTTCTAAAACCTGAGGACTCTACTATTTCTAAAATCTTAAACCTTGAAATTCCTCGAACTAAGAAGCAAGTTCGCAGTCTCCTTGGCCTGGTCAACTTCTATAGGAAATTTCTGCCTAATTTTTCAGACAAGATTTCAGTTTTGTTTTCGTTGGTGAAGAAAGATTCTCCAAACAGAGTAATCTGGACTCATGTTTGTGATGTTGCCTTACATGCACTTAAATGTTCATTTTCTAAAATGCCTATTTTGAGATTGCCTGACACTACTCTACCTTTTACCCTCAGAGTCGATGCTTCCAAAACAGCGATAGAGGGAACATTGATGCAGGAATTTGAAGGTTGCATGCACCAAACGCTGTATGTCAGCAGAAAGTTAACACCCACGGAGCAACGTTATCCTATCGTCGAAAGAGAGCTTCATGCCGTTGTAGTCTGCTTCTCCAAATTGCAGCGTTGTCTTCTGGGAGCTCGATTTACCTTGGAGACTAATCAACGTGTATTATCATTTCTCAAGACAGCTCGATTCAAGACCGAAAGAGCCGCTCTTCAACCCTATGAATATGAAATCAATGCAATCAAGGGCAGCAAAATGTCGTAGCCGATGTCTTGTCGAGATGCGTGAAGCATCCTATATAGCCTGTGAAAAATACAAAGACAGATGATTCACAAGATCGCATTAAATCTACATACATACTTCATAATTACCTAATCAAGAAAAGATTCCATGTATAACGACTTGTTCGTATGAATCTATACATTGCCACAACAATTAGTATAATTAAAAAGGTTCGCTGACATTGAGTACGATAATTATGCTTTGAATTAAGCTACATGGTTACATCATCAATTACGGAAACATTGCTGATAATAAAAAGCGGTTCGCGCAGCAACAGGATGATGCTGATGTTCTGAATGTTCAAAATGGACTAATACCTCATTGAACACCAGCGTATTACGTCTAGTATGGCGGTTGAATGACATTACGTAAATGCCACATGCATGCTTAAAAACAAAACTTTGAGAAAAGATTACAACTGATGTTCTTTCCAGAGATTTTTGTAGGACTATATGATATTTTTCCCAATAAATTGACTAACAGAACCAGATAAAGGGAAATAACAAGAAAATGATTGTCGCGAAAACATCAAGGGGAAACAACAAGAAAATTGCTTCTCGGATCTGATTCGATTGAAAATCGCTGTAATAATAAACATTTGAATTGATCATAACAATATATCACAGGGTGGACAATCATGGACATTCTCAATAATGTATTACTACATACATCGGTGAACTTGCTATTAACAGTTATTCATTCGAAATTACTTTGGATCAAGGAAGTGGACTTTGGTTATATGACATTGATTATTGATTAAGGTGAAATATCTAGAAAGTGTTGAGTTTTTGGCACAATTTCGTCACTCTCTCATTGGACTTTATTACATTAATTGGCTAATACGCCATACTGTGATTTATTTTCACAACACATGAGAATATTATCTTCATTGCTTACATTTATATGTTGCATTCATGACATATACTACTGAAATACACACAATGATTATTCATTTGACAAAATGTCGCAGTCATACACAGTATTGATCGTTTGTCTGCCTCGTGTCATCTATTATCTCTATTACTTAATTTTAATTCTTTGCATTGTGAGACTAAGTTACTAATATTATCTGACTTGACATTAGGTGTTTGGACAGTGTGAGGTGTGTAAGTGCCTGTACTGATATATTCATTTCATTGTTTTTACATGTTGGTTGATTTTGCTATAGTGACCTCACACTAGTGTCAAATGATTTGTATTCTTTATAGGCAATGGTGTTAGTAATTCTATTACTTAATTTCACACCTTGAGTGTTTATTTGCCTACTATGAAGCACAAACCTAGGTGCTGTACGATTCATACCAACTGTGAAATTTGATGTTACCATCTTTTCACTCCAGTGATGTTTTAAACTCACGCCACGTAAATAATGAAAACGAAGTTTTCATTATTTAACGGGGGTGGGATGGCGGGAGTAAATGTTATGAGTAAATTTCATAGCATTAATTGTCGCTGTTCGACTTCCTGGTTGATTTGTTTGGAGACCGTTGTCTTGTTTTCAGGAAGTGACGTCATTACGTTTGCTGGCCACCTTTGCAGACTTTTGAGGTCTGCTAACTAAAGCGTGCCTTGGCTAAGCATTCCGTGTATGGCATTCAAGGTGTTGGACGCCTGTGTTATTTGCTCCTGAGAGTTATGTGATTTTCCTATATCTTCATTGTGTTGTACCAGCACCAGCTTACCCATATACCTCCGTGTGGTAAGACTAGTTATTTGATGAAAGATATGAAGAGGATGCTGTTAAGTACTTGAGTTACTTATTAATAAATAAACTATGTGAAAATGTCTTCGACATGGTTCTAAGTACGGGACTGTACTGCGACGTTAGAGACCGTCATTTTGATGCCTTATATGCATGAACATATCCTCTCTACATATTATTGGAGCTGTCAAGAAGTTGAATAAATTGTTATGTGAGTTGTTCAACCTGGCCTTGAGGAGTAATTCATGTTTTTCAAGTTACGGCTCTTTGGGCGGGCTATGAACGGGACATACCATTAACTGTGTTTGTTTCTACAGATGAAGAAGAATCATTGCCACACCACATAATATAATATAAGCCACATACTACAAAGAGAGCCCGGAGTCCCGTATCAATGTGCACAGTTCAAAACAAAACACGAACTATAGTCTCCTTATAGTTTGAGTTTTGAAAGGGTAATTTTATTATTCTGACGATATGATCATGAATACATTTATTGATAAAGATATTTGACGATGCATTTCTCAGTTCTTGACACTGAAATGCATTAATCCAATACTATTCTAATAGACAAAATAATTTTTGATTGATTATTTAACTCCACACAATTACTTTTTCCGTGAGTCGAGAAAATGGATTAAAGTGTTGATCTTTGCCATTTCAAAAAATATTCATTAAATCCATTCAAATAACACAATGGTTACAAGAAGGAAACGACAGCGCTATGCTCGATGTTCACAAATGTTTTTGGCCCATTAGTAGGAAGATTTTTGAAGTCAACAGGCATGGCCACCTCCAGAATTCGTAATATCTTTACGCTGTATGTAGTACCTTGCAGTTTTCTGGAACTACCTGGAAAATTTTCATTTCATGTGACTACTCCTTTAAAGTCAGCCGTCGACAAACCATCATGAGCATTCTCTTGCCATTCTGCCATTGTGGAAGAGGGGTCAGAGTGTATTGGGATGCTCTCAGATAACGAATCATTTTCCTCATCCGAGAGACACTTTGCAGGTGGCGCTTCTGCTGTTTCTGTTTTTGTTTTGCAGTCCAAATCAAGTGATGACGCGTGTTCATCAGCTTGGGGTATCAACTTTTGGTTTTCATCCGAGTTTTCATTTTTCCTTGAAGTTCCGGCGCAGCTGTAGATCGCAGAGATTGTGCCTTTGGAAGACTTTCCTCTGGACTCGCGCACGCACAGTGACTTCCATCCTGGCACCTTGTCTCTTCTTGGCATCTGATCTCGACCTTTGACTCTAATTTTGGACAGCTGGCTGGGGAAGGTCACATGGCTTCTCATGCGAGCAGTAATTTGTGATGTCCCTCTTCCGCGACAACTCCACTGTTTGCGTGATTTCGATGGATCGCAGATTGTATATAGATAATCCTGTGATTTAAAATAGAAAAAAATATATATTTCACTATGCAAGACATTATATATATAATATATATATATATATATATATATATATATATATATATATATATATATATATATATATATATATATATATATATATATATATATATATATATATATATATATTTATTGTGGCAGTACGGGAAGGAAGAGTGAAAAGTCTAACCTGAGTTGGTATAAAGGGGGTAGAAAAGGGGGATGCGCAAAAAGAGGGTTGCGCATAAGAAGGGTCAAAACAGAACAGAGGTTACGCACGTTTTTCTCAGCATGAGGCAGAAACGTGATTTAGGCCAAGCAGGACAGGTATTCAAGTAGGAGAGGTAGCCATGTTGAAGTCTATAGTGAAGTAGACAAGGTGCTGTGTAATTTCTTAAATGCACGGAGACAAGATTTGGTAGGAATAACCAACATATTGATATTATAAATTCTTGACAAGACTGAAGAACGAAGGTTAGGCTCCACTCAGAAAAGAGTACGTAGAGTGAGTTAGTTACGTCCATACCGTAGTCCTGTTACTCGGCTAAGATAGTTGCAATCTAGAACCAAGGAAAGGAACAACTCCGGAGGAGTCCGGTTATCACTTCAATAACCTGAACCTAAATCGATAGTATCAATAGACAAGGATTTGCTTAGACGGAGGAAGGGATGTAGATACTAGTAACATCTGAACAATAGTAGATAAAAGACATTACAATATTGAATATAATTCTCAATGGTGAGCGAGTGTTAAAGAGGAAGTGGGACGGACCAAGATTGTTGGAGGTCCGGTTAACAGCACTGGTCCACATTGTAAATAAACAGTATTCCAGTTGACTGTGGCGTTCCCTATTTGTATAGAAGATCTGCTTAGCGTTATGTCGTCGCTCACTGTGTGTGTTGTAACCATTCATTAATCATAAAGTTGATCCCTACCTTCTGGCAAAGAAATCCTGAGTTATCAACGGCCACACAATACGAAATGGTGCAGTGACTGCGCTGTAACAAATAACTAAAGTTATATAAACAATAGAACGATTTAGTAAATGACATTTGAAAGCTTAATTCTTAAAAGTTGTTTTTTTTTCTTTAAATAACAATTCAATCGATATAAATGGGCTCTCTATTTACCTTTATTTGCAGATACTGGATAACCCCCAAATAGCGACAGTTGAAGAAAAGGTTAACTATGTGCTTTGGCTTGCGGAAAATGAAATTAGTAACAGATGTGAAAAGAAACGTTTCTACACATTATAGAAAAGATGCACCCTATTTTAAAAAAAACTACAACTCAATAAATAGCTAGATGACAAAGTTTAAAGAAACCGGATCCGTTAAAGACAAATCGACGATCCGGGGGTGGGGGGGGGTGGGGGGGGGGGGAAGACCCCGAATTAGCGAGGAGACTTCTGTTAAAAGCTTTCGCAACCTCGGCTATAGTCTCCTCGATAATTCGGGGTCTCCTGGATCATGGTTTCTCATTAACTGATCTGTTTTCTTTAAACTTTGTTATCTACTTATTTACTGAGTTTTTTTTTTTGTTTTTTTTTTTTTTAAATAGGGTGTATCTTTTCCAAAATGAGTAGCACAGTTTCTGTTCACATATGTTACTGATTTCAGTTCTACAAGCCAAAGCATACAGTAAGCCTTTTTTTCAACTGTCGCCATTTGGGGTTATCCAATATCTGGAAATAAAGTTAAAGACAGAGCACATGTATATCGATTACATTTTTATATTAACAAAACGTTAAGAATTAAGCTGTCAAATGTTTTTTGTTTTTTTTTACTAAATCGTTCTACTGTTTATATACCTTTAATTATTAAAATTTTAAACCGTAACAGGATTTTATATATATATATATATATATATATATATATATATATATATATATATATATATATATATATATATAATATACGAATAAGTATAATTATACAGAAGTAGCCTCTATAGTTCCCTGGGGTCTCTGATGAGACAAAAAGGGAAAGAAAAAACAGGTACTACTGCGCCCTCATGCATGTCGTACAAGCTACTATTATGAGATTGTGCCTGGCAACCTCATCGTGTAAAGCCAGTTGCCACAGAAACGACTGCTGCACGAGCAAGTGAATGTTTGGTACAAGCTTCGTGCAAGGAGATCAACCGCATGAGTGGCTCCAGGTTTCTTATGAAGTGCGAAGGAAAATGAAGATTAAGATGATGATGATGATAGAAGTAGAAGTGTATATCATTATACAAAAACATATTAAATATACAAAATATCGATATATATGCTAGACAGCGCAAGTACATATCTTTATGGGTCTCATGAAGTCATGTGACTGGATTAGTTATTCTTTCGGTCAGCCTCATTCTATGCTCTTGAGGTGACATAAGGCTACCAATGCTGGTTGGCCAGATTGTAGGAAGCCTCTGTAAAAGCATTTCATGTATTTTTTGGAGTGGTGGTCTCTACAGAAATTGGTTTTAAATGATGAGGTTGTCTTCAAACGAAATGTCTGAGGGAGCAAATGTTCTTTGTCGCCTCTGCCACCCCCGGTTATTGCACGGGATTATTGTACTTGTATTATTATATCCCTGCAGACCCAAGTAGAACAGTCCCAACTAAGATGGTTTGGCCATGTCTGCAAAATGGGAGAAGATCGGCTGCCACGGCAGGTATGGGAGGCTAAGAGCCACGGATCCAGACCTCCAGGACGACCCAAAGTCCACTGGGAGGACAAAATTAAACAATCTCTGAAGGACTATAATATAACCAGGTATCACGGGTTGCCTCCCCTTAGCTCTGCAGTAGTAGTCCAACAGTGGCCAAAACTCAAGAGTAATTAATGTGGGTCTTCAAAGGTGTCTACCTTCGCACAAGATTACTCTTGGCAGAGTTGTAGGTAGAAGGATAATCATGCTTCTACCTCATGGGAGTCTTCACAAGACATTCAGAAAAGTGAGAACAATGCTGCATGAGACTGAGCAAATGTTAACTCTAGTATCTGCCGTTAACTTTTGTGAAGGATAGGGTTTTCTCATAATTCGTTAGCTCATTCCAACCCTCAGCTGAGTTAATTTAGCGAAATTCCTCTTATTATTATTGTATAGCTCTGTTTAAGTGTATTTAAAAAATTGTCTGAGACATGCGGATGTAGTACATTCAAAATTATTAAATCAACTTTAGAAATGTCTTTATACAAGTAACAACTTTAATAATCAATTATGTTTTAACAGTTATAAAAATGAATAATTCCTTATAGAAAAAGTTATCATCACTGGGTGATGTTATGGCGTTAAAAAATGGATAGATCACTTGGCAGCTTTTATGTTTCTACTTAGCTGCCAATGAGTTTCTGCTCCAGCTGATCTTTGGGTCTTTGCAGATAGATGACTGGATCACACTCGTCACTGATCAAGTTTGAAAGTTGTAGCACGTTCCAAGAAGTGTCAGGGAGTAACTACGAAGCTGGTCCCTCGTCTCTAAGACCCATCTGATGATGGTGTCTATCGTCGACTTCAAGCCACTTATACCCTCACTTGTTCCAGAGATACTACCCTCAACTGGTACCACCAACTAGTATTACAAAAAAAAAAACAGAACGAAAACCCACTTGAGTATTGCGTTTTCCGACACATACTTATGTGTCTCCCTCTTCCTATACCACCATCCCATCTATCTCAGAACTGTTGCCCACCCTGAGAAATAATATTAATCCCATTGAGCGGAAACCTTTCTTTACATTTAAATTGAAAAGATGTATATTTAACTTTACATTGGTTGAAAACGTTAATAATATAAATTGAATATGTTTCCCTTTACATCTACCATGTTTTAAAATGTTAACAATATAGATTGAATCTGTTTACATTTACATCTACACTTGTTGAAAATGTTAATAATATAAATTATGTACATCATGTCTTTCATCATTCACTCCCTGCTCCATGTGGAACTTGGGACTGCCTCTGCTCTTGGTTCTCTGTAAAAAAAACTCGCAATAAGCAGTCACCAGCCCTGGGAGTGATGGTAATGAAATCATCATTCTATATGCTGAGGTTGCCAGCCTCAAATGACTTGGACATCCACTAGCAATTTTCACATATTAATAACATATTCACATATCAATATATACATATTAGTTTCACATGGTTAATACTTGTAATGCAAAATATAGAATTTAAATTGTGCAACTTACGCCAATCCGCGTTTAGGCTCACAGACTGCTGGCTCAGAGAAATACGTTGGCAACTTGACGATGCCTCTTACACGTGATCTGTGGTGTTGTTATTTTAGCAATAAGTTCCCACTATGACTTTGTGTTACAGTTTCCTCAGATTCCAGTTTTCCGTGTTAAAATGGTGAGCTTTCCTGGGCTGTAAAGTCCTCAAGTTGCTCAAACAAGGTCTGGTCTGGTAAATGAAATCTGCTGCTATTCGTAACTCTGGCAAGGTCTGGTTTGTCTTCTTGGCGCGAGGTGAATTTTCCACAGTGTTTTAAACTGACTAAAGTATCAGGTTATATTACACTTCGTCTCCCCCCGCAGTACTTTGTTACCAATCACGTAGGGTCCAACCATGAATTTTGTTCTTCCTATGATTCGACTGCCCCTCCAATCGTTTCAAAACCTGTGTGTTTTGGTGGGGTAATTCAAAATATGTTCACTAGGAAGTGAGTTTCCGTACTATTCTCGTCAGTGTTTACAAATAATAATTTCTTACTTTTCAATCAATCAATTATACCCTTTAGCTCCCCAAGAAGCATGGGCCTTCAACAAACACATTCCAAGTCTTCTCTGTCCTGTGCCTTCCTCTCAAGTTTTTTTCATGTTTTGCTCATCATTTCAACTCTGTCTGCAGTTCTCTTCTCTATGTGGTTTTTGGTCTACCTCTGCCTCTCTTTCTCTGTGGATTCCATAACAAAGGACTGCCTTGTAATGCTATCATCAGATTTCCGCAATGTGTGTCCTATCCATCGCCAGCACCATCTTCTCATCTCTTGTTCCACTGGCACTTGTCTGGTTCTTGTCATCAATTCCACATTTGTGACTTTGTCATACCATTTCAGTCCTTCTATTCTACGCAAGCACCGTTTATAAAAGTCTGTAGCTTTTTGGTTGTTGTTTTTGTTGTTCTCCATGTCTCAGAGCCATACAATAGGACTGTGGTCACAGCGTGATTAACAAGCTGTGGACTATCTGTGCTCCACTGGGGCAGGTGCGTAATGTCAGTCGTATATGAGAGGCAGTTAGTAGAGTGGTCTGAACTTGACCCTACGAAACTGCTAGGTCAGCAGGTCAGGGGTGAATGCAAGGAGAGTTCTGATTTGGCAGTGAAGAAAACGGGGGTCAAGAGAGCGACGAGGTATTTGGTGGTGATGATGGTGGACTTGAATTGTCGAGTGCGAGAAGATATTTAATTTGTGTAAATCTAATGCATTTTGTGATCTGTGATTTTCATGAATGTGATACATTTCGCTGTCTATATATATGTATTGTTGTAATTTTGTGGCCACAGTTTTTGAAAACATTGGATAGAGTTTTGGAATATGACTTGTGCTGGTTATTACTTGAATGTGTTCCATTCCATTCTCCCGCTCTCTTGTTTAGTATTTCGAGGACTAAGACATATGTGTGTTTAATGTAAAAATACGCTGTATCAGGTGGGGATCTCGTATTTGGTCCTCAAGTTTGGTTATCTGTTCATGTTTTTGCTTGAAAATAGGAAGTGTAAATGTTGACCACTGTCGTCCCTTCTCTTTGGTATTAGTTGCGAGGAAGCGCCAGGTCATAAATCTATTTTAGATCACGTAAACCATAGGCCTGTTGTTCATTCACGCAGTTGTCATGTATTTTGAATGCTGAGTCACGGGTCACGGAATTAGCGATATGCAGTGAAGTGTTGTATTTTTTTCCCCACGGTAATTTTCAGTTCACGAATTAAATCTGAACAGTGTTTCAAGTTTGGAATGTTCAGTTCACGAATTAAGCTTGAACAGTTGTTGCAAGTTGGAAATTTAGGGGAATGTGTTTAGAGGTGGATAAATGATTAGGACTTTCACTAATGGTGTAGTGAGAGCAGAATCACAAGGCGGTATTCATTATGTTACAGTGCTCGGTCACTTTGCCTGTGCAACAGCCGTATAAGGCCATTTGTGGCTCTTTGCAAGTTGAAGGTAGCTTCAGTTGATAGGCAAAAAGTTGTCAGTTATAGGCGTGTTGCTTGTAATTTCCTGGTGACGATGAAAATGTCTAGCCAGTTTATGAGGAGTTTGTAGGGTCCTAGTGGTACTTGGAGGTCCTGGTTGTAGGAGAGTGCCAGAGCTAACAAAACGTCAGTGCGACATTGTGGCACTCCTCTTGTTAAGAAAAACGACGCGGTTGCCTGCAAACGTCTGCAGTGTGAAACCAAAATTGTAGCAGGTTCGTTGTCATTCATTCGATTGTCTGCCAAGCTGAGATGACGAAGATGTTACTGCTAACACATGTTGTGTGCGAACCAGTGGATGGCAGTCTTGGTAGCATTCATTCTCAGCGTCTGACTGGTCAAGACTACGGGCCGCTGCAGCGCCGGTTTGAAGCCAACAGTGGGACAGTGTTGCCACTACATAGTGTTTACTGGGCTCAGGAGACGACGTACCTGTGGAAAATCAAAGTGGTTGAGTCTTCGTGTGGAACTGGGTGCATGCCAAACACTGGAGCTGGTGCATTACAGTATCAAGCTTTTGCACACGGTCGTTACGGAAGTTGCCAGAAGCTGAACAGTACCCAGATTTACGTTATGATCTTTGCCCTTATTCAAAACACACTGCTGTCCATCATCACAAACTGTATTGAACTTTTTCTCACGTAGAAGGCTGCGCACTACACCTTTGCAAACGGTGTTAACTTTCCTGAACTCGTAATATGTTATTGGGAGTGCAGCGGGCAAAACCTTCGCCTTGTGCTGAACGACAGGCTAGCATGCATATGCGGTTAGAACTATGATGCGTGTGTGACTGACTTTTTTGCTTTACCGCCCTGTGGTATTTCCAGTGAAGGACAAGGCACTATCTAGAAGACAAGCTGGAACTTTATTGCCTTACATGTTAGTGCTAGGACCGCTCAGCCGGTTCATCCTCAGGTTGGGACAAATATTTATAACTGTGTAAACTTTTGATTCGTGGGGGTGTGGACCATCGGGAACATTCAGTTACTTAAGATGCGTCGGTGGGTATTCAAAACGTCATTCATCAGGAGCCCAAACCTTCGGGAGATCAATCAATTTTAATTGATGTATTAGTTTAATTTTCTTAATGTAGTTAATATTGTTATCATATATTATTTGTCACTACTGTTATTTTTCTGTTAGTACCTTTCTACTTTATAATATATATATATAGTATCTCTTACTGGGCAGATTTTCTATTAATCATGCTATACTCTTGACAGTACAGAATTTGAGAACAG
Organism: Oreohelix idahoensis; assembly: GCA_024509875.1. NCBI lineage: Eukaryota > Metazoa > Mollusca > Gastropoda > Stylommatophora > Oreohelicidae > Oreohelix > Oreohelix idahoensis. The sequence goes on along the minus strand of JAMPIV010014949.1, from coordinate 14,262 downwards.
TAAGTTAAGACATTTAGGTTTGTTAAAGGTTTTGGTACTTGCAATTATGGAACTAATAAATAACATGACACCATAACTTGTCCTTTTATTAAATTGCTTTTTAAAAGTGGAAAAGTTGCAAACACATTAATTACATTATGAAACAGTTTTTATAGAGGGCTAAAATAAATACTCTATGCGATGTTTCTGGCTGTAAACTGTCCATCTTTGAATCAACTTCTAATAAGTGGAAGTGCTTTAAGTTATCGCAGTGACATCCACTTATTAAGACTGAAATGTGTTGTGGAAAGTTCTGTTTTTTTTTTTTTTTTTTAATCATTACTTCTGTCTTCTTACTATTTAGAAAAAGGCCTTTAGTTTTACTTTCCCTCACCATTGTATCAATCATTTCTCTTAGTTTGTTTTCACATTTCACAGTCAAGACTCCATCATCAGCAAACAGCAAGTTGATTACATTATGTCCACCAAGTGATATTCCTGATCTATCCACTGTGGATCTGATTACATTTTCACTATACAGGAAGAACAGATCAGCTGTGTAGTAAAAGGTCGTCATTATTTCATCTTCATTATTCTCAAAATTGTTTGTATTTTCTGGATGTTATGTAATTTAGGGAAATGTATTCTCAATTTCAAATTCCGCAGTACCTCTGGCTTAAGAGTAGAGACTACGAGTGATTGTGTACTTTGTGCTTGGGGTAGGGACATAGTTTTCTGAGTTTGGTTGAGGGAATCACATGGTATGTTTATTGGACATTAATGTTATTGCAGTGGGGTTGCAATAGTTTACACTGCTTAAATATTATATGGGTGTGTCATGGATACAGCAAATTGTGCTTTGGAGTGAACTTTTCACGCTGTTTCAGTAAGATCTACTGAATACACCCATTTGAGTGGCAGATACAGTCACCGTATTTCTGATTAGGCATTTCATATAGTTTTGTTTCATTTTTTCATGATGTACAAAAGCATCTGAGAATTTTTCCTGTGGGGAATACTCAAGGGGATGTTTTGTACACTGGTAAATTACTGCATTATAGGGGATTTTTGATATTAAATTTACATTAACTTTAACAATGGCGATCGAGCCTACTAGAATTTGTTAATATTGGTTAAAGAGCTAGGCCAATATCAGGCCCCTGCTCTATAGAATGGGCAGAAACAAAATGGAAAAGAAAGTAAAATTACAGGCAAAATGATAGAAAAGGACGGTGATTAGGTGTGAAGGAGAGAGAATTTCAGAAGCCTGTAGTTTGCAGCTGAAGTCAGGACTAGATGAGGATAGAAGCGGAACAAGAGTTTGGAAGAAGATTAAGCTGACAAAGAAAATAATTAATTTGAATCTGAAGAAGCTAGATGCAGAATTCAGGGTGGGACAAGAATTCTCCACGTCCCTTATAGGACTACGGTTACCAAATTGTTAATCATGATTTGGACAGCATGGACGTGTATTTGGAATCGTTTTGAAGAGAGTGGTTTTGGCTTGGAAGAGTAAAGATGGGAAGAGTGGCATGTTCTACTAGGGATAACCTGCTTTTCCAGGACCTTGCGTTGGAGACTATGTACAGTATCCCTTGTGAAGCAAAACAGAGCAAATTTATGACAAGTCAGAGGAGTGGGTTGTTACGGAAATTTCGACTAATGGCGGCACAGGGTATCGGGGCTCGTTCTGGCAGACGTGAGACCCAGCTGCTCCAATTCGGGGTTTTGATGGATCTTCATTGCGAAAATAATTATTTCAGTTTACTTAATCGCATGGATCAAATTGGAAGGTGTTACTAGAGACTTTGATGGGCTTTTCGACCTTACTGTTTAAGGGACAACGTATTGTTCATCGTTGTTCATCCGAGCTTGTATGCAATCATTTTCCAGGAAACGCAAGCCCAGAAAACATCGATTTGATGTCAGAATTGGGACACCACAATACGTGACCGCGCATTACCAGGGAAGGTCATTAACAAAGGGAGGAGTGTCTCTGAGATCTTCTCAGCGAGTAGTCTAGGAAAGCTTACTAGAAAACCTTACCATCTACCTCATAGATCGAAGAAGTGCGGATAGATGTTGGCTCCAACAAGATTTCTTTTCTTCTTTCCTCGTTCGCCTTCCAGGACATTCCCACATTTTTGATTCTAAATTAAAGGCAGTAGGTCAATCCACAAAGGACTCAACCAACATCTCCCCACAGAACCAGTTTTTTTGTTGACAGAAAGTGGGTTTTCTTGCCATATTGTGCTACTCCTCATTTATTACTGTAGGGTGGGGCAGTATTGCAGCATTGGTGTTTCGACTGTTCATTGGTGGGCTGGTACCGCAGTGGTGCAGAGATCTTGTTTTATGCCATACCAATTTTGGTTTTTTGTGGTACAGATTGGTATCTCTATCTGTTGTGTCCCAGTGCAGTGAGCCGAAAAAATAATGATGACCTATGTTCTTTTCTGGATTTGTTGATGATTCTGCATCATTTTTCAAAATGTCCCGGGTTGCTTCTCTTTCCCATTTGAATTGAATGTCGCCTGTATATGTGGTCTTTGCCTCGTTGGCGTAAGTTAGGTCTCTATATTCATTTTGGTTGTAAGGGGCACCCTCTTTCCTTAGCACGTCTTATCTGCCTCCTCATTTCCATGGTTATGTTGAAATGGGCTGGTATCCAGCTGGACTAGTGCACTTCTTGAAGCATGTTTTCGGCCCAGTCTTTCATAAGGGAGGAGAATTATTAGATTCTTTCAATCATTTAGTATTGGTTGGCTTCTTCAGCGCTTGATATTTTGAGTGAGGGCACTGAAAAGGATTATATCTGTTTTTCTGCCCTGTGCTTTGCATTCTATGAAGAGTTTCAGTCTGCGCTGTTTCAGGGCTGTCTTGCTTTCAGCACACAGAAGTTATCTGCACGTATTATTTTCCAGTGGCTATTGCCAACTTGAGTGATATTCTATTCTTTATATTTTATGAGGATGCCGGGCACCCCCATATTTATTTTTCAACTTGCATTTGTTGCCGAACCATTCAGGAATATTTGCATGTGTTCCAAAGATTTGCTTGGAACAATGTTTGGTCAAATATACCTTGGTTGCTATTACACTTTTCTTCTGATGTTTCTGTCTGTGTTCCCTTACCTTCAATGCCTGGTATATCAGATTTTAAACTTTAGGATAAGCATATTATGTTTTCCACAGTGGGATAGTATGAGCTTGTTGGGGATTTTCTTAGACAACTGAAGGCTTGCTAGTCTGGTTATTATTGTTATTTTTTTTCTTTTGCTTGGGCGACAAATGTTAGTTCGCTTGAGCCTGCCTCTTCCTAGCCGTATTCATTCTTTGGTACAAGTGGGTTTGTCCTTTCAAGCCTCTTAAATTTTAATTTATTTAATTTAATTATGATAGACCCTACTTTCGGGAGGACAGATCTTCTCCTGTATGGGTACAAATTGTGTGGGGCCATAGGAATTCACCGAGGTAGGGAAATTTAAACTATCTGTCGGAAGGATATCTTATACATGATATGCGGGAGGACAGGACATGATAGATCACCCCGTCGAAATTCAGATTCAGATAAGATTGCGCCAAAGGAGGCAGGAACAATAGGACTGATTTCGCAGAAGCTCATCTAACCAAAGAATACAAATTACCTTTGAGAAAAAGGAGTGAGTCAGACTTACTTAGTTGTCAGACATTATCTCAAACAGTAGCGGGAAAAAAAGATTGCATGATGGCATCAGCTACACTGTAGTCTTTGTAATGGAACATGACATTTGGCAAAGGATTTGCGCTAATAATTTCCAGTAAACGGGCTTAATTCGGCTTGCAATAATTAGAAAACCTTTTAACAATCGAGGAGATTTGCGAAGGGAGCAGGCCATTGTGTGAACCAGACGGTACGCCCACTACGCATTATCTGTGAGTCATCACTTTGCCTTGTCCTCTCTTCTTTTCAAGGAAAATGCGTCATTTTGGAATTGCAACCCGATGGTTGTGTATTAAAGCCAAGGGAAGTGTCTGTGTGTTGAGAGAACCACGGGGATGCATCAACTTATAGGAGTATCGTAGATCCCTGTATCTGACGGGACTCATGCAGATAAGGTTAAACAGGCAAGATGCGTCACTTTTCGGGTGGTAACATTGAGTATTACCCTCTAGCCATTATTGATTCGTGGGTAATGTGCAAGCGTGCTGCAGGAAATTGTACTCGGGTGGGACATCAGGAAATGGGCGGGATAATCGCGGTGCTCTATGGCTAATAGCGGGTCATTACCAGGGGACGACTGTCCAAGGCAGATGACGCGTTCATTACAAGCCGATCGCACCTTTGATGAAGCTAAAACAAATCGGGAACTGGTCAGAATGGGAGCCAGGATACAACTGGTTGTCTCAAGACTTCTTTATCCAGCACCAAAACGGTCAAGATTGTATCATTGCATAATTTTTACAACATTGTCGAGAGAGGGTGAGTGTAAAGTGGCACGAAGTGCCACAAAATCAGGGTCTGTTCTGTCCCGGGCCGTTCTGTGAGTAGGACAACCTTAAATTCGCGCCAATATAGTCTTTGCACTTCACACATTTGTTCTACTGTTAGGTGACTCACTGATCCAGCAACATATGCCCATGTCTCCGACATGGATCCAGGGGGTCGTATGACGCGTTAATCTGGATTTATTTTCCCTGTCACCAGCTTTATTAAACAGCTTGTGGGACTGTTCTGTGGCTCACCGCTGGGTAGCAGGTGCGTTAATGTCAGTGTTTAGGATCGCTGTATGAGAAGCAGTTCAGAAAGGAGTGGACTGTAACTTGACCCGTACGATAACTGCTAGTGTCAGGCGGGGTCAGACGGGGGAATGCAAGGAGGAGAGTTCTGATTTGGGCAGTGAAGAAAACGGGGGTCAAAGAGAGCGACGAGGATTTTTGGTGGTTCGATGGTGGACTTGAAACTGTTCGAGTGCGAGAAGATATTTATATTGTGTGATATCTGATGCCATTTTGTGATCTGTGATTTTCATGGAAGGTTACTATATATATTGTTGTTATTTTGTGGCCACAGTTTATGAATAACATTGTGACAGAGTTGAGAATTATGGACCTTGTGTTGCTTATTAATTGAATGTGTTCCAATCTCCAGCCCCCGTCTCTTGTTTTTTTCTTTAGTATTTTCGAGGACTATAAGGACATTATGTGTGTTTAAGATACTAAAATACGCTGTGTCAGGACTGATCTTCACATTTTGATAGTTCACATTTCTCACTTTTTTTCTCATGGTTATATCTTCGTTAATAATTCTGCCGGAATGCTTATCTACACAACATGTTCAAACTATCTTAGTTTGACGTGTTTCTGTAATCATATCCGGCTATGCAGATGATTTTTCGCCCAGCAGGCCTTAGGTTAATCACAACGCTCGGTCACCTATACGAAAACTGACCGGCCCATCTGGCTTTTTTACCTGTAGCCTCAATCTTAGCAAAAGGCCGCGAATGCTTAATAGCAAACATGAACAAAATTATCACCGAAGGGAGTGTACAATAGAATTAGATAAATATGCTATAATATCTTGCTTGATAAACCGAGAAAAGAAATTTTTGCCGGACCACAGAAAATTTCACGTTAATTCTGTACGGGACAACCAAAGGTAACTTGACTACATGCAGGAGTAGGAGATGAGACGATTCGACCACTAATATATTCCTATCTACAACGCAGGCCAGGCACCCCCCCCAAAAAAAAAAAAAGTGGGACAGTCGGGAAAGGATAGTTATAGGCGCTCTCTTCCAAACCTTTTACCACCTCACCGGTAGATAGAAGAAGAAAGGACTAAGCAAAGTAAGTATTATATAATGTTTCAATTATAAATGTTGTATAGCCACCCCCCCACCAGACAATAATCCCTGTTCTGGATAACACATATCCCCAGAGTAAGAGAGGGGAAGAAAAGAAAACCAAAGAAACACCTGGAGATGGAGAAAGAACAGGAGACAGACAATGAAGGAGAGATGTAAGGAAGACTATGGAAATACCTTGAGCTGATGTCACGTGACAGGATAGGACTGGGGCACTAAGTTTTGTTGAGGGCCTATGTTCCTTTGGGATTTGAAAAGGTTGAATCATTCATTATTATTAATAGCAAAATCATCATCATAATCATCATGATTCCCCTGTAATACTTCACTGTCCCACTTCCATCGGGGGTCAAACCCGTAATCTGTGTCGCCTGTGGGATGATTTTGTAGGACTTTTAGGTGACGAAGGGGGAAACAAACGAACGAATTTTAAAGAAAGATTCTATGATCCTACTCAATAGCAAGAAAAATTAGTTCGTATTCCAATACCCAATTCAGTACTTGCAACGGAAGGGGAGGGGGGGGGGGGGGGGGGGGGGGGGGAAAGAGAGATAGAGAGAGAGATGAGAGAATGTGAGTGAGAGAGACACCCATCACCAGATCTCTGACCCACCTTGAATGTAAACATCCTAAAGCTGGTGTGAATTTTGTATATATATATGTATATATATAATTATATTTATATTTATATATATATTTTTATATATTATATTATATATTATTCATATATATATATACGTATTCTATATATTGGAGCCGCGCACTGGTCCATAAATGGCTTCGGCGTTTTACTGGCGACCAGGTTTTTCATGGTTCAAACCCGGCCGTCAGCGTTTTGAAGAAATGTTTACGGCCGTAGATTTGACTGAATATCCTGATCGGCTCCTTGGATAATCCCTCTGTGGATGTGAAGGAGCATTATCCTGACATAAAGCCGCTAAAACAAACTATTTTATCTTCCCCCCTCCCCACAATTCGAAGGCGAATAAAAGCTTGAAATGATATGAAGACTCAGACGTCTTTTATGCTGTTAACCTTAAAAGCCCTTGTCGATTTGATAGAATGGCCTCCGATCCTTTCTCTACTAAGACGAGGGGGCGAATAAGGATGGTTGATCTGAAGAGGACAGCTTTCAGAAACCGCAGGTGTCTCTTGGCTCCCCTGCTCTGACATTTCTCTGTAACTCAGGTGAGGAGAATAAGGTATTTTTGAGTTTCGCGGCTGAGGCTCGATCGCTCCATCGGCCGCTTCAGCTAAAAGTGGACAAGGAAAAACATCCGTAAAAATAGATAATTATACATATTAGAATCAGATATATTTTAAAAGTTAATAATGCGTAGATTGCCAAATACACAGGAAGTTAAAGGAATAAAGATGTGTGGACAGACAGAATGACACGATTTTACAGACACAAAGATAGGTAGACAGGCAGATAGACAGACAGGAAACCACAAACAAAAAGACAGGCAGACAGACAGGCAGACAGACATTCAGGCAGGCAGATAGACAGATACAGACAGACAGACAGGAAACTACAAACAACAAGAAGACAGGCAGATAGACAGATACAGAATGTCATAAAATCGGAAAAAGATTCTTTGCGAAGTTATCTACGCCTGATGCTTAGCAACACACAACCAAATTTAGCTCGGCACTTCAGTGCGGGAAAACACGTTAGACGGAAATAATTCATATAGGCAACAACATTTGTCGCATCTGACAGGTAGATTAATATCTAAGCAAATACTGCTTGAATTTGACTCAAAATTTAACACAGTAATGCAGAAAACGAGCAGAATCTATGGGATACTGTATTATTCCTACATAACGTTACCGTGGAGATATTATTATTCTGAGAGATCGAAGCCAGACGCAGACAAACAACTAACGCAGAATTAATTGTTTAACAAAGTGAAGAACTCTCGGAATAAAGTCATAATTCTGCACAATAAAGCAGAGATTGTGCTGAATCTAAGGATATTTGGTCTGAAGTACTACTTATCGTCAGTATGAAGATGTGAGGAATTATCCCATCCCAACTAACATAATTACCGATGTATGTTACGTCGGTCGGTCTCGCTCAAAATAGTAACTCGCGCCAGAAAAAAAAGTGCGCAACGCACGGTGTGCAACTTGCGCGGCGTGTGTGTTATATAAAACAAATACTTTGGTTAGTTTTTTTTTTTTTTTGTTTTTTTTCCATGAAATTATTAGCGCTCGACAAAGAAAAAGTGCGTAAAAATTGGTGTGCATGAGCCCTCACCTGATGTACAAATCATGAAAACTTCAAAGTTTTTGTTAAAATATCTTATTATCAGGGAACACTCTTTGAAAACAATCCACGCACTTTCACACGAAATGTTGTCATCAAAGAACTTTTAAATTGAATCTAAAATAACATAATTCTCGCCGTGTGTACGTTGGTCACAGCTGAGGAATGCAACCGTGTTGAAAAGTTGTATTGTTTCCATTATATATATACTCTCCCGAAAATAGTTACAATCAACAAAGAAAAGCGTTCCCATGACGGTGTACATGAACAGTTTGATTACACTGTATAATGGAAAGAAACCATAAACACTCTAAGAATGTACTTCTATCTGCTCATCTGGGAACGGAAACAGCACACTATAATTAAAAACCCATCAAGTTTGACAGGTTATTGCTAGTTGCTACATAAAAATGCACAAACTGTCATTTTTGATAGCACATATTGAGAGTAATTGTCTCTCGGAGGTCCGCGCGATTTCCATATAGTAAAAAGCCCAGGAAATTCCAAGTACACACACATCACTCTACGAGCTGACAGTATGTATGAGAGCTGAACTGCATCAAAGCCTTGACATACAAGAACGAAAAGAAACTGCTCTTGTGAGACAGCTATCTTTTTTCAGCGACGTGGTGTGAGTCTGGGGGTATGAAGATTAGATTTATAGTTTGCAAACTAATACAATTGTCACAGATTGCCTCACGTGCTTTCCAGTAGTCGTCCAACAGTGGCCAAAACTAAAGAGTATCTAAAGTGGGTCGTCACAAGATTACTCTTGGCAGAGATGTAGATAGAATGGTAATGACGCTTATACCATAAGGGTGTTCCCACAAAATAATTCCCGAAGTCAAGAATAATGCGGCATTGGCAGAGCAATTGTCAACTTATTATCTGGGGTCCGTTGCCTTTTGTGAATGATTAAGCAATGGTTTAGCCGGTTCAAGCCCCCCGTTGGTGTAATCCAACGAAATTCTTTTATAATTATTGGCTCTATATATGTAAATATATCTCTCTCTCTCTCTCTCTCTCTCTCTCTCTCTCTCTATATATATATATATATATATATATATATATATATATATATATATATATATATATATATATATATATATATAAGATATATCTATACTCATACGTATTATATATATATAAAGAATCTTACTCATACGTTTGCTTTCATACTTCTAATAACTGAAGAAACCATTATTGTTTAGTTTTAACAGAACATATAACAAATTTAACAGTCAATTAGTTTTAACAAGTTCAAAGAAGGATGAAATGATGGTGAATTTTAGATAAACGTCCTCATCGAGACTTGATATTGGAGTTATGAAAGTCCGTTTGCTGGTGCCTTTGTTTTTACAAGAACTTAACTCTAGGTGAGTCATGTCGCCGTGGTTTCCGTCACTTCTTTTTGGTGATGAGTGCACTTCTCCACATAACTTGTCCAATGTAGGCGGTCAGTGTTGATGCTCTTCTCTCACACTAGCGGCGTAGTAATGTTAGTACTTCAAACCGTCTGATAGCTTGTAACCTTGAACATTTTTGAAAACATAGAAAGGACAAATGCCCCTGCACAGTACAGTGAGTTGAAAGCTTAACAGGTGCGTTGTCTCGATGTGCACCCACCAATGTTAATCTCTCAGAAGAATTAAATTCTTGAGTACACAGCGTAGCTCAAGGAAGATTATTAAAAATCCCCAGTACTCTTCTGGGTATTATAAACTTGGAAAATGTGTCTGGATAGCGTGAATAATGGTGAGTGTGAATTACAATATTACATTTAACAAAGTACATAGATCTCACAAAACGATACTATACACTTTTAGGCACCTGTGATGTAATCATCACTCATTACTGCTCCATTCGGAGTCTGGGGTCACCTCTGGCTGTTGGTTTTCTGCGCGACTAGCAAGAAACAATCACCAGCGATTGCTGTAGTGGTTCATGAATTTACTATTTTCATACGTTGAGGTTGCCAGCCTCATATATATAATACATATATATATACCATATATATTATATATAATATTATTATATATATATAATATATATATTAATATATAATACAATATACTATATACTTACTTACTTAGTCGTTCCCCTTTCTACCGTGAGGTATATATATATATATAATATATATATATAATATATATACTTATATATATATACATATATATATTATAATAATATAATATTATTAAACGTATATATATAATATATATACATATATATATATATATATATATAATAGTATATTACATATACCCTATTATTATATATATATATTCTATAATATATATATACTATACACTTGTTAAATAAAGAAGTGAAGACAAAAACTCGAAGAGATAAAAAGACATTTCATCAATGAACTGGCCGTAGAAGCTGAAAATGCTGTAAGAACTGGTAATAGTAGGTGCCTTTATCAAATTACAAAACAACTATGTCACCAGCCTACTGCTATGGAAACACCTGTTAAAGGTAAATTAGGGAATTCAATACCAACAGAAAAAGAACAAATGAAGAGATGGGCTGAGCACTTCATGGAGGTGCTAAAGAGACCACCACCACCAAGTAACACACTGATTTTAATAATGAATACACCACAAACCACTTGCCAATAACTTGAAAGATTAAAAAAACATTTAAAGGCTGCCTACGCGAGTCTGACGGAAATTTCACAGGGGGTAATGACTATAAAAGGCAGGTTAATGACAACAACCTCTTGAAATTTTAGATAATACTATAAAATAATGTATGGAGAGAAAGTAAGACACCTCCACCACCAACAACTGGATAAACAGACAGGTTTTATTGCTTAAAGTTACCGCATTAGAAGAAAAGGTGAATATCAGACTGTAATTACTGGCGTTTATATCTTGCATTATCTCAAGTACTCATGCTGCGAAAAATTATGCTATGTAATGCATGATGTTAGAAAGTACTTAAATTGCTTGCTTGACGAAAAGATCAAGAGAAGAACAAGCGGGACGTTTCAGGCTCCGAAACGAAAAACGGATTCATGCTATTTGATCAAACCTATTTCACACTCAAATGAAACAATTATTGAGAAGAATCCAGTGGAATATGGCCAAATCCACATCGCATTATTATCACCCTTCCGTCACGATTTTTTCAAAAAAGCCTTTGATAATGTCTACACCGCCAAACATCATTGTGGAAGAGATACACCTTACAATTACTATGGTTTTCCTAACAAAAACATATGTGAATATAATCAAACATGCGCTAAGTGATATGGACACAATGCAAAGATGTTGGGTGTTCTAGAATTCAAATTTCCAAGGGGAATACAGAAATGGCCCATTTTGTACAGTAGTAAGAAGAATACAGGGGTTTGTGTATACTTACAAGGCTTTGTATTATGGTCATACCACTACCTTTTTGGAATAGCTTATTGTGATTGGGGGTTTATGACGTATACTTCGGCGATACCCACAATGAACACTAATTTGGTTTTTAAAATCTGGACAACAACCATGGAAAATCACATTCCATGGCGGGACCCATGGATTTCGCAGGTTGATTTAGCATTTCTTATCTATACTCTAACTCCCAGATCTATATTTCCCAAGACAATCAAACCTAATTCACCACCTTGTCAACCCTTACTCTCACTCCTCCTACTCTAATCATTAGGTCTCACCTATCTCTGGCCCCTAAATACTAAAGTTTAGTCGTATAAAAGTTATTTATTTACGAGACCTTTGATATCATTGTTGTAGGTAAATATTCTAACCGCCATCCACATATATCCCCTTTATTGGTATCCTCCTCCACCTAGCACTAATACCATTTACATATGGGATTGAATAACCACCTGCGTCCAATGAAGAATGTTGTATCTAACAGTGTGCAAATTTTGGTCGAACAACAGAATGTCCACTTCGAAATCCCCTTGTTATCTGCTTCGTCTGACAACACATCGCCTGCGATTAAGATAACAACTCACTGTCCTTACGTTGAAGTGTCCTTAAGCTTACTGTATTATCTACCCCGCCTTTCTTCCGATTTGAAACGTGTGCTGTATTTCACTGCTCACTGGAAAAAACATTGCCAGATAGGCATCACGCGTATTCACTGACTCATAATTTAATAGCGCTACAGCCGGCCATTTAATTATTATAATTCGCGTTAGGGCGAAATCATATATAACGAAAGAACATTATGGACATAAAGTTTAATATAAGTATTTTAGATAGGGATTTTGATGAATTTTTTATTTTTTAGGGGGGAGTACGCATGCAACACGCTTACGCGCGATTACAAAATTGCGCTGCCATCACGACGTGTAATGACTAGGGATGTGACCACTAACTTTTTTTGGTATCAGACGGACAGTAGGGGTCTAAAATACACTACCCTTCCAGACAGCACAGTCTTCGATGGGTCAGGTTGGTAGGTTGTGTATGTACCATATTATTGGATACGCAGCCTACGTAGCTTCTTTTAAATTTGGATTATTATAGGTTAGGAGGAGGGCTTGGTCTGACAAAGATGGTATTGGTAAAACGATTTTTACGCTTGAATTTAGAGTCCAGTGAATTAATTATATTATAACCAAGAAATAAACTAGTGTGGATGCCTTTGACAAAAATTAAAATCCATTTACTGCCTCATAATAAAATGTTGGGTTTTATAACGTGTCTTGAAAAAATCATCTACGTAAGGTTACAGAATCTGGTGGGATCGCTACAATGTAGAACTCTCAAATGCATTTTGAGATGCGCAACCAATATGGAAAGACTCTACTCAACCACGATTGGAGTCTGATAGGGTCACTATAAATTCTGATCTGGGTAAATCGATTTGTTAAAGGAGGGAGGACGTGGGGAGGTAGTGGTTGGAATTATTGTTATTAGGTGTAGGTTCAAACACTTGTTTAAAATATAAGTGGCCTCATATAAGGCTATCTATCTTAAGTCTGATCTAATCTATCTATCTATGATTTTCTGACCTAATGATGCCCTCATCTGGGATCTCTAGATACTCATCTAGGAGCGATTAAGGGTGCTAATGAATGTAGGGGGAATTAAATTAGTGTCCATTATTAAATAATGTATAATTTTAATAAAGCAAAGTACAGAAGATTTTGAAGATCACACATTTGGGAGGATTGAATGGTAAATTGGTAAATGACACTGGAAAATTTTTTTTATTGCCCTGGTGAAGCACGTTTATAAGAAGTTCCCAATTTAAGGTCTCGAAAAAGTAAATTATTTATGGAGGATATGAAAGAAAGAGGTATAGCCATTAATGGTTCATTGGATGACTTTAAAGAATTAACGTGATTTGTTTTTTTTTTTTTTTTTAATTTTCTTGAAATTTTTTTGGAGTTTTTGTTTTATTGTTCATTTTTGGAACCTAAATTGTTCCCCATTAGTTTAAAAAATCCATTTTTTATGAAAAATTTGTCCAAGTTAAAATTTTGTAAAAAATTTGGTATTTTTAATGAACAATAGATTATGCCCTGTAATAAGTTTTTTAAGGAATATGGGGGTATTGGTATTATTGTTTTTCAGTGGGCCAAAAACCCAGTGAGATAAAGCACCCCCTATAATTGCCTTCCCAGCCTGTAATAGAGCGCCGTATAAATCGTTCGTTTTTTTTAATGATATAAACTGGCTATGGGAACATTTTATTGGTATAATAGCCCAAGTTATGGTGAACTCACTCACAACCTATAGTATGAATTGCTCCTTGACAGAAAATTATGATATGGAAGTGCATTAGTTTGATAGTGATACCTAATTGAATGTGAGAGTGAGTAAAATGCTCGGTATCTTAAAGCTACTTTCAGGGATCTATGTGAGCTGAAGTTGGCCTATCTGCTATCCTGATACTCACATGTTGGCTGTATCATGTATTGTAGCTCACTTGGTTGATGACTATGTAGTTATCTAATATAGTCTTATGAAGTTAGTAGTAGGCTACTTTATCTACCTTCGCTGTTGTATACTCGGGACCGTGCTCTTGCATACGCTGTATACTATCGAGCCATGCATCTTACTGCGTGTCTTAGAGAGTGCTTTTGACTCGATTATATCCATGTGACGGCGATTGCTAGTCATATACTTCCTCTATATTCTACGAGATCTCATCTTATTAAGATCTTATCAGTGTATGGCCCATGCTTCTCTCACAG
>JAMPIV010014948.1:0-52570 GCA_024509875.1 Oreohelix idahoensis | reverse complement strand
AAATGCCATGCATGTCTTTTTCGCATTTTACTGAAAAAGCTGGCAGTGACCTTGAATTTTTAAAGTGGATTAAGATGTTTCATAAGACAGGAAATCTTTAGAATATATCTTCTTTCTTTGTACACTCTCAGAGCGTTACTTGAATGTTTTCAAAGAAAAGCGTGGTCAACTTGTGGCTGTTTGCATTCCGTATGCTTTTCCTCGACATGTTATGGTTGTCGGGCATATGAGCTTTCTCGTTTCTCTATGTTGGGAACATTGAAGCAGATGTTCAGCAGTCTTTTTATCAGTGCCACAGTTACACTCAGTGGTTTCGTCCTATCTTTAGCTTGTTGTATAGATGATATCCCAATCTGTCATGGCCAGTGCGGAGTCTGAAGATTAACCACTTGTTCCTCTTGTGTTGAGCTGGGTAGTAGCATCATTTTGTGACTGGATGCTCTTCCCCATTTGTTCTGTATCTGATTCTGATAAACTCTTTGCCCTCGTTATTTATTTATTTAATTTTTATAGTATATATAATATATATATATATTATCATATATTTTTATATATATATATATATATATATATATATATATATATATATATATATATATATATATATATATATATATATATATATATATATGAGGGAAAGGTCAAAAGTAATGCTCCTATTTTTTATGTATGTAAATACTGCTTGGTGGGCAATTTGTAAATTTAGCAGGGATTCCTCAAACACTATTCTGCACTGTATAGCATTACCAACTGTTTCAGTAAACAGGTGCACACTGTAACAGTTTAAAAATGCTGGCCAAAAGATGTTCGGTTAACGTTATATCATAGAATTCCTCAATGTGAAGGAAAACCATAGCCATCAACCTCCGGCACGTTCGAAACTGAAGGAGAAGAGTTTTTATCGAATATTGTGACAGGTGATGAGACTTGGGTCATTTTTTTTAACCAGAAATCCAAGAGGCAGTCAATGGAAATGGGCATCACACAACATCGCCAACGGACAATGAAGACCGTTAAGTATCAAAAGTATCACCGATCTGATAGGGAAATGCTTAGAGGTCCTGGCTTCTGTGATTTTTTTGGTATTAGAAGGGTCAAAGTAACTGACTTTGTTGCTCGACTATCTTGAACAGGGAACACATAGGTGAATGTTACCATTGATGCGATTGCAGAATTTGGCTGGACATTATTTACAGGGGAGCTTAGAGGACTGATCTATGGCGACCTTTGACTACCATCTGTTTAAAAGATCATAGACAAGCACTTACTTTGCACGATAATCCCTTTGAGCCACACGAGACCACTAAACGCACCATATGAAAGCGATTGCAAGAATAATGGACATACATAAATATACAGTGGCAGGATACGCGCTCGAGAATCGCTATGAGCTCAATTAAATCTCTAATCCTGACATTCCTCCCTTACAGTCCTGATCTTGACAAACTTCTGGCAGATGGATCCATCTTGTTGTTGCCCTAAAGACGCACTAGGGTAAACACTTGAAACTACATCACGGACCATCAATCTGCTGTTGAGAAACCTTAAGACGCCTTACAAGGCGTGACGGCCTGTGACTGCCAGGTCGTCTTTGGCTAGGACGGAAGAAGGTACACATAATTTTTACCGTGAAGGGAAGACATGTTGCCTTGTGATAAGATGATGGACACACAGTAACAATAACATGCCCGCACAACAAAATAACGGAGACTTACATTGAGAAATATAATTTGAAGTTCAGACTTGGGGCTACATTTCAATGTGAAATTTTCTCTGTTTTCTTGCCTATTGAATGAAATTAAAAATTACGAGGCATGACTTTTGACGTCGTCCCTGTTTAGATATATTTATATATTTTATATGAAACTTTATGTAGTTACCAGTCCTGTCTTCTGGTATGATGGTACCTCAATCTGGTTGTGTCCGGGCGTAGCTAGAAATAATGACCAGGGTCTATCTAGACAGCTGGATATTAAAGCATCATTTTGTATATGGCTGGTGTTCTTTACCATTTGATTTTGAATGTGCTTTTATGGTCTGTCTTTGAAATTTTATATGTTGTCCCTATATCATTTTTGTTGAGTGCTCCCTTGCTTAGCAAGTTTGTCTGCCTGCTCGTTGCCTGGAATGTGGCAATGGGCTGGTATCCACTGTTGGTGAATTTGTGAATGCATTTGGTGGCTTTCGAGTGAGTTAAAAGTTATAAGTGGGTAAAAAGGACAGCGAATCTATGATTTTATTTGGGTCCATGTTTTCTTGAATGTAACACAAAATATACTAGACACATTAATATCCCAGAAAAACTAAACACTGTTTTCAACAACAAGGTAATGTAGCAACATCCCAAGTTCACTCAACAATTTGAATTTAACAAGTTGTGTAGAGTAAACAAAAAGCAGCAGGTTAAACTCCAGGAATGCCTGCTATATAAACAGAAAGCAGGGACCTCACGAATGTCACAAGCCCTTTGTTTTTTAAATGATGATAGAAAATAATGTTCAACCCTTGAAGAGTTATAATTTTAGGTTGTTATAGTGTCTCTATTTTCATAAAATATGATCATCTATTATGCAAAAGGTGGGATCATATCTCTTGTCTGGTTTTGTAAATGGGAAAAATTACTATTTCAGATTGTGTGTGTGTCTTTTTAAACTCTAAAATGGTAGTTATTCATACCTGTCCAGCTGGTGTAAAACAAATCCCCCCCCTCCCCCCACAAAAAAAAATAATCAGAATAATAAACCAAAAGTAAAAATAATTAAAAAAAAACCAATTTCACAATTATAATTCATGTAAATTTTTGGTGTGGATTACATTGTGGCAGTTCTTGGGTTCTGGTTACTCTCAACCATTGTTCTATTGTCGTGGGTAAGCATGGATGCTGTAAATAACTAACAGGGCACTCTCTGCTGTTTATACTTTTCTACATTTAACAAGAAATTCTCAACATAATTGTCCTGAAAACATTCTGCCCAGTTAAAGTTTTCTATTCTGAAAAACAGCCGCCGGACTGCCAGTTGGTTGTCTGAGAAGCATTTTATTCTGGTTTCTCTTCATTACGCAAATCTTTCACCTTTAACCTTGTGGGAGAAACCATATGGTGGTGATGGTGACACATGTGACATACTACCAGTGTCAGAAACAGATCTGGCTGTGTGAGAGTAAGGAAGTCGCTGCCATGGAATAGACTGTTACATATAAGAAAACTGCTGCTAGCATCACAAGGTAGTCCTTGTTATGGAATCTCAGGGGAAGAGTGGTAGGAGAGGAAGAACGAGAAGAGATTGGAGAGAGAAAGTGGCAAAAAGGAGATGGAAAGGAGGAAAGATGCAGAGAAGATGAGAAAGGGACACGGAAAGGAGGAATCGATTGAAATGTAGAAAACGAAGAGAGAGAAGATGGAAGGAGAATCAGTACATGATGGATTTCAATAACCTTTAGTTCCACAGGGAACAAACTTTCAACAGAGACACATAGCAAGGTGGGGAGGTTAAACGTGCCTTGAGCTCAAGTTCTTTTAACAGGGGGGGGGATTGCTTTCACTTCTGTCATGAGGAAAATGCAAAGAATAAGAGGATGGAAGAAGAAATAAATCACATCAGGGGAGAGACTTAAAAAAGCAGTTAGAGAATCGGGATTTATTTTTATCACAAGACTGGGAGGGAAATAGAGAACTGCACAGTTCTCTCGGCATTGTAGGGGGGGAAGATGAGAGCACCCTTCATTCTGACACAGTTGAGGAACTTACGATCTCTAAGGTTTCACACAGGGGAACTGAAAGATGACTTAAAGCAAAGTAGGGGGGGGGGGAAAGGAATCCAGGAAAGAACGGAAGCGAGAAGGGGGGGATCACGACCGGAAGACCTGACACAACAATGGTGATTCAGGCTATTATTAGAGGTCAATTCTGGAACACTGTTAAGATTTAGCGGATGAGAGGAAAATTGATCCTGAGAAAGAGCGAATATCATTAAGGATTAAGGAAGAAGAAAGGGACTGACTCTAGTTCATGATAACACTCTGATATTATACAGATGACCAAGATCATAACCTCAGTCAGTAGCTCATAAAGAAACAGAGGACAAGAATAGCTTATCACAGAGCACATACATGGCCAACTAAATTTTATGAATTGGATCAATGATGCTGAAAACAATCTAAACATAACTAATAAACCACTCCCTACCCTTCTTAAATTAATAAAAACACACTACAAAACAGATATGTTCCAGTGAAGTCAGCTTCAGAATCTCACAAAATGAAGGTGTACCATCATCGTAGTCTCAAAAAACTAATCAATAATAGAAAAATAAAAAAAAAAACCTTCTATGGCTCAAAAACGTCTTTCAAAAGGATGGAACAGTGAGTTTGCAGAATAGTCAAACTAGATTTCTCACAGATAGGGACAAGTCTTTATTAGTTTAATATTAGTCTCCTCCTGTCCATATAGCAGCATTAACTAGGTCACATGGGGGTAACTCTAGGAGGCGACCTCAGGGACGAACCCATCACTATAACTCTTCATGACTTAACCTCTACCCCCAGAGAAGACAACAACTGTGAACTTGTGAAAGGGCCTGGACCTCATCATCATATAAAACTAATTGCCACACTGCAGAAACCACTACAACAAGAGCCTCTTGACAATCTTTTGCAGCAGTCTTCCTGCATCAGTCTAGGCTCAGCAGCGAACTTTAATCAGACAAAGAATGAAACGTGTAGGCAGGCTTCAAATTCGTTGACTAATCAGCAAGACCAGTAGTGTCCCAGTGACACTCCGATATAGAATACCATTTTCAAATTTAATATATTTTTCTGATCTGTGAACACCAGAGAGGTAATGATCCTGCATAAATAACAACTCAAAAAAAATACTGTCCCCATTTTGTTTCAGACACACTAAAACTACCCACATGGACCTCTTCTCTGATGCAAGACAAATTATAATCTACACCACAGATGTCACATTTATCATAGTGACTACAACAAATTGTGTTTGTGAAAAGTTCCAACAATCAGTGATGGCTTTTACCCCCTTGACTAAGTGTCCTGGGGGAACTGGATGAACGATTTTTCAGTTCAACTACTTTGCATCTGGAGGCAGAAACTGTCTAAAGACGTAGGAAAAAAAACCAAGCAAACGATCAAAATGATTAATGCCTCCCGGACGTACACATAGATTAATGAATCTGCACTGTCCTCATCAAGTAGCTATAAGACGACAAACAACATGTATGTTCAAAACATGCAAGAAAGATCTACCAACTGCAAGATGAAACTAACTTTCCATCCAGGATCGAAACAGGTAAATTTACCCCACATTGATGTATGTGTACCAATACCACATGACTAATTTTCTCATGACTTTCAGGACAAACCAGAGCTCAGACTACCCTGGGAGTCATGATACTAAGTGGGGGCCCGTTTCCCGACCCTTAGAGTGTTAAGGGTGTCTAAAGGGCCGAAACCACTATGTTTGACATACCCTAAAACTTCTTCTGACTTGATCAGATTGCCTTCCTGTTGTATCGCAACTGTATAGTTTCCTATCTTCCTGTTTTTACATCTGCATAAATATGACCCAGTATGACAAATGCTCTGTACAACATAATCTATTCACAGACATTCGGTCAACAAAATGTTCCCAGTAACTCACCACATTCCAGAATGTTATAAACACATGAAAAGTCTACCCACTAAGGACTCATCTCACGTGGCACGACATTTTAAAATCATTACCAGAAAAAGTATTGACCACTTCATGAAAAATTAATGAGAATCTCCTGAATTAAGTGTCCAAATCAATAGTCAGAACACATAGTATACTTGTGCCAAGCTTTGGACACTGATTATAACCTGGAGATTTTACCCTAAGAAATTGGCATTTCTATTTTGTTTTACTTCAACGACCATTTCATCAATTACCTGACCGCCCAATCAACTCTCTTCAATGTTAATAATTCATAAAATCTTAGTCTTCAGGTGAGAAACGTGTAGTATTTGGCATCTATGGATGGACTTTCCTACTGCACTGACTAAGGCTTTTACAGATCATATTGTTCTGGATATACTCAAAGGACAAGGAGACGGCAGATTTTCGTTGCAAAGGTCTCAAAGGTTTTGCTAAATTTATTACTGGCGCATATTTTTTTTAGAGTATAACTGGATAAATCTATATTGCTCAGGATCTAAGGTAAACTCATTTAAAAAAATCGTAATATGATAAGATGTTTTTAAAGGTACATCAACTTCATGGTAGGCTTCCCAGTTCAAAAACTTGGGCACTCAGGTTTACTGTAATAAATAAAAACAGCCATTGTGAGTTTCATTTAACATTTAATCAAAATTGCTGCTTGGGGATTGGCCACATATCTTAATGTACTCCAACGTAGTCCATTACTGACACTCTAAAGCACATCTTTCTCTCTTATAGTCATAACTTTTAAGGACTCATTTTAAATAAAATTGTGTTTCATAAAAATAAACTTGTTACACTCATACGGAAAAGAAAAATAAAATGCATAACTGGTAAACTCATTACTGCAGCGTCGATCGACAGAGTGGTTAGAGCGTAATCTCTTGCGGCAATAGGAGACGGGTTAAGGAGAGCTCCACAGTGCATCACGCTCCAGTCTAGCTATCTGTAAATGGGTACCTATACTTTGACTTAGGGAAGGATTTTTAAAGCAGCGAGGTCAAGTGAACAATGGTATTAATAGTATTTTGCTATGGGACTACTCATGGTTTTGTAAAAAAAAAAAACTCATTCATAACCCACGAAAGCTGATATGGTGGTCAAGGGTCTACCCTGGCAGATTCTTACCTGTGCGCCCGCATGGTGCAAAGACTTGATATTTTTTAATAAAAATTTAAAATAAGTGGCCATAGCTTGTTCAAAATCATGTAAACACTTCCTGAGGACCAACATGTTTGAAACTGGTCGTGAAAGGAAGAATTGTGGTGCTTAATTTTGTGCATACTTTTAACCCAATTAATGATGATTTGAACAAGCTATGGCCACTTATTTTAATTTTTTATTAAAAAATATCAAGTCTGTGCACCATGCGGCCCACAGGTAGATCTATAGGGTAACCTGACGCACCATACAGCTCGTGGGTTAGAATGAGTTTTTTTTTTAAAAAGTAGTCCCATAGCAAATACTATTGACCAGTTCACTTCCTCGCTGCCTTTTCCTTCCCTAAGTCAAAGTTAGGTACCCATTTACAGATAGGTAGACTGGAGCGTGATGGCACTGTGATTTTAACCCGGCTCCTTTGCCGCAAGAGATTAGCGCTCTAACCACTCTGTCGATCGGACGCTCAGAATGAGTTAACAGTTATGTTTTTTTTTTTTTTTATGAGTTAACAGTTATGTATAAACAACAACAACAAAAATGAGTTAAAAGTTATGTATAAAAAAAATTTTTGATGCTGTAATGCTATTGGTTACAGAAGATATGGTGGCCATTCTGGTTTTAAATGTTAAATGTAACTCACAATGGCTTTTTTATTTATTAAGTAATGAGTGCCAAGTTTGAACTGGAAGCTCATAGTTGTATTTTAAAACATTTATCATATTAGATTTTTTTAAATGAGTTTATTAGATCCTGAGCAATATAGGCTAGATTTACAGTGAATATCTAAAAAAAATATAGTAATAAATTTAAGCAAAATTTAGTTTGCAATAAATCAAAATTTTGTTTGAGATATCATAAATCTGATCTGAAAAGTTTATCATACAGTGGAAAGTATCTGTGCCAAATAGCACGTTTGTTTGAAGCAAGTTTTAAGAAAATTATTAACATGAACAGTGTTCTCAGAAATTTGTGTTTTTAAAATAAAAAAATAGAAATGCGCAATTTCTTACGAAAACACAATATCAGTGTCAAAGCCATAAGCACACATGTATAGAGTGTGTTCTGACTATTGATTTTGACACTTAGATTCAGGAGAATTTAAATTTTCAGAATGTGGTCAATACTTTTTTCTATTATGATTTAAAATGTGTTGCCACTTGAATGAGTTTAGTTGAACTTTTCATGTTTTTTAAACATTCTAACCTGATTATCACACATTTTGTTGACCGAATGTCTGTGAAAAATGTTGTACAAGCCATTTGCATGACTAGTCACATTTTATGCAGATGTAAAAACAGTAAGATAGGAAACTCTCTACAGAGCGATACAACAGGAGGCAATCTGATCATCAGAAGAAGTTCCCCCCGTCAAACAAGTGTTTCGGCCCTTTATACACCTTAACACTCTAAGGGGGGGCGGGCCCCACTTGGATCATGACTCCCAAGTGTCTGAGCCTCCTGTTGTCTTGTCAGGAGAAAATTATTGTGTATGTGGTCACATACATTATTATCCTTTTCCTTTTCGTTCCTTATGGAATTAGTTCCCTTGCAGTTGTATTCTTTCTGCTGTTTGACATCTGTTGTTTGTGTCTTATAGCTACTTGATGTTGAATGTTAATTCTCTTTTACTGCATTAACATTTTTATCGTTTGCTTGTTTTTTTTTTCTCTTTTAGACTGTTTCTGCCTCCAGAGTGCAAGTAGTGAACTGAAAATCGTTCATCCAGTCTAGGACACTTGAAAAGCCATACTTGATGTTTGGAACTACTCACAACACATTTTTGTATACTATGAAAATGTATTGTGTGTGTATATTTTGTATTGCTAAGAGAGTTTTTTTTGTGTGTGCTGAAACAAAATGGGGACATATTTTTTTTGATTTTATTAGAGGTCATTACTCTCTGGTGTTCACAGAACAGAAAATGTATATTAAATTTGAAAATGTTTCTATATGGATGCTCTTAACACTACAATCTTGCTGATGTCAACAATTTGAGCCTGCTACTCGTTCATTCTTTTCCCTTTTTTCGCTGCTGGCCTCCTTGCAGGAAGACTGCTGCAAAAGATTCAATGGGCTCTTGGTGTAGTGGTTTCTGCAGCAATTAGTTTTATATGATGATGTTTCCAGCCCTTTGCACAATGTCACATTTGTCTTCTCTAATGACATAATATGAAGAGCAGTGATATTCTGTCCCTGTCTCCTTAGAGACCCCCAGGACCTGTATGTGCTAGAAGCCTACTATAGTAAACTATAAAACTTGTCTATTTGGTCTTTTTGACTAGTTCTGCTAACTCACTGTTCCATCTTTTTGAAAACTTTGGAGAAGGCAAATTTTTAATTTGATTATTGAAAACTTGAGACTAGAATGATTACACTCTTCAGTGAGATTCTAAGCTGACTTCACTGGAACATATCTTTTGTTTGTGTTTTTTTTTTAAGAAGGGTAGGGAGTGGTTATTATGTTTCAGCAGTCATTGATCCATTCATAAATTTTAGTTATTATGTGCTTGTGATAGGCTATTCAATCTCTGTTCTTTATGAGGCACTGATGAGGTTATGAGTCTGTCTTCTGTAAGTATCAGAGGTGTTATCATGTACTAGAGTATAGCCTGTTAGCAGTTAGTTGTATGATATTCATCCAGGATCATTTTTCATCATCTTAAATCATAACTGTGTCAGAAATGACCTTAATAATAGCTGAATCACCATTGTTATCAGGTAGTGGTGTGATAACTCATGCTGGATCATTTTATTGCTTTAAGTCATGGTCATTTGCTGTGTGAACCTTAGAGATAAGTTAACAACTGTGTCAGAATGAGGTGCTTTGTAAAAACTGACAAATGCGAGAGAACTGTGCAGTTGGTATTTTGAATTTGTGATAAAATAAATAAATCTCTAACTGCGTTTTTAGTTTTGAGTGATTTTTTTTCCCATTTTATTCTTTGCATTTTCATGACAGAAGTGAAAGCAATGAGGAAGATGTTAAAAGAACTTGAGCTCAAGGCACGTAACAGGAGGACTTGGCATGTGTTTGTTGAAAGTTTGTTTCTTGTGGAACTAAAGGTTATTGATTCTCATGTATGATCATGATGAGCTCTCCATGTGGTGTAGGCCTTCAATGAATACAAAGTCCGGTCGTGTCCTATATGCCATCTTCTCAAGGTCATTCCATGTCTTCCATCTTTTTCATTTCCATCTCCAATCCTCTTCTCGGTGTGTTTCTCTCCTACCTCTCTTACCCTGGAGATTCCAGAACAAGGACTACCTTGTGATGCTATCAGCAGTTTTCTTATATGTACAGGTCTATCCATTGCCAGCGTCTTCTTACTCTCACACAGCCAGATCTGTTTCTGACACTGGTAGTATGTCACATGTGTCACCATCACCACCATATGGTTTCTCCCACAAGGGGGTTAAAGGTGAAAGATTTGCGTAATGAAGAGAAACCAGAAAAATGCTTCTCAGACAACAACTGGCAGTCGGCGGCTGTTTCAGAATAGAAGAACTTTACTGGGCAGAATGTTTTCAGGACAATTATGTTGAGAATTTCTTGTTAAAATGTAAGAAGTATAAACAGCAGAGAGTGCCGCTGTTAGATTATTTACAGGCATCCAGCTTACCCACGACAATAGAACAGATGTTGAGAGTAGACAGACCCAAGGAACTGCACAATGTAATCCACACCAAAAATTTAACATGAATATATTGTGATTTGTTTTTTTTTATTTATTTTTACATTTTGTTTTATTATTCTGATTATTTTTTTGTGGGGGGAGGGGGGGGGGGGGATTTGTTTTACACCACTGGACAGGTATGAATAGACTACCTTTTTAGAGTTAAGGAAAGACACACACACAATCTTGAAATAGTAATTTTCCCTATTTACAATAACCAGACAAGAGATATGATCCCACCTTTGCATAATGATGAACATATTTTATGAAAATAGAGACACTATACAAACTAAAATTATAACTCATCAGGGTTGAACATGGTATTTTCTATCATCAGTTTAAAAAAACAAAGGGCTTGGTGACATTCGTGAGGTCTGCTTCTGTTATATAGCAGGCATTCCTGGAGTTTAACCTGCTGCTTTTGTTACTCTTACACAACTTGTTAAATTTCAAATTGTTGAGTTGACTTGGGATGTGCTACATTACCTTGTTGTTGAAAACAGTGTTTAGTTCTGGTATATTATGTGTCTAGTATATTTTGTGTTACTTCAAGAAAACATGGACACAAATAAAATCATAGGTGTTCGCTGTCTTTTAACCACTTAATAACTTTTAACTCACTCGAAAGCCAGGCCAAATGCTTCAACAAATGCACCATCCAGTGGATACCAGCCCATTGCAACATTCCAGGCAAACGAGCAGGCAGACAAACTTGCTAAGCAAGGGGGAGCACTACAACAAAATGATATAGGGACAACTTATAAAATTTCAAAAACAACCATAAAAGCAACATTCAAGTTCAAATGGGAAAGAACACCCAGGCCATATACAAAATGATGCTTAATATCAGCTGTCTAGGATAGACCAGGTCATTATTTTCTAGCTACGCCCTGGACACAACAGATTGAGGTACCATCTATACCAGAAGTACAGGACTGGTACAACATATGTTTGCATATATATATATATATATATATATATACGAGGGACGGTCAAAAAGTAATGCCTCGTAATTTTTAATTTCATTCAATAGGCAAGAAAACAGATAAAATTCACATTGAAATGTAGCCCCCAAGTCTGAACTTCAAAAATTTATTTCTCAATGTAGTCTCCGTTATTTGTTACAGTTTTTGTCCATCTTCTCACAAGGGCATGTATCCCTTCTCTTCTTCTTCTTCCGTCCTTAGCCAAAGACCGACCAAGCAGTCAGAGGCCATCACGCCTTGTGGCGTCTTAAGGGCAACAGCAGATTGATTTTCTCTGTTGTAGTTTCCCATCACGCCTAGCGGCGTCTTTAGGGCAACAACAAATAGATCCATCTGCCGTTGTTTCCGTAATCGGTGTGACAAGCCAACGGGTGATCAGCCCATTGGGCTAGCATGTATCCCTGCACAGTAAAAATGTGTGTCCTTTTTCCTAAACCACTGGCATACGGCGCGTTTAAGGGTCTCGGTGTCCTCAAAGTGATGTCTGCAAAGATCTTCTTTCAGTCGTCCAAACAGATGGAAGTCAGAAGGTGCAAGATCG
Organism: Oreohelix idahoensis; assembly: GCA_024509875.1. NCBI lineage: Eukaryota > Metazoa > Mollusca > Gastropoda > Stylommatophora > Oreohelicidae > Oreohelix > Oreohelix idahoensis. Next base: position 40,514 of record JAMPIV010014948.1, on the reverse strand, counting down.
GGACTGTAAGGGGGATGTGGTAATAATGTCCAGCCAAATTCTGCAATCGCATCAATGGTACATTTAGCGGTGTGTGGCGTGGCATTATCGTGCAACAGTAGTGCAGTTCTTTGATCTTTTAATGGGTAAAGTAGCCGAAGACGACCTCTAAGCTTCTTCAAAGTTTCAATGTAACGGTCTGCATTCACCGTGGCGATGTTGTGTGATGCCATTCCATTGACTGCCTCTTGGATTCTGGTTAAAAAAAATGAACCCAAGTCTCATCACCTGTCACAATATTCGATAAAAACTCTTCTCCTTCAGTTTCGTAACGGTGCAGGAGGTTGATGGCTATGGTTTTCCTTCAGCATTGAGGAATTCTATGATATAACGTTTTAACCGAACATCTTTGGCAGCCATTTTTAAACTGTTACAGTGGTGCCACCTGTTACTGAAACAGGTTGGTAATGCTATACAGTGCAGAAGAGTGTTTGAGGAATCCTGCTAAATTTACAAATTGCACACCAATGCAGTATTTACATACATAAAAAATAGGAGGCATTACTTTTTGACCTTCCCTCATATATATATATATAGATAGATATATATATATATATATATATATATATATATATATATATATATATATATATATATATATATATATATATATATATATATATATATATATATATATATATATAAAATAAATAAATAAATAGAACGAGGGCAAAGAGTTTTATCAGAATCAGATACAGAAACAAATGGGGTAGAGCATCCAGGTCACAAAATGATGCTTACTACCAGCTCAACACAAGAGAACAAGTGGTAATCTTCAGACTCCGCACTGGCCATGACAGATTGGGATATCATCTATACAACAAGCTAAAGATAGGAACTAACCACTGAGTGTAACTGTGGCACTGATAAAATGACTGCTGAACATCTGCTTCAATGGTGTCCAACATATGAGGAACAGAGAAAGCGCATATGGCCGACACCAGTAACATTCGAGGAAAAGCTCTACGGAGATGCAAACAGCCACAAGTTGACCACTGCTTTCTTTGAAAACATTCAAGTAGACGCCTGAGAGTGTACAAAGAAGAAGATATATTCTAAAATATTCTGTCTTAATGAAACATCTGTAATCCACTTTAAAAATTCAAGTCACTGCCAGCTTTTCAGTAAAATGCGGAAAAGACATGCATGGCATAGTAAAAACGAAATCGAACATCCATTAAAAGTAAGTAATGTCTTGCAATCTTTTCTTTTTGCATTATCAGGAAAATATGGAAATGGTCTGCAATTGAACCCTGAACCTAAATTGAACACCCAACGCAGGCCTTTCAATTTTTTCATGGTGCATTGACTAAAGTCAAGAGGACTTTTACTAGAAAGATCCAGTGAAATTGAGATGGAAAGGGAGGGAATGAAATAACCACAGGAGAATTAGTTGCGTCTCCAGGACATAATTATTTCCCCATTTTGTTTTGGCGGGTTAGTGCTATTTATGGTCATCGCGTGACAGTTGAAATTTCCTATTTATATACATCTCGTAACAACTGACATTTGGTGAGGCTAGTCACATCATGTTTCGCACGTATATTCATTGTGATGATTAGTGATGTAAGTAGTGTGTATGTGTTACAGAAGCTTAGGTTTTTTTTTTTTTTAAAGTCATATCCCCTACACAGCAATCCCCCGGTCTTGCGCTTTTTCAAATATAACGCTGTTCCAATTTTATGCGATATGCCCGTTATAGATCTTATGCTGTGCGCAAAATTCCTTGGGAGGCAAGAATTTAACTTTCTAGCTCATTCAAAAAGCATTGTCATGTCTAGCCCGGGCTTGAACCTTGATCGCCAGCGCAATGTGGTAACCATTACACCAGCGTGGCTCCCTAAACTATATAAATAGATTATTCATATCACATCACAAACAAAGCTCCAGATCGAGGTCATCAATGACATTCCCGGTGGAACCTTCGCCCTATACTTTGTCAGATATCTAGTGTTTTAACATTTTTGACGATGCAGTGAAGTCCTTACAACATTTATTCGAAAACAACAGTTAGGCTGTGATTCTTACAATAGCATCTAGCAGAACCAGCTGCATTTTGTTTCTCGCTTTTATCTTAACTGATGATACAAGAGAAAATATCTTTTCAAATACGGCATTACTCACTAGGGTTATTAGACACGTAAGGACACATGCGGCGAACTCTTTAAATGCATTATACTAATCCAAAACAGTTTACTTTTTGTGGGGAGTCCATCTTTCTTAAATTATGGTTCTTCTCTCCAATCAACAAAAGTTATTTTTCTGTACTGCTGTTCTAATGTGATGATGTTTTTTGCAATGTGTGTAAAAGGTAACTCTTAAAATGTGGTCTTGTCGCCTTGTTCAAAATTATAACATGGCTCAGTTTTGACAGGCTTTGAAAAGTATCTCTAGTTGAGGGAAGTATACGTCTAACTTGACCGAGAGAATCTTCTTGCATAGACAAACATCTTGCCTTGATATTTTCTATTTCTTGATGGGCCTCAGTGTTCTGCTGTTGGAACCTATCCCATTCTGTTAAAAGAAAGTAAAGACTAGCCTTGTATGCTAGAAGCCCGCTAACTTGGCGGTATAATTTGACCAGAGAAGTGCCTGACTTGCTGGGGTCAGATGAAAGATGAACTAATCTTATATACTTGAAGACCCGCTTCCCATGCGGGGTAGTTTTGCCAGAATGATATGCCAGTACTATGATATGTACAAGCTACTTATGATTTATTGATGCCAGCTATATTGAACTGTTATCATGCTTGATGTTATTGAGTCTTGTCAACATTCTTCTCTTCTTTGATCCATAACCGCCAACCGTCAAAGCAGTCAGTGGCCATCACGCCTGGTGGCGTCTTGTAGGGCAGCAACAAATTGATTCCACTTTGCTCGGTCGGCGGCCATCCTTCGTACAGTGCCCCAACTGTGGTTCATTCTTTGCATCTCAGCTTCCACAGTTCTCCGCCAAGTTGTTTTTGGTCGGCCTCTCTTTTGCTTTCCCTCGGGGGTCCATAGCATAGCTGTTCTTGTGATGGTATCAGGGTCCCTTGTCAACATGACAGTGTGATATTGATGTCAGCGTAACCTATTGTCGTCTGTAATAAAGTGTTGAAACGTCAACAGTCATTTAACGCTTCCTTGACTTCATCATCATCAGTTACTGTGATGTCCTCATGACTTGTTTTCAGTAGCCCTGTACGGGCGTGTATGTCAACATTCCCAAATATCAACATACCAGGCGTATACCACCACAACGATATATTAACCTACAACATTATGGTATTCAACACAAAAGAAATTTGAAACAGAGAGAGAAGCTAAGAAATTTGAAGCAGAGAGAGAAGCCAAGAAATTTGAAGCAGAGAGAGAAGCCAAGAAATTTGAAGCAGAGAGGGAAGAAAAGAGATTAATGTTGGAAGCTGAAGTTCAAGCAACAAAGGTAGAAGCTGAGAGGGAAGAAAGGAGGTTACAAGCAGAGAGAGACCATGAGCTGAAAATGAGACAACTTGAACTTGAACTTCAGGCTGGTACTAGCACCCATGGTAATAGCTCACCTCACTCTCAGAATAGCTCTAATCGTGGCATGGCAAATGGAGCCATGAGTTTCCACCTGGATCCATTTATTGAAAAGGAGGACGCAATTGAGTCATACCTGGATAGGTATGAAAGGCTTGCCTCTACATATGGATTGGAAAAGGAAAAATGGAGTTTGAAGTTATCTCAAGGATTGAGAGGTATTTCATATGATGTGTTTCTGAAACTCCCCAAAGAAGATCAGGAAAATTATGAAATCCTAAAGCAAGCATTACTTATTTGTTATGAAAAGAACTCAGAGGCATATAGGAAGAAATTTAGAACTTCTAAACTTCTACCTGGAGAAACATATAACCAGTTCTCAGCTAGGCTAGAAATGTATTTGATGAAATGGAGTAGCTTAGGTAAATATCAGAAAACCTATGAGGATCTGAAAGAAATGGTTATGTTAGAGCAAGTGAAAGATTCCATGCCTCAAGAAATGAGGAAATTCCTTATGGAACAAAGAGCAGAGAGGCTGGAAGACATTTTTAAATGTGCAGAGAGATACCAAGCAGCGCAAGCTGAACTGGTAGGAACTAAAAGAAAGCAAGTAGAAGGATATAAGCCACCACCACAAAATACCAATTTTGACCAAAGAGACCAACTGTACAGAAATAAGCAAAGATTTGATAGTAAGGACAAGAACCCTCAGACTCAGGAAAATAAACCCTCACGAAGGGAAGAAAAATGATGTAAGTTCTGCAAAATGAACAACCACAACACTGATGAATGTGGGAGGAAAAACCTCTTCATCATGCTGCATGTCTACAGGTAAGGACTTCTGATAGGAAGGAACTGACTGTGAGTCAGAATAGCCTCCCTCACCCACCTATACTAGAGATGGTGGTCGTGAATGGCAAACATGTCACAGATGTATGACACAGGTTTGTCTTTTGACGCGATCGTTTGTGCATCTCTGGTGCGCCCAGAACAAATCACCACAGAAACAGTAGATATTCAAAGGCCACTAAAGGGAGCATTACCCGTAACTTTACCCATAGCAAAGATTCATGTCAGTTGTCGCTATGTGGATGGGAAGATAAATGCAGCAGTGTTAGATGATCCCTTTTACCCCCTGATGTCTGGGCGTAGATATGTTTTCTTGGGAGACCCTGTAAAACCTATGGTTATGGCAGAAATCTAAACCAGGTCTGACTCCGGGAACATAGAGAGGGACACCAAATTAAAATTTCATTCGACTGAAATGAAACAGGCTCAAGAAGCAGACAGCACATTAAAGCCTTGTTTTGGCAAATTGTCAAAAACACATAACTTTCCAAGGAAAGGACATTTCTATATGGAACATGGACTCTTGCACAGGAAAGCTGGCAGAGGGACAAAAAGAACAGGATAGAAGAAGGAAGGAAAACTAACCTGGAATATCGATTTACAACTGTATTGTAAATAGTTGGTTCCAATACATTGCAAATGCGGCTTCGCGCAGTTCTAACCAATCGGCTGTCACGAATCCCGGCATAAGCCAGCGCAAACGGAATGCCTTAGGCAAGATGGAGAATGTAAACATATAGCTTCTTTGTCGATGTCAGGTCCTCAACTGAAAGGAATATAAGTCCGGAGAAAGGAATTATTGTGAAATGGATTTTATCTTTCATTCCAAGAGAGGTTGATGAATAAACTGATATAAGGGACAAACGGTAGGAGGGTATCAGTTACTAGATAAATGCGTATTTCTGGTGTCTACAGTTGAAGTTGAAAGCATGTAAACCCACATCTAATAATAATAGGACATTCAAGAAGTAACAGTTTGTGGAATTACATGGATAGGAAGGTAGAGATATATTGGCTGTATAAAACAAGATATTGTGGAACGGGATGGATAGTATATAAGCCGAGGATGAGTAAGCAAAAGTTTCAAGGAACACACAGATCTTGTGAAATCGCTGCTTCAGGAAATAAATTTCAGCTCGAGTTTTAGACTGTGACGTCAGTACCCTTCTGCCGTTCGCCAGATCCTTATAAAAGAGCGGAGCGCTAAATTGAAAGGACACACTGAAAGTAAGTTTGAGACAGACTGGAGGCAGAGTTCGCCACTACATCTTTACCAGCTGAATTGTGAGTGGATCTCCAGAAATTTCAAGTCCAGTGTCTGAAGTCTGAGGGTAAGCTGAAATTGTGATAACTATCATGTATATAATTTCTTTATTGCAGGTTAATATATAATGTGTATTAATTTTGTGTAGATGCTAAGAATGGCATCAGTATTTAAATTTGTACCTGATGTGGTTTGGAAAGATCAAGCTATAAAAAATTAAAGGATGTACAGGAGAGGAACAAACCAGATGATGGTTATTACTAATAATGTAAATACAAATCCTGTATCATTGAAATGATGTCACTTACTATGACGGTATAACTTTGACATCTGATGACTGACTAGTCTGACATATGTGCTAGTCAGTTACAATTAATTGAAATGTTAATACTACTGTATCACCGAAATGATGTTACTTACTATGACTATAACTTTGACATCTGATGACTGACTAGTCTGACCTCTGTGCTAGTCAGTTACAATTAATTGAAATGTTAATACTTCTGTATCACTGAAATGATGTCCTTACTTACTATGATTGTATAACTGTGACATCTGATGACTGATTGGTCTGACATATGTGCTAGTCAGTTACAAGTCTAGCCAGATACTAGCCAAGGCTGATAAGATGTTTCAGGTTCCATGTAATAACTCAACCCAGACTGTCAAGTATCAGAAGCCTGTGTTGTTCATCAGAGGCAATCCCACAAAAGTGCAGGACCCCAAAGAGTGAACTACAGCTGGTCATTGGTATCCCTATAGCTGGGTCTGCCAATGCTGATAATACAAGTGACAGTTCAGTGTCAGCAGTATCAAGTTTCAAAGATAAGTGTCATTTAAGACACTGACAATCCATATATGAACCAACAGCCAATATTTGTGATATGAAACAAACATCTACAACAGTATTCAAATTATTGTAGAATTCAGTCAAATGATGACAGTAATGTGTATAGTCAGAGGACTAAGAGAGCAGTGATATAGTAATAGTGATTACAGTATTCATTAACTTTATTGTTCAAGATCCTGAAGTCTAAAAGACAATACTACTTATTAACATTGCTGAATGACTGTTTCAAGTAAATAAATTTTCCACAAGGACAGACAATCCTACCAAAACATTAGTTTAGAAATAACATTAATTGTGTGAATATTTTGTGTATATTTTAATGCTCATTTCCAAATAGCAGAAAAAGAAGATTAATGTAAATATTAAAAGATTATAATTGTACCTGAGGACTTATTCACTTTTTACACTTGTGTTTAAAGTAAATGTTCATTTTATTTATTTCTCTAGACATTAATTAATCATAAGATAGTCACAGGGAGGAGACACTTTAAATCTTGGTACTACTTCTTACCATCTGGGCCAGGATTTTCACAGTCTGACTATTTCTATGATGTCTATACACCAGTGCTTATTTCTAAGACTGGGGTATTACTGGTAAGACCAGAACTCTTTACTGACATACTATCCTGGTATCATATGTTACACCTGGATATCCATCTGCCATCAATATACTTACATAATAAACTAAATTAATAAAACCTCTCACTACAATAGTGAATGTTACTGAAGGTCTAAGTGCTACCTCTCCAGATCCCACCCTGAATACTGGTTATTATATTTATTGTCATGGTATTATGGCTAATTGTCTAGGGGATTAATTAATTTAATAGATATGTTATATATATATATATATATATATATATATATATATATATATATATATATATATATATATATATATATATATATATATTAACTCAACTTGATAATATATAGTAAATATTTACAATATATACATCTTTTCGGTAACAGAACTTACTTCTTCTTCTTCTTCCTCGTTCGCCTTCAGACTTCCACATTTATGACTCTAATAAAGGCAGCAGTCAACTCAAGGTTCCCGACATCTAAACGAATTTTATTTACATAAAAATATTAAACATATAGGACTCTTTGTCCATAACAGATGCTAACTAAGTGTCACTGTAAGTGTAGAACACAGACTTCTGGAATAATAGTTAAAAGTGAGTGTCAATGATATGAGGAGCTAGTTTCTTCATCACTCCCCAAGTTAAGAACGTTCAATGGTGGAAACGTGTATTGAATGAAATGTACAGGTGCCCGTTTACAGGGACTTATCTGGATGCAAGATTCTCGTAGATCACAACAATTTCAGCACAAGGTTCTTCTTAGACCACACAAGTTTGCAACCAGCTCAGTTGAGGCCTTCTCTGTCCTCTAATTCTGGCTTCAGCAGGTTTCCTGTCACCAGGTTGGTAACAGAATAAAACCCGAAATCAATGAAATAAATTACACGATTTTCAAGCTTGACTGCCGGCTAATAGGCATAGCTCAGACCGCTATTGTCCAGAAAGGAAAAGGCATTCAACAGCAATGCTTTGCTTTCTGCTCTCAAGCTGACAGTGTAAATTAAAATTTGCAACGCGTGCCCACAGTTCAGTTTTATCTCTCCCACTAGTCTATTCTAACAGTATCCAATCAAATCATATCACGCCAATTTGGCTTGTTTCAAATACTCGTCTATAAAATGTAACATCTGAAGTTTTTTCAAATATGAGTGGTTTCTCAGTGCGTCTGTCTGTCTGTATGAATTTTTTTATTTCTACAATAACTTTGTTATTACTTGTGCGATTTTAAATATAAAAAGTGATTCTTAACCAGGACATTGTCCTTTATCTAGCTATAAGAGTTTCATCTACTATTTTATCTTCGTTTACATTTTTGTACTTTTTCCTCTTTAGTTACTCCGACTACACTACTTTTCTATAAGACAAGCTAATTTATCATAAGGAATAATATAATATTTTGATAAGTAATATTATCGTAACCTTTCAAACATTCTTTTTATTTCTGTACCCTTCTTTATTTACTTACTTACTTAGTTGTTCCCCTTCTACCGCGAGGTGTAGAGGTTTGGAAGAGAGAGCGCCAGACTATCCTATCGGCTGTCTTCCTCCTGGCCTGGTTCCATTCTAGTCCTCGGTCTTTCAAAGATTGTCTAATGTTGTCTTCCCAGCGGACTCTGGGTCGTTCTGGGGGGTCTGGATCCCTAGCTCTTTGTTTCCCATGCTTGTCGTGGTAGCCGATCTTCTCCCATTCTGCAGACATGGCCAAACCATCTTAGTTGGGACTGTTCTACTTGAGTCTGCAGGGGGTGGCATTTTAGGCCTTGACGTATCGTCTGGTTGCGGACCATGTCTCTTCTTGTTACTTCAACCACCTTCCTCAGATACCTCATTTCTGAGGTTTGGTTCTGGCTGTTATGGGTTGTAGTCATTGCCCATGACTCGCATCCATATGTCAAGACTGGGACATAGGTGGAGCGGTATACAGCCATCTTCGTTTTCTTACCAACCTCTCTCTTGCTGAGGAATCCTCGATTTATGGCCTGAAAAAGTCTCCCAGCTGCTGCTTTTCGAGTGGCCAACTCTTCTTTGATGCCTCCCTTTCGGTCTACAATAGCTCCGAGATATTTAAAGTGATCGACCTGCTCCAGGACCTGTTCTCCCAGCTTAATCTGATGGATCTGATCTGGCTTTTGTGGGTTGTAGTCATTGCCCATGACTCGCATCCATATGTCAAGGCTGGGACATACGTGGAGCGGTATACAGCCATCTTCGTTTTCTTACCAACCTCTCTTTTGCTGAGGAATCCTCGATTTATGGCCTGAAAAAGTCTCCCAGTTGCTGCTTTTCGAGTGGCCAAGGTCTGAGGTTTGTCTACGAAATCGTTTGGCCTGGTGGATAAAGCTGCTTCTTTTCAATCGCCCCATTGCTAGGTTTTGGAATCTGTCCTTCATTGGATGGCTCGGCATACAGAGGAACTTTTCTGCATGTGTTAGCACTTTCGTGTCTCTGCGTTCTCTCAGTGCTTGTATCCTCCCCATTTTCTCCATCTCCACTATAGGCGTTGATTTCATTGCCCCCATGATGACCCTAAGCGCCTGGTTTTGCACCTTATCTAGCTCTTGTAATGTGGTGTTTGATGCTGGACACCACGCAGCTGACCCATATTCCAGGTGTGGTCGTATGCCCTGCTGGTAAACTTTACTAAATATTTTCTCGCTGGCTCCCCACGTGGTTTCACTTAGTTTTCTCAGGATGGCTAACTTCCTCCTGGCCTTTGTTGCTGCCTTGTTGATGTGCTGCTTCCATGTTAGCCTATCATCGAATGTAACTCCGAGATAGGTGGGTTGTTTATCTTCTCTCAGGAGCTCTTCGTTTATCTTGATGACACCAGCTTTTTTGTTTGGGAGAGAGGGTGAAGAGCGTAGTGCTGCACTTGTCTGTGTTGATGCTGACACACCATCTATTTGCCCATGAGATTAAGGCATCTATAACTCTTTGTAGCAGTTTGATGGCCACTGTTGCATGCTCATCTGTGCACCATATTACCAGGTCATCAGCGTACATTGCCACTTTCATTCCATGTGGCAGTTCAGCAACCAGGTCGTTGATGTAGACTAGGAAAAGTGTGGGGGTTCTGTCCTCCCTGAGGGACGCCATGACGCAGTAGAATTTTCTTACTCTTGAGGCCATCTAGTTGTACTCGGGCTCTTCTGTTATGCAAGTATGCTTTCAATCATTTGTACATCCTACCATTCACTCTACAATTTCTCACTTTCTTCAGAAGCCCTTCTTTCCAAACCTTGTCAAATGCTTTCCTTAGATCTATCCATGCTGCTAGTACCAGTTTCCTATCTTGGACCGCATCCTCAATCTCTTGGGAAAGGTAAGTTGTCTGATCTTCGGTAGAGTAACACCGCCTAAAGCCCGCCTGCTGGGGTACAAGAAGGTTTTCACTTTCAAGGTACCACTGTAACCTGAGGTTGATGATACGATCCATTGTTTTGCAGAGACAGCTTGTAAGGCTGATTGGTCTGTAGCTGGAGGCCGTGGAACTGTCTTTTCCTGTTTTTAGGAGTGGTATCATGATTGCTTCCCTCCAGGTCTGTGGAACTCTGCCTGAGTTCCAACAGATATTGAAGATCTGCAGCAGCTTTGTTTTTGCTGCGGTTTCCAAGTTCTTAATCATTTTATTGGACACTCCATCAACTCCTGGCGACTTTCTCATTTTCAATTTGGATATTGCAAGCTCCAGTTCTCTGAATATGATTGGTGCCTCCATAACTTCAGGTATGGTTCCATCTCATCCTGCATATTGTTGTTTCACACGAGTCTCCTGTTGCTTCTCTGGGCTAACTTCGATGTTGTTGTCTTTAGAAAAGGAGTCTGCAAAGTGATCAGCTGCCTGTTTTCCCATGAGGATGTTTCCATCTTTGTACAGTGCAATCTTTGAGTTTCTCCCTGTACCCTCATCGTTAAGCTGTTTTACTAGCTTCCACAGTTTCTTTGTATGTCTTTCGAAGTTCAAGGACTCTGGTTTCTCCTTCCAGCTTCTCCGCTTGGCCTGCAGCTTGGCCCTTTGAAATTTGGCCTTAGCTTGCTGGTAGTTTTTGTGGTCTGGTCTCTGCCTGTTTTCGAGATGTTTCCACGTCGTTGTGCAGCTGCTCTAGTTCACTATTCCAATATGGCTTGTAGTGCTTACGAGCCCCTCTAGGTATTGTTTCACGAGCAGCCTGTAATATGCATCTGCTGAATTCATCGACTAGCTTATTGATGTCTTTGTCTACAGTCAGATCTCTAGCCAGTATACTGGTACGATGCTGGTACATTGTCCAGACTGCCTTCTTGTAGTTTCACCTAGAGAGAGTGCTGCTCTCCTTGACAAGTTCATTTTCCACAATTAGGAAGACTGGCCGGTGGTCGCTGTCTCCAAGTTGTTTCCCTACAACGCGTGTGGTGTTCCATTCCAGGCCGGGTGAGTGGAATGCCAGGTCTGGTGTAGAGGTGGTGTGCCATGATCTCGAGTAGAAGGTTGGTGGGTCGATTGGCTGGTTAATCATCCTGCCAGTTTTCAAGCTCCTCACCTCTCCTGTCCATGTGATCGTAGCCCCAGCTCTGTGAGTGGCTGTTGAAGTCTCCGCATACAATCAGTCTTTCTTTTGCTGGGATTGTCTAGTGCCAGTGGGCGGTCGCTCGGACAGTAGTAGTTGAGCAGGTGGAATTATGTACTTTCTGTCCTGAGATGAAGTATCTGGTATTACACCGCCTCCATTTATGTTTCAAGCTGACATGCACTGATGTTATTCCTCACGAGTGTCAATATTCCACCCTTTCGTCTGTCTATTCGGTCAGATTGGTAGCACTGGTAGCCTCTGGTAGTCTTTTTTACTGTAGACGCCTTCAGCATTCCAGTGCATTATTTTAAGTGGTATTTCCTTTGCTTGGCCAGTAGCTCTATTCTCGTGCCTCTTGGCTCCACGGGGAAATTGAGAAGGACCCCCAGTAGTAGGGGTTGGGCCCTTTTGAGGCAGAGGGCCCGGCACTGCGCCTGCCTGGGTGACCGTCACAGGGCGAGTGCCATAACGTTTTGTAGATATCATATAGGCATATTTCCATTGCACGTATGCGTGGTATCCTGATTGCTGTGATGCGCCTCTTGGCTGGTTGCCTCCGTCTTCAGCACATTGACTCGCTAGGGCAGACTGTGGTCTTACTCGAGTGTAGGAAGGTCTGGCTAGTCTTGGTTTTTCGGCCGCTGATGGCTGTACTTGAACCTCATCTCCACGTCAAGGAGCTGGCCTCGATGGGGTCCCGAGGGATTAAATTTAATTCTCTTACTTACTTACTTACTTAGTCGTTCCCCTTCTACCGTGAGGTGTAGAGGTTTGGAAGAGAGAGCGCCAGACCATTCTATCGGCTGTCTTCTTCCTGGCCTGGTTCCATTCTAGTCCTCGGTCCTTCAAAGATTGTCTAATGTTGTCCTCCCAGCGGACTCTGGGTCGTCCTGGAGGTCTGGATCCCTGGCTCTTTGTTTCCCATGCTTGTCGTGGTAGCCGATCTTCTCCCATTCTGCAGACATGGCCAAACCATCTTAGTTGGGACTGTTCTATTTGGGTCTGCAGCGGATGGGATTTTAGGCCTTGCCGGATCGTCTGATTGCGGACCATGTCTCTTCTTGTTACTTCAACCACTTTCCTCAGATACCTCATTTCTGAGGTTTGGATCTGGCTTTTGTGGGTTGTAGTCATTCCCCACGACTCGCATCCATATGTCAAGACTGGGACATAGGTGGAGCGGTATACAGCCATCTTCGTTTTCTTACCAACCTCTTTCTTGCTGAGGAATCCACGATTTATGGCCTGAAAAAGTCTCCCAGCCGCTGCTTTTCGAGTGGCCAACTCTTCTTTGATGCCTCCCTTTCGGTCTATAATAGCTCCGAGATATTTAAAGTGGTCGACCTGCTCCAGGACCTGTTCTCCCAACTTAATCTGATGTTTTCTTTCTTCTCGTGATATCACCATGGATTTTGTTTTAGAGCTGCTTATGACCATCCCTCTCTTCTCCAGCTCTTCCTTCCAGACTTGCAGGTTGGATTGGAGATGTGCCTCTGATTTAGCAATCAGGGCAACATCATCAGCAAATGCCAGCTCCGAAATATAGACCTGTCTCATCTTCCAGTACCCCACTGAATACTTTCTTGTTCTCTCCTTACATGCCTTGATGACATCGTCCATAAGGAGTATGAAGAGGTAAGGTGATAGGATATCACCTTGTCTTACACCAGTGGTGTAACTGACTTATGGTTTGCTGTCCTCACATAATTTCTGCAAGACTTGTAGAAGCTCTGTATAGCATGAATCAGAGGTGCTGGAATATTCTTCCTTGCCAAACAGTCCCAAAGTTTGCTCCAGGGGACCCTGTCGCTTGTAAATTTAATTCTCATCCAGGGTAAAGTCTGATTAATTGGGATGGTGGTATGGGAACCCATAACTATGGGGTGGAAAACGTCATACTCAGAAGAGCGTTTCGTTCTATTCTTTTACCATTGTTATTGGTGGTACCAGCAGAAAGTACTATCTCTGGAACAAGAAGGGAACCGTGGCCTAAGCTTTAAGACGAAGGACCCACTTGGTAGACTCTCCTTGAAATTTCTGGGAAACGAGCTACCCCCGACAACCTTGATCAGAGACGAGCGTGAGCATAGTGAAAAGAACCAACCAATAAGAAGGAGCAGAACCGTCATTTGCAGCTAAGTTCAAATATATGCTGCCACTTGAACTTCTTGTAACATCTCAGATTCCATAAAGACTATGATGATAACTTTTCTTGATCCATAACTATTCAAATTATTTTCCAACTGTTAAAACCTAAAGTGTTTATTCAATTTTGTTATTTGTAATGTTACAAATTTAACTTCGATTTAATCATTTTAAAGTTACTGCATGTTTGTCTCAGTCAAATTACTACAAACACTCTAAACAGAGCTATACTAAAATAATAGAATTCCACTGAGTAAATCCGGGGTGGGGGCTTAAACGAGCTGAAAGTAATAAGTGCTTAAATCCTTCACAAAAGCGTCGGCAGAATTACAGAGTTAACATACTAAGCCAAAGCAGTATTGTTCTCGCTTATTCTGAATATCTTGTGAAGACTCCCTTTGTAATAGAAGTGTCATTACCCTTCTATCTACATCTCTGCCAAAGTAATCTTGTGCGAAGGTAGATGCCTTTGAAGCCCATATTAGATACTCTCGAGTTTTGGCCACTGTTGGACCACTACTGCAAAGTAGGGGAGGCAATACCGTCACATCCACCTATGTTCCAGTCTTGACTTATGAATGCGAGTCATGAGCAGACGCACAAGTACTGAATTCAAAAGAATAACAACGGCAACTAGGCCATGAGCGCCCGATCGACCGAGTAGTTACAGCGCTTGTCTCTCGCGGCAAAGTTCCGGGGTCAAAACTTAGCAGCGCCATGCTCAGTCTGTCCAACTGTCACGGATTGTCTCCCGTGCTCTGCTGTAGTGGTCCACTAATGGCCAAACTTCTAGTAAAAGGATGAGAGTTTTCAAAGGTATCAACCTTCGCCCAAGATTACTCTTGACAGAGATATAAATAGAAGGTTGATGTATCTTTTTCAGGGAGTCTCACAGGGATTTTTAGAATGGTAAGTATAACAACTGAGCCATCTAAGTTTGTAACAAACGTTGTATTTTCCGCCCACTTCTGTAAGAACATACGTTTTGACACGTAATTTATGAGCCCCTAGCTGAAGATGACTCAGCAAATTATTAATTGTAGGTTTAGCTCCGTATATTGTATTTTTTATGAGTCATACGGGTGCATACATCAAATTCAGTCCCAAGTGATTAACTCAACTAATGATTTATATTTACATATAAAACGAGAGACTTATTTAAGAAACAAGGGTAGAGAAAGAAAATGGTTTAATCAGTAAACAGTTAAATAATTTAGTTTCTGGTCTTTAGAGAATTTGTCCTCACTGGATGTTATAACTGAAAAAGGTGACGATTTATTATAAAAGAGGTCCCTTCACTGAAGCCCTAAGTTTTTTGTACTCAAGACCCGTCTGTTAAATGTGTCTAGAGTCGACTTCTGGCATCTGGTACCAAAAACTTAGAGGAATAGAAGGTCGAATCTTCCTTAAGTTTCCTGCCTACTGATGTAAGCATCAGGCGACCCCTGCTTCCCTCCACCATTCCATCTTCCTCAGAATTTCTCCCGATGCCCCTGAGCATTAAATCTGAGCCTATAGAGTCGGATGAAAGTGTTTTAGGAGAGCGGAAGCCGGCTAATGTATCATTGTCAGATATATATGTACACAATAAATATGAATTAAATTAATATATATACACATATCGTGATGTCCTCATCATCCACTCCCTATGGAGCCTAAGGGCTACCTCTGCTATTGGTTCCTTGTGAGAAAACCGGAGCAAAGCAGTCACCATCTCTTGCACTGGTGGTTTATGTGGCAAGTTATTTTATATGGCGAGGTTGCTGGCCACATATGCCACTGTACATCAGTAAGTAATTTATACATGTCAACTGCGAATAAAAAAATAGTTACTGCTCACCTCAAATGGGCTAAGAATTATATCCAGACGTACTGAACAGAAGCCCGTAATGCAGTGCAACTTTTTAAGATGCAGTCGTCCTCCAGGTAGTTACGGTTCTTATTTAACATAAGCTCCTAACTCTTCACACTTGAGGAAGATTCCTCGGACTTGTGGCTCTCAGTACAAAATTGGGAGTTTCATACGTCCTAACTTTAGCAGAAACCCCTAGTCCTGTGGCATGTCCTATACTGGAATCCTTATTACTACTCCTTATGGGAGCCGCGCTGGTGTAATGGTTACCACACTGCGCTGACGATCGGGTGATCCAGGTTCAAGCCCGGGCGAGAACATCTGAAGGAGTGTCGTCGACCAGGAACTGGAATAACCTGAACAGCTCTAATGACCGACCCAGCTCTAATACTCTCCAAAGACGGCGAGTATTTGCCTGGATGGCGAGAGGACACCTGTCAGCGTGCACGGAAAATTTACAACAAGACGTCTTGTCCGAAGTGATTATATTATTTCCGCGTGTCCCAATACTCAAGATTGTTGTACAGGACTGCCGGAAATCGTTACTTGGTATGTCTAGCGTCCAGACTGATAAACACAAGACCACATTGGAAGTTGCAATTTTATGCAAGTCATGTCCATGGATTAAACATTCCTATTACTTACCCGAAACTCAATACCAAGTAGCGAGGTATCTGTGAACTTCAACGACCAATCGGAAATTGTAGGGGTTGACATTAAAATAAAGGACACGAACATGCGTATCTACAATTTGTATGGCCCGCCGAGCACAGACCTGTCACTTGAAAGTATGGAAATAAAGAGCTCAAACTGCATTGTGGTCGGAGACTGTCGTAGATTTCCGATAGGAGAATTAAGACTAGGTTTGGTCCCTTCTGAATAGGTCTGAATAGGTGATAGACTCAGTGAGAGTTAGTGAAAGGTAATAGAATTTCCACACACGTGAGATGATAGATTTAGATATAGTGGCTGTCTCTGAAAGCGAAAAGAATTCTTCTCTCTCTCACCTATCTTCTACAACAGTTGTTACAGCGTCAGACAGACTACACCAATATACATATTACGTATATTTCTATCACTCACAGGCACGCACATACACGTGACGACAGGTAAACACACAGACGTGGGAAAACTATAACAATGATATATATATTATCTAGAACGAGCTGACCAAACACGATTATTAAGTTCAAGAGCGATTTTATTATCAGGAAAAATCGGCTCACAACATCAAAGAAAGTACATCAAGGAAAATACATATACACATAGTCATAAAAAATCAAGGAAATGTTGCAAGGATGATAGCCCCGTTATAGTGTTAACTCTAGGTTTAGCCCGGCCCCGTTAAGAGAACAGATGATGGCGCCCGAGTCACAGATACATAGGGTTTGAGTCTAAGAGTTGTCTTTGTTTTATCTCGTAATTATATGCACAGAGTTTGAAAAAAAATCTGATTTAACCTAAGACAAAACACAAGAACTCTAGCCTTAGCAACAAATTATGCAGATTGAAAAAAAATTAGGACAACAACAGGGTGTCAAAGATAAAATAGTGAAAAATATCACTCAAACCAGCGTACACTCATTCATTCCGCCATGGCTTCTCATACTTGTACTCACGACTTTGCTTGCTGCCTCTTGGAACACATTGATTTTAGATTTTCACACAGACTCAAAAAATGCAGTCTTCTGCCAAGAAGTCCCCAGTTCCAAAAGACGTATTTAACTTGGAGTCTCCGGGAACGACTACTTGGGTATGCAAATTTGTTCAAATGTCTGATTAAGTCACCCAACAATTATTCCAGGCGCGGGAGTTAGCAGAGCACAGTGTCAATAGCGTAGGTTTCTAAAAAATGATGAATGTCAGGTCGGTGCCTTCCCTCAGTATAGGATTCACTTTAGTCACACCACAGATTTGTCCACAAGATATAATCTAGTCGGGAAATGATTGTTAATATTCACGCCACCAGGCAGCAAATTATATAGAGTTTCTAGAAGAAATTAAGTGCTGGCTCCAAGGTCCAGTATTTATCATTACAGTCTTTGAAAACCCGTTATAGGGATATTAGTATTTCTGTCTAACTTGCACCGTCAGATCAATGTTACTTGAGAAAACCCACGTGATTCAAAATAAGGACTGTCTATTTCTTCACAAGTATGGAAACTACTACTAGGTGCTGGTAAAGTTAGGGTCACCCCAAAACTTTCACTGTGTGGAGGAAAAATAACACACATATAATATAATAAACAGAATCTGAACTGGTTATAACTTACATTTAAACTTGCAAGCAGAGAGCTTTGCTTATCATTTAAACTTCCCGTGACGTAAGTTATAATTAAAAATCAGCAATCCTAATGAATTAGGAACACGTGCGTATCCCGTCACCATTCATGAGGCTCGATTCTAGAGTTTATACGTTAGTTTAGAAAAATACACTCGACTGAGTATTAGCAGTTAAATTAAATTTATAAATAGCTACAATTGCCGTTATAAGCTAGAAATTTTAATTTTATTCTGCTTTCCACTGAATGCTTCCCTAGAAAATATAATAGCCTACCACTTTATTTCTCTTCTGCGCTAAAGAAATAGATTAAAATGAATTAAGCGATTTAACACTTTAACACTCACAAAATCTATATATCTATCATATTAATTACCTCAACCACAGAATTACAGGTAGTCGCACAACTTAAGAATAAAAATGCTGAAAATATTTCTGGAAGTCTAGAAGTTCGACAAATTGCCGAAACAAACTGAGATCTTCGCTAACAGCTATTCTGTTTTCGAGCGACCTATCTACTGTGGAGTCTATGAGCGAGAATGAAATTAAAGTTTCAAACTTGGCCAATATCTTAAAATCAGACAAAGGGCCCAAACTATTTCGCCACGCGAAATTATCTCCCCTACTCCCAACATTTACGTCCGCTTAACGCGTGTCGTAACTGTCACCTACTGACCACGATGTACGCGTGTCAGTTTCAAATCCCAGACAGCCTGACTCCATTGCAGGGCAGTTTTCACACTACAGCTGACCATGGCCCAAGTGAGCGCCGTGTCAGTTTGGGATTTTCCAGACAAATGTCTGGATACTGACCGGTGCAGATGTAAAGTATCACACCTCATCGGGACTAATGCCGAGAAGAAGCTCGCGCGCTCGGTGAGAATGTAGACGATTTGCTACGTCCTATGTTCAGCGAACCGACTTATCACGCCTTCTGACGCCCTGCAGCCCTGACATCTACGTAATATCGTCCTAGCGCGATTCTCAGTTTAAGAGAAAGGAAAACAGGTAAAGTTTGCGAATTATATGAAAATAATATTCGCAAAACGAATGGATGAAAAATACACAGGAAAAAAATTACAGAGATAATAAAAGAGAGAATTTATGTTAAAGAATAGGAAGAAGATGTAGGAAATTAAATGACTATAAACCCTACGTGACAGAGCCTCCCCCCTTTAAGATATGGAAGCACTCCATGTCTACGTTATGGAGTTTAATTTCCTATAACCGTAGCTTCGGGGTGTCTGTCCTCTTCCCTCTCATCTTCCCCCTCCATCTCTGTCCAATTCCTACTCAAGTCCACTCCTCAAAGTTTCCTTCCCCTGGAATGTCTCATATGCGCGCTTGAAAGAGCGTCGCCGCTGCTGACGTTTTTGAAAGATTTCCTGTGATAGCGGTGGAATGTCCCTGCCACTATCGTCATCTTCGTCAGTTTTGGCGATCGTCAGGAGATGGTCGGAGGTTGGCACTGGTTTTTCCAAGTATCTCTTTAAGAGATTTAAATGGAAAACCTTCTCCTTTCCTTCAATAGAGATCTGGTAGTTAGCCTTAGAAATCTTTTTCAGGACGGTAAACGGCCCTTGCCATCCGATCTTCAGTTGGTTGTTCTCGGTAGGGAGCAACACCAAAACTTTCTCTCCTGCTTCCAGTTCTCTCTCTTCCGCGACTTTCCTGTATCGGTTAGCGTGCTTGGTGCGTGCTCGCTTAAAGTTAGTCGTTGCTAGGTCCCACCCTAGTTTCAACCGTTCCTTTAAAACCGACACATATTTACTGGCTGAGACAACTGTCTCATCAGCCTTCTCGTCTGTCAGAGACTGAAGTAAGGCTTCAAGCGGGCCCTTAATGGGTCTGCCGAATAAGAGTGTAGCTGGCGGAAATCCTGTGGAAGTATGAGGAGATTCTCTGTAGCCAAATAATGCTGCAGGAATACAGAGATCCCAATCTTCAGGTTTCACTTGTGCCAGCTTACTTAGCATCATGGTGAGGTTTCCATTAGCACGTTCCACGAGCCCATTTCCGGCCGGAGTATATGGCTTAGTGTGGATGTGCTGGGTCCTCAAGATCTTAACGATCTCATCCATCAACAGGTTTCGGTATGGAGATCCATTATCCGTCAACACTTGCTGAGGGAATCCCAACCGAGTGAAAATCTGCACGAGGGCTTCTGCGACATGCTTGGCATCTGCGCATGTTAGCGGGATAGCTTCTGCCCATAAAGTGCATGTATCGACTAAGGTCAGGATGAACCTGTTCCTTCTTTTAGTCCTTTCGAAAGGCCCTAAAATGTCGATCACAACCCGTTCGAATGGTGTTCCCATTATTGGCATTTCACCCATGTGGACTGGGGGTGCCCGTTGCTTGGGTGGCACACGTTGGCACTGGGCACAGGATTTGACATATCTGATGATATCAGTATTCACTCCTGGCCACCAATAATGAGTGGTTATACGTTGGTTTGTGGCGTTCTGTCCCATATGTCCGCTAAAGGGAAGAGAGTGCCCCATTTCTAGGATTTGGCTTCTGTACTGTTTCGGTACTAGGAGCTGGTTGTAACCTTGGTCAGGCTTGCCCGTTCTCCGATAAAGTACGCCATCCTCAGAAAAAATGTCCCCGTGCTGTTTGGGTTCCTTAGCCATGGGCAGTTTCCTAAAGCAGGGTGCCAAAGTAGGGTCCTTGTATTGCGCTTCTTTAAGTTCCATAGGTAACAAATTTGGCGCAGGCTCCCGTTCCTTCTTGGTTTGCCCTCTTGTAGTTACTGCTGCCACAATCGGCTCTTCCGGTTTCCCAATACACACGTATCTCCCGCCAAGTATGACTGGGTAGATGGGATCATCCATAACAGCCGCTTTGATCACACCTCTGACAAAGTCAGAGTGTATCTCCACCAATGCGATGGGAAGCGCTGTAGGTGCATCACTCTTACGAACTCCACAAAGTTTGACGGTCTCTCCTGTCTCTTGACCGGGTTTAACCAGGTTTCTGGCAACAATGCAATCGTAAGAAAGCCCCGTGTCAAATAAGCAAGAAGTTTGAGAACCGTTCAAAATAACAATACCTCGCGTTGAGGGTCTATCCCCAAGAGGTTGGGAATCACTGTCAATAATTCCGCCTTGCGAGACTGTTAATAAGCATCCGATGCGTTTAGGCTCGGTGTGCTCGGTCTGATCATATGTCCCGTGCTCGGGGGTTCTCCCTTTGCCACCTTGTCCTTTCTGGCTACGCTGCCATGTAGGGCGGTCGGGTTGATCAGACTGTTTGGGGTGGTTGGGGTACTTGTTCTTGTAGAACTTGGATTTTTCAGGAGGGGGGTTTTGAGGTCCAGTTTCTCTGTGGTTGTTTTGGTTAGAAGCCTGAGAAGATTGCTCTAGGTTATGTTTTCGAAAATGCTCCTCTGTCGGTTTCCGCTTTGTGGCCGGTAGTTCAGCCAGCGCATTGTGATAACGCTCAGACTTTTCCAAAATGTCTTCAAGTTTTTCTGCCCCCTGCTCAGCGAGAAATCTCCGGGTATCAGCAGACAAAGTGTTCTTTATTTGTTCAGTTAGAACAAGTTCCTCAAGACCTTCATAGGTAGAGGGGAGCTGCGAAAGCTCAAGGCACTTTGTTAGATATCCCTTAAGACGCGATGAGAACTGGTGAAAAGTTTCAGAATTCTCTTTCCGGCTGTTGCGAAACAGTTGCAAAAACTTGCGAGCGTTCATTTCAAAGCGCTCCAGTAACGCTTTCTTCAACACATCGTAGTCGTCTTGTTGGCTACTTTCCAGCTTAGAATAAACATCATAAGCAGAACCTTTTAGGGCCTGGGAAAGTTTCATATTCCAACGCGACCTCTCTAACCCGTACAGAGTTGCAATTTTCTCAAATTTTTCTAACCATGTGTCAATCTTCTCATTTGGACAAGGAAAAGATTCTAGAGTGAAAGACATGGCGTTTAGTTGAAGAGATTGAGTGTTAGAAGGATCAGTTAAGGAGGAATGAGGAGAAGACTCTCCATTGCTGGAGGTAGAGGCAGCGCCAAGACTTTGGACTTCTAGAGCCTTAAGAGCCAACTCATGCTGTCGTCGTTGCTCATTTTCTCTTTCCAAATGCTGTCTCTCCTTCTCTCTTTCCTCATGTTGTCTCTCCTTCTCACGTTCCTCCTGCTGCATCCTGCGGATTTCCATTTCCTCATCCATCTTCTTCTGCTGTAAATCTGCGGCTGCTTTTTCCTTAGCTTCCGCTGCTTTCCTCTCCGCATCATATCTCTCAAGTTCGTCTCTGACAAATGCTTTCGCTTCTTCTCCTTCCAGTCCCTCCTCTCTCGCTTCGTCCCTGAGGAGTTGTCTAAGCTTTGCCCTCTCGGCCATATTATGTCAGTGACTGAGACTGTTGGAGAAAGAAAATAGGAAAAAGAATAACCTGGTTCCTACCACTTACGAGAAAAAAATTACCAAAAAAATCAAAAGATGATATATCCTTAACCCTGGGATACCTCCTCCAAAGTAAAATCTAACTATCGCTGCTATTATCGGCAATAAAGCACTTAATGCAAAACACGACTACGCCAACTAAATGGTAGTTAAGATTACTTCTGAAAAATAAGTTGCTACAGTGGAAAAGCAAAAGAATATTGCAAACATTAAAGAGAAAAATAATCTCTTAATTTTTAAAAATCCACTATAAGTTCGCCCCTGAAGTCAGATCGGGTAAGGGAGGGAATTAATCTGGACAAAAAGTCCGAAACACACTCCTTAACTTAGTTCAAACGCCGTTCTGCCTCAGTACCCAGTGAATGTTATACACTCACCACTTTACCAGCATTTAGTATTACAATCAGCAGTTAACATATATCCCGACAAATCAACCTGTAACCAAAATGTATATTATTCAAAGATGCTGTGGAAAAAAAACTTATTAGTTTGTGTGGTCAGCACGCCCGTAAACAGATCGCTAGTCTAGGGGGTAATTATTTAAAGATATAACAACTCACAAGACATCACACTCTTACTCTATATCAGAATACAGAATCTTAAGTTCAAAATCCAGATAGACGAGTCCACGTTTGTCGTACTCGTCTTCCTATTCTAAGTTCAAAGACCGGAAACGAGCCCTCATTTGTCGTAGATTTCCGATAGGAGAATTAAGACTAGGTTTGGTCCCTTCTGAATAGGTTTGAATAGGTGATAGACTCAGTGAGAGTTAGTGAAAGGTAATAGAATTTCCACACACGTGAGATGATAGATTTAGATATAGTGGCTGTCTCTGAAAGCGAAAAGAATTCTTCTCTCTCTCACCTATCTTCTACAACAGTTGTTACAGCGTCAGACAGACTACACCAATATACATATTACGTATATTTCTATCACTCACAGGCACGCACATACACGTGACGACAGGTAAACACACAGACGTGGGAAAACTATAACAATGATATATATATTATCTAGAACGAGCTGACCAAACACGATTATTAAGTTCAAGAGCGATTTTATTATCAGGAAAAATCGGCTCACAACATCAAAGAAAGTACATCAAGGAAAATACATATACACATAGTCATAAAAAATCAAGGAAATGTTGCAAGGATGATAGCCCCGTTATAGTGTTAACTCTAGGTTTAGCCCGGCCCCGTTAAGAGAACAGATGATGGCGCCCGAGTCACAGATACATAGGGTTTGAGTCTAAGAGTTGTCTTTGTTTTTATCTCGTAATTATATGCACAGAGTTTGAAAAAAAAATCTGATTTAACCTAAGACAAAACACAAGAACTCTAGCCTTAGCAACAAATTATGCAGATTGAAAAAAAATTAGGACAACAACAGGGTGTCAAAGATAAAATAGTGAAAAATATCACTCAAACCAGCGTACACTCATTCATTCCGCCATGGCTTCTCATACTTGTACTCACGACTTTGCTTGCTGCCTCTTGGAACACATTGATTTTAGATTTTCACACAGACTCAAAAAATGCAGTCTTCTGCCAAGAAGTCCCCAGTTTCAAAAGACGTATTTAACTTGGAGTCTCCGGGAACGACTACTTGGGTATGCAAATTTGTTCAAATGTCTGATTAAGTCACCCAACAATTATTCCAGGCGCGGGAGTTAGCAGAGCACAGTGTCAATAGCGTAGGTTTCTAAAAAATGATGAATGTCAGGTCGGTGCCTTCCCTCAGTATAGGATTCACTTTAGTCACACCACAGATTTGTCCACAAGATATAATCTAGTCGGGAAATGATTGTTAATATTCACGCCACCAGGCAGCAAATTATATAGAGTTTCTAGAAGAAATTAAGTGCTGGCTCCAAGGTCCAGTATTTATCATTACAGTCTTTGAAAACCCGTTATAGGGATATTAGTATTTCTGTCTAACTTGCACCGTCAGATCAATGTTACTTGAGAAAACCCACGTGATTCAAAATAAGGACTGTCTATTTCTTCACAAGTATGGAAACTACTACTAGGTGCTGGTAAAGTTAGGGTCACCCCAAAACTTTCACTGTGTGGAGGAAAAATAACACATATAATATAATAAACAGAATCTGAACTGGTTATAACTTACATTTAAACTTGCAAGCAGAGAGCTTTGCTTATCATTTAAACTTCCCGTGACGTAAGTTATAATTAAAAATCAGCAATCCTAATGAATTAGGAACACGTGCGTATCCCGTCACCATTCATGAGGCTCGATTCTAGAGTTTATACGTTAGTTTAGAAAAATACACTCGACTGAGTATTAGCAGTTAAATTAAATTTATAAATAGCTACAATTGCCGTTATAAGCTAGAAATTTTAATTTTATTCTGCTTTCCACTGAATGCTTCCCTAGAAAATATAATAGCCTACCACTTTATTTCTCTTCTGCGCTAAAGAAATAGATTAAAATGAATTAAGCGATTTAACACTTTAACACTCACAAAATCTATATATCTATCATATTAATTACCTCAACCACAGAATTACAGGTAGTCGCACAACTTAAGAATAAAAATGCTGAAAATATTTCTGGAAGTCTAGAAGTTCGACAAATTGCCGAAACAAACTGAGATCTTCGCTAACAGCTATTCTGTTTTCGAGCGACCTATCTACTGTGGAGTCTATGAGCGAGAATGAAATTAAAGTTTCAAACTTGGCCAATATCTTAAAATCAGACAAAGGGCCCAAACTATTTCGCCACGCGAAATTATCTCCCCTACTCCCAACATTTACGTCCGCTTAACGCGTGTCGTAACTGTCACCTACTGACCACGATGTACGCGTGTCAGTTTCAAATCCCAGACAGCCTGACTCCATTGCAGGGCAGTTTTCACACTACAGCTGACCATGGCCCAAGTGAGCGCCGTGTCAGTTTGGGATTTTCCAGACAAATGTCTGGATACTGACCGGTGCAGATGTAAAGTATCACACCTCACCGGGACTAATGCCGAGAAGAAGCTCGCGCGCTCGGTGAGAATGTAGACGATTTGCTACGTCCTATGTTCAGCGAACCGACTTATCACGCCTTCTGACGCCCTGCAGCCCTGACATCTACGTAATATCGTCCTAGCGCGATTCTCAGTTTAAGAGAAAGGAAAACAGGTAAAGTTTGCGAATTATATGAAAATAATATTCGCAAAACGAATGGATGAAAAATACACAGGAAAAAAAATTACAGAGATAATAAAAGAGAGAATTTATGTGAAAGAATAGGAAGAAGATGTAGGAAATTAAATGACTATAAACCCTACGTGACAGAGACTTCAACAGCCACTCGGAAAGATGGGGATATCTGGATACAGACAGTAGAGGAGAGGAAGTGGAGGACTGAGAGATAGACACAAATCTTCACCTTATCAACAGGCCAGACGATAAACCCAGTTTCTACTCTAGAAGATGGCACACCACTTCCACTCCAGACCTAGCTTTTGCCACAGGGGACATATTTCACAAAATTGACCGACAGGTACTTGGCCAGCTAGCAGGCAGCGACCACAGACCAATAAGGCTAGTGGTTAATATGGAGTATGTTCCCCGTGAAGTGAAACCATTGCCCCGATGGAATTACAAAAGAGCTGACTGGGACAGTTTTGCAGTGCTGACTGACAGCCTTTGCGAAACCATCAACACACGAAACAACAGCATGAAAAATATGGTTGAAAGCTTTAATAGAGCAATACTTCAAGCAGCTATTGAGACTATTCCGAGAGGGGCAAGAAAAAACTATAAACCATACTGGAATGAAGATCTGCAAAAACTTGAAGATGAGGTAACAGAAGCCAGAGGCACAGCAGAAACAGAACAAACAACTGAGGCAAACATCTTGCTCAAAGCAACCACTGCAAAGTACAGAGGAACATTGGGCCAAACAACAAGAGACTGCTGGAAGCAAACAACAGAGAATCTTAACCTAGATAAAGAAGGGAACAAACTGTGGAGACTAGTTAGAGCTTTGAACAACGAGGAACCTTACAAAAATCACATCACAATCAAACAAGGTGAAAATATGCTCTCGGGAAAAAAAAGCTGCAAATGCACTCATGGAACACTATGCTGGTGCAAACCACATTGATGTCCCTATGGACAGAAGAAAGGCCATCATTGATGAACAAAGCAATCATGATAACAAAAAGCTTGCACCAGAAGAACACATGATGGCAAAGTTAACAATTCAAGAAATAGAAGAGGCAATGAGGGCGCTAAAGAAAAAGAAGTCACCCGGAGGGGATGGGATGACCAATGAAATGCTAACAGGCCTAGGAACAAAGGCAAAAAAGAAGCTTCTGGCCACCCTAGGCTGCAGCTGGAAAAGAAGAATAGTACCACAGGCATGGAAAGATGCCATACTTATTCCAATACATAAGAAAGACAAAGTTCAGACAGAACCAAATGGCTACAGACCTATCAGTCTACTTAGTTGTGTTGGAAAATTGATGGAGCGCATAATAAATACTCGACTTATGTGGCATCTAGAGGAAAAACATCTCTTAGCCCCACAGCTAGCAGGATTCAGAAAACACAGATCCACTGAAGACCAGATCACTTATATAACTCACAAAATTGAGGATGCTTTCCAAGAGAAAAAGCACACACTGGTGGTTTGGGTGGACCTAGAAAAAGCATTCGACAAAGTGTGGAAAGATGGACTGAGGGTCAAGCTGCAGAGAAATGAAGTGTGTGGGAGAATGTTCAAATGGATCAGCCTGATACAGACGATCCGGTTAGCATAGCATGTCTGTGATTAAAGTATCATGGAAGCTGCTTTAGACAGTGGAATATCAAATGATTAAAGAATGTTCAAAATCGCTGTCCATGACTGGATTGTTCTGGTTCTCATTCATTGATTATTATCGTGCTGTAATTATTTGAAACGCGAATGTGTGAAAATGATAACTAACAAGTGAATCGCTCAATGATCAACTTAATAAATCCGCCTTGTTAGAGTCCACGAGAAAACAGTTTATTACGGAAGAACACACATATTTGACGACATCATTAATATAGTTCATGGTAAGCATATATGACAAATTGAATACTTGAAAACATCCTATTATGAGTCCATGTCGTACTTGAAAAACTGTCAAACGAACATCATGGCTATATACTCGCGCTGCTGGGTTTCAGACAACCGGTAGTGAGCGCATGTGTCTTGACGAGAATGAATCAACTACTTAATCATTTATCTCTTCATCAATTACAATGGACTGACCCGTGTCCGTACTTGACTAAAATATATATATGTGCAGTAGCATCATGCACAACCCTGGAAGGGTAACAAAATCCGTCTTCACTGCGTGACGGTCAATACAAAAAGGGTCCGGTAACCTAGTCACCAAGCGTGACCATATCGACGCTAACACGTCACGACTTGACCGTGCATTTCGCGTTCATAACTCCGTAAAGTATAAAGATCAATTTATATTAATTCCATTGACTCTAAACATGCGCACTGCCAATTCTAGCAGACGCCATCAATAAAACTACCGTAACAATTCCCTGCCCGCCGTGGGAAAAAAAATCTATTAGATAGATTTTTTTACTATCTTACTCAATTATATGAAAAATTTAATAAAAACCCGACATATGGCCTACGATGTTCTGTCTAGAACAGTGTCGTGGTCATGTCGATAATACATAAGTAATATAACATTATTAAACAAAGGGGTGTCAACTGTCGCTAATAATTAGCTATTGAACTATTGAAGACTGTTGTGAGTGAGTAATGAAGTGTTATGTAAAGAAAATTATTCTAACTAATTAAAATTAAACTAATTAATGATAGTAAGTATGTAATGTATTAATTAATTAACATCTAATTAAAGAACCTGATAGATAGTGTCATAATAAAAGACATGAGAAGTAAGGACAAATAAAGTAAAGAAAGAGAAAAAAAAATTAGTTTAGTTATGTGTGTTTACAATTAATTATTAGTGTCGTGTAATTACAACATAATTAACTTAATGATATAATGAGAGAAAATAACATATTAATACATTTCATGTGAACATCTTAAATAAATGCATATAAAAGCTATCTCATTTATACATAAAATATTTAGAGTATTTGGTTGTGTGATTTTTTTTCTTTTTCATCATTTCTTTCTTTGACAAATTTTCTTCTCTTTTTTTTCATTTTTTAAATCACACTTCAATGTTATTATACTCTTCATTAATTTAATAAATATTAAACTTAATGTCGGATGTGATGATCCATCCGTCGTTATGTCCCTTGCGAATCTATGGAAAGTTCCTTAGAAATTTAATACTGTTCAACTAAACTTCGTTCCTGATTGAATATAAACTTGATCGTTTTGAGTTAGTCAATTTCTGTAACCTAACGTTATATGTCCAGCTTGGATTCATATCGTATTCAAGACCATATCGTAATGAGTTAGAGAACGATTGGACACTAACCAAAGTCCAAACGTTAGAAAAGACCATCGAAATTTGTTTCTTGCTATCACGAATTTTCTTTTGGAAACTGAATATCTTGAATGATTGAATTCGAATTATTTGAAATGTTTTTCCATATAGAAGTGGTTCATATCAATTTTGTCGCAGGAATCAGTTAGAGTTCCAAAGTAGCTCTTGTTTAGCCGTTAATCTTTTAACTTGTAGACAATTATTATTCGACTTCCGTTGGGTGTCTTGAAAGTGCATCCGCCAGAATGTTTTCTTTTCCGGGTATAGCTTCGATGACAAAGTCATATGGCTGAAGTAGAATCGAAAACCTGCAAGTTTGGGGCTTTTGTGGTTAGAGCGTCGTAATGAAGCAACCGCCTTCTGGTCGGTTTGAATGGTAAAAGGCGCTCCCAACAAGAATTTTTCCAACCTTGTGATTGCCCAAACAACTGCCAACAACTCCTTGTCAACAGTGGAGTATTTCGTTTCAGGCGATTTCAGTTTTCTTGAAATATACATAGTCGGATGAAGTATATCGTTGTGATATTGAAGTAGGCAAGCTCCGATACCGTAATTACTGGCATCTGTTCGAAGAAAAAACTTTTTGTGTACATCTGGCAACCGTAAAATTGGTGGCCAAGAGAAGATTGTCAAAATGTTATTAAATGTTCTGTCACAGTCTGTTGTCCACGTAATTTTATTTGGTTTGTCTTTTTGCAATAGTGAAGACAAGACAGCAGTGAATGAAGACAAATTGGGAACAAATCTGCTATAATACTGGACAAGACCCAGTAGACTTCGAACTTGTTTTTTATTTTGTTGGACTGTTAACTTTAAAATTTTTGATACATTGTGGGGAATGGTTTTGATACATCCAGACCCTATAATATGTCCAAGAAAAGTTATTTCGTGTAAAGCTATTTGCATTTTACTTGGTCTAGCTGTTAAGTTGTTAGATCTTAAAATGTCTAATACTGAAGTTAATCCTAACATGTGTTCATCAAATGAAGGAATAAATAGACAAATATCATCAATATATGTGATAATGTCAGGTCTATCCGCCAAAATTTTTCGCATCATGCGAATGAACGTGGCTGGTGCATTCATTAGCCCAAAAGGCATCACATTCCACTGGTAATGGCCTTGTGGAGTCGAGAATGCTGTATAGTATTTGGCTTGTTCTGTTAAGGTAATCTGCCAATATCCCTTGGTTAAATCGATTTTTGTAAAATATGTTGCTGTAGAAAGACGAGTAAGTAGATCGTCAATAAGAGGGTGAGGTTCACAGTCTGTGCATTAAGTTTTCTGTAGTCAACGCAAAGACGTATATTATTGTCTTTTTTTCTAACGATAACTAACGGTGATGAAAACGGTGAGTTACTGTTTTCTATTATTCGTAATGCTAACATCTGATTAAGTTCCTGTGAAGTTTTATCTTGATAGTGAATAGGAACTGAATAAGGACGGAGTTTTATAGGTGTGTCGTCCTTCAGTATAATGTCATGAGAAATGACTGATGTACGACCCGGTATATCAGTCAAGACATCAGAATATGTCTCTAAGATTTTACAAACTGTAGTATGTTCTTGAGATGTTAATGAAGAAGAAATAGTGACATCTCTCCATGATTCAGAAGATTGTAATTCAGGTATAGGAAATGACATTTGGATTTCAGGAAATGATGATTCCTCTTCCTGAATCACCGAAAGATTAGAATATTGGCAAGAACCAGTAGCTTGATTGTCTAAATCCTGAAAAATAGATTGTAGATGTTGAGGACGAGTGAAGAACTCTTTCAGCATGTTTATGTGGTAAATTTTTTTCTGACCTTTATTGTCCAGTATGTAGTCGACGTCAGAAATTATGTCTACAACCTTATATGGACCGTTCCAAGTGATTAACAGTCTATTGTCCTTTTTTGGGAGTAATACGAAAGCTTCGTCACCAGGAAATAACTGGCGTAATCGTCTATTTTTATTTTGGAACTGTCTAGATTTATCTTTTGCCGCTTCTGAGGAAGCTGTTGCTCTTTGACAAGCATCTATGATTTGTCTACGTAAATTAATAACGTATTCATAAGATGACTGGGTTTCCTGAGTCATCTTAGAGTCGAGTAGTAAGTCTTTGATCAGTCCCATAGGACCTCTTGGTGGAGCACCAAACACTAACTCGAACGGAGAGAAACCGGTTTGTTCATTCGGAACCTCTCTGTACGCAAACAAAACTGCTGGGATAGCCCTGTCCCAGTCTTGAGGGTTATCAACTGTAACTTTATGCAATAACTGTTTAATGGTGCGGTTGAGTCTCTCAACTGCGCCATTACTCATGGGATGGTACACACTACTGAAGTTTCTCTCTATATTAAGAGTTCTCATAACCTCTTTCATTGCGTCAGACACAAATTGGGGCCCATGATCCGAAAGTAATTTACTTGGGAACCCAATTCTAGAAAATATTAGGAACAAAGCATCAGCTATGTCCGATGTGGTTATATTTTTAAGAGGTATGGCCTCTGGCCATCGTGTACATAAGTCGATACACGTTAATATATATCTGTGACCTCTTGCAGTTGGTAGAAGTGGACCAATAATGTCCATTGAAATTTTATCAAAAGGCCGCACCGATATATCACATGCCTGAATGGGAGCATTATGGAACGCTCCACGAGACTTGACTTCCTGGCAAATTACACAGGAACGTACATACGATGATACGTCTCGTGATATTCCCGGCCAGAAAAAAGACGACAACACTCGAGACCGTGTGCGAGTGTAACCCATATGACCCGCGCATTGGGAGTCATGTGCATGCCGTAATATGTATGTTCGTTACGGAGATGGTACCATGACCTGTTGTTTCAATTTATCCTGGTCCATACAATTTCTAAGTAAGATACCGTTTTTAATAGTGAACCAATGCTTAATCTTATTGTTGACAGCAATGTCATCATACTTGTTTACCAATGTAAAAAATTTCTTTAAAGAATTATCTTCCCTTTGTTTGAGAGCAAACGAGTCTCTGTCAATTACCGATTTAGGTTCATTGTCAGTCCAATCATCCACTTTGATACTTCGAGTATTCTCTTTTATTAATTCCTGAGCCTGAGCTCGTGTTGTTACCGCATTGGCCGTAGCCAAGTTTACTCTTTCCCATTCTGAGATTTCCTCAGGTGTGCAGTCCTTGCTGCCGTGGATACGTCCGATTGTGAGATCAGCAATAGGACTCTGAAGTAAACATACTTTAACTTGACCTGAAAAAATGGGGTGTTAATATCTATAAACCGTGGGATAATATTCAATGGTCCCATCAAAAGTTATACAACGTACAAACTCATTAGTAGCATAGCGAGGATGTACTAGTGATTGCCGGATGCCAATCGTGGTTGATCCGGAATCTCTCAACACTGAAATTATGTTTCCATTGAACAGTCCTTTATTAAAAATCAGTGTCCCAGTTCCATCATTTGCAGTGAGACTATCTGCAGGAATAGTCTGTGTAATTCTCATAGGCAATTGGCTGGACTTCTGAAAAATAGCATGGCATTGTGGACAAACATTTGCCACATTATTATCAACAACACAACATGACGAAGATGAATGCGTTGGAATATCACTATTATGAACAATTGGGGTTGCATTGTTAGTCAATGCTGCCCCTGCAGTATGATCAAATTTATTTTGATTTCTGGAGGTAGGACGTTGTCTGTTATGACTACCTGAATGATCATTATTATTATTATTACCTCTGCCATTAAAACTCTTATTTCTTAGTCTGTAATTGTTATTACTATTATTATTCCACTTGTTATTACTATTATTGGCATTACCATTAAATGATTTATTCCAATTTGATTTGTTTTGATAACTATTGTTATATCTAAACTGAGGTGACTGGTTTCTAAACTGTTGTCTACCCCGGTTAAAATTCCCATTATTGTAAGAATTATTTAGTCCTTGATAATCATTGTAATTATTTCTTCTATTTGAAAAATTTCTGTCAAGGCTCTGAGCTCTTGATCTTTCAAAACCATGATATGCCATATTGGAGGCAACTGGAAGTGGTTCCCTTACTTGTGTATTGGATATGCTAATATTGGGATGAGCAGTGCAGTAATTTATTGCCATTTTTTCTAGTTCCTCTAAAGTCGGAGGTTTGCGTTCCTGTAAGAAAGAAAAGAATGGTGAACTTACAGAAGATAGGACCTTATCCCTAAGGATTAAATCAACCAACTTGTCATAAGATTTTTCCACACCAGCAAGTTCGACCCATCTGTTGAATGTATTGCGTATATTCGCAACGAACCCTGTAAAGTCTTTATTTGATTCTGGCAGGAGAGTTTTAAATTTAATCCTACATCCCTCCTCGTCCAAATGAAATCGACGTAGTAATAAAGCCTTAATGGCATCATAATCACCAGCTATTGTTGGATCAACATTCTGAGCTGCGCTTGCAGGTGCACCATCTAAAAATTCACTAAGTTTTAGTGCCCATGCAGTTTTATCTAATTTATTAACCTCACAAACCTTCTCAAAACGTAAAAGCCAGGCCGATAAATCATCAACATTCAATCTGAATATCGGTAATTTGAAGTGATAATTGCTTCTAGTTTGGTTAGGTGCAGACATATTTTGGGAATTATCACTATGGCTAACAGTAGCATTTTGTGCCTGTTATTTCGCTGTTTCCAACCTGATAAGTGCCAACTCTTTTTCTCGTTGTCTTATAATTTCATCTTGCTTCCTTTTATTTTCCTCTATTTCTCTTATTCTGTTTTCTTTTTCAATCTCTTCCCTTTCCTGTTTTTCTATCCTTCTTGCTTCTTTTGCCTCACGTTCTTCTTCTTGACGCTTCAATTCAGCTTTTTGTTTTTCTAATTTGGCCTCATGTTCTTCTTCTTGACGCTTCAATTCAGCTTTTTGTTTTTCTAATTTGGCCTCATGCTCTTCTTCTTGACGCTTTAATTCAGCTTTCCTTTCAAGTTCCTCTGCCTTATATTTCGCAAGTTCCGCCACTGCCTATGCTTCTAGAGCTTCTCCTCTTTTTCCAAAATCTTTACCAATTTTAACAAAATGGTCTAACGTAAGCATTTTGTAATTTAATAATCTATTTATTTAATCAACTATCTGTATTAATCAACAATATATATTACCATCAATTACCTATGTTTGCCCAGTGGCCAATGTAGTATTATGAATAGATTAATGTACCAAGTATTATCCACTATGCCTATTACATTCAAGGCAAACCCTCACTTTATAAGTATTTATCCATATATAATGCTATCATGCCCTAGTCATGATGCATAAAATGCATAAGCAATCGTGAATTGGACTAATACAGCAAATTGTTGCAATTAATTTATCAAGTCCATTTTCTTTTTTTTAAATTAATCAAAATATTTATATTGTATTATTACCTAATTAATTTACACTACTATTATTACATACTCAATTTATAAGTTAATAAATACAAGACAATTAGTCAACTAAAATGTTACAAGACATTAGCACATCACAACTGACAAATGCAAACGAAAAAATGATTATATTGAAACGAGCAAGAATCGGAAATAAATGTTAAGAAGAAAAACTAAATCTAGGTTACAACACATACACATTAAATGATGACGTCACAGGACTCATAACTGACAAATATTTTACAATTATAAAATAAATGATAGGCAGATTAGAATGAACGGGATAGTTTACAAACAAGTTAAGAAATGAATAAAATGAAACTTAATACAGCAAAATTACTACAAATATAACGTTACTTTACAACTAAAACATCTAAGGTCGAATAACTTCAGAAGCAAACACAGTATGCTGCTGGTAGATCTCAGCAGATGTTTCGCTAATGGAATTACTCAACGAATCCCTATCAGAACGGTTTTTAGATCTACTGACCATCTGAAAAGAGATATTAGTCGATCTAAAAACTCCCAAATCCAACCGCCCGCTTATATAAATAACAAATAGACAATCAATGACAAACGAAACATAGAACAATTAATTGCAGATAACATGCCCGAATAAAATGAAGTGGACTACACCTAGTTTTGATGAACCGACAAAGGTTTCAACATTCACTTATCTTTTTGCGCCCAGTGATCTTCTTCAGTTAATGCCAGTATGCATCAACGGCCAACCAGGTACAGTGAGCTGAACTTCATCGTTTTGACGGGGTTTCCTCTTGATATTCTCCTTGCATCGATACTTGTAGCAGGACATTAGATTTGACTTTCGTAAAGCTGCCAACG
This sequence comes from Oreohelix idahoensis, assembly GCA_024509875.1. Taxonomy (NCBI): domain Eukaryota; kingdom Metazoa; phylum Mollusca; class Gastropoda; order Stylommatophora; family Oreohelicidae; genus Oreohelix; species Oreohelix idahoensis. The sequence goes on along the minus strand of JAMPIV010014948.1, from coordinate 5,483 downwards.
GTTGTCACTGACTCGGTCGAAAAGGGTGATGACGTATATTTGACCTCTAGTCATGCGCAGTGTGTCATAAAGTCATGTGAACGTATTGTAAACGTAAACAATCGTGTTGCGAAGAAATTTGTCGCTAGATCTAACCTGATGAAGGAAAAGATTTTCGTATCCCCGAACTGGCCTACCAGTTCTTTGATGCAGACGATCCGGTTAGCATAGCATGTCTGTGATCAAAGTATCATGGAAGCTGCTTTAGACAGTGGAATATCGAATGATTAAAGAATGTTCAAAATCGCTGTCCATGACTGGATTGTTCTGGTTCTCATTCATTGATTATTATCGTGCTGTAATTATTTGAAACGCGAATGTGTGAAAAGGATAACTAACAAGTGAATCGCTCAATGATCAACTTAATAAGTCCGCCTTGTTAGAGTCCACGAGAAAACAGTTTATTACGGAAGAACACACATATTTGACGACATCATTAATATAGTTCATGGTAAGCATATATGACAAATTGAATACTTGCAAACATCCTATTATGGGTCCATGTCGTACTTGAAAAACTGTCAAACGAACATCATGGCTATATACTCGCGCTGCTGGGTTTCAGACAACCGGTAGTGAGCGCATGTGTCTTGACGAGATGAATCAACTACTTAATCATTTATCTCTTCATCAATTACAATGAACTGACCCGTGTCCGTACTTGACTAAAATATATATATGTGCAGTAGCATCATGCACAACCCTGTAAGGGTAACAAAATCCGTCTTCACTGCTTGACGGTCAATACAAAAAGGGTCCGGTAACCTAGTCACCAAGCGTGACCATATCGACGCTAACACGTCATGACTTGACCGTGCATTTCGCGTTCATAACTCCGTAAAGTATAAAGATCAATTTATATTAATTCCATTGACCCTAAACATGCGCACTGCTAATTCTAGCAGACGCCATCAATAAAACTATCGTAACACAGCCACTATCTTGAAAATAGAACGGCCAGAGTCCAACTGCAGGGACAGACCAGTGGGAAGATGGTGTTGGAGCAGGGTGTTCCCCAGGGGGAAGTCCTGTCACCCACATTGTTCCTCACATATATAAATGACATATCAGAGAATATTCCAAGAAGAACCCACAATGCCTCCTTTGCAGACGATTTAGCCCTGTGGATCTCAGAGGAATATATCTCTACGGCAGGCATTCGGATGCAGCAAGCCCTAACATCACTGGAGGAGTGGGCCAAGGCATGGCTAGTAAAGATAAATGAGGAGAAAACATCATTCACAGTGTTTTCTCTCTCTAACAAACCAGAGATCTCCAAATTGGTGCTAAATGGGGAAAATCTACATCTGGATGAAAACCCAAACTACCTAGGCATTACCTTTGATCGCCGCTTGACTTGGAAAACCCAGATTGAGAAAAACAGGACAAGAGCAAGGCAAAGAATGGCAATCATGAAAAAACTTGCTGGCATGGTTTGGGGAGCAGACGAGAGAGTACTAAAGAATCTATATACTGGGCGAGTGAGACCAGTCTTAGAATATGGCATTGCAGCATGGTCAACAGCCGCTAAGTCGAACTTTGACAAAATAAACAGAACCCAAAACCAAGCAATGAGAATCATAACTGGGGGCATGAAATCAACACCAATAAAAGAGTTGGAAAAGATTACTCACCTCCAGCCTATGGAGGATAGAAGAGATAGCAGAGCCCAGCAACAAGCCGAGAAATTCAGGAGGCTGATAAATCACCCAATGCACCAGAGGATAAATGGACTTGGAAGGGGAAGACTGAAGCGAAGCAACTTTGTAGAGACAGTCAAAGCGGAGATGAGAGCAGACCCCATAGGTGCAATATCAACAGCTACGCCAATATGTACTGCACACAGGCTGCCAATTTGGAAACAACAGTGCTTCCCTGAAATGATAGAAAATGTTCCTGGTATTGAGAGAGAGAGAACAGTCAGACTGAAACAGAGGGGAGAGTCCTGGCCACAAAATATATAGAGAAACATTACCCAAGCAACACCTGGATCCATGCGTACACAGATGGATCAGCAACTAATGCAACAGAAGATGGGGGTGGAGGAATCTTCCTGAGCTTAAGCAATAGCACACAAAAAAAGATAGCAGTCGCAACATGGAAATTTTCAACTAACTTCAGAGCAGAGGCAGAGGCCATAAAAACTGCATCAGAAATTCTAATGACAGAAAAAAGCTCAGAGAGACCAGTAGTTATCTTCTCAGATGCGCTGTCAGTGATTACAACACTGAAAAGTCAAATAAATGCTGAACTGGATGACCTAAGAGTAACACTTCACAGACTATGTCAGCAATACAAAAGAGTTGTGATACAGTGGATCCCTTCTCACTGCAACATCCCTGGAAATGAAGAGGCTGACAGATTGGCAAAGGAAGGGGGAAAACTTCCTCAGCTGGACACAAATATAACCTATGAGGAGTCCAAGAGTTTTGTCAAGCGCAGATACAGACACAAGTGGGAAGAAGAGCATCCAGGCTACACAAGGAATGATCCGTATTACCAGCTCAGCAGAAGTGAACAGGTGGTAATCTTCAGACTTCGCACTGGTCAAAACAGATTGAGATACCATCTGTTCAACAGGTTAAAGATAGGAACTACGGATGAGTGTGACTGTGGCACTTGTAAAATGACTGCCGAACACCTGCTTCAAAGGTGCCCAACATATGAGGAACAGAGAAGACGCATATGGCCATCACCAGTACCATTCCTGGAGAAAATCTACGGAGATATCAACAGCCTCAGGCTGACCACTGCTTTCTTTGAACTTATTCAAGTTGACATCTGAGGGTAAACGAAGAAGAAGAAGAAGAAGAAGAAGAAGAAGAAGAAGAAGAAGAAGAAGAAGAAGAAGAAGAAAAAGAAGAAGGATTAAACATTCGTTAACTCAAATAACCAACCCAAATTTGTTTGTCGCCAGCTGCCGGCTGGTGTGAAGAAAAATGCTTGCTTATCTATCACTAGTCCTTCTGGCTTACGCAATAAGTCTGACGACAAACATCAACCAAACGTTGCCCTAATCTTTATTGTTCCATCTGGCTACTCGAGTACTGATCAAAATCAAATGATAACATATCATGCGGTCAGGTCAAAACGTGGGGAGTGACGAATGTCAATTCGAGGAGAAGACAGGTGCAGGCGTAAACAAAAGATAATGAACGGATGAGAAGGAAGAAGGGATGGTACAGTGCAGGGAAGCAAAGATGGTCACAGAAAAATTATGACTCGTCACACCAACTATAAAACGATACCTGACTTTGCTCTTGAGTTAGGGAAGGCAAAGACGGCAAGGACAGGAACTACTCAAACCACCTCACTGAGCAGGGCACTAGTATAGTAAAGGCTAAAATTTCACTCCCCTACGGCGGGATCTGCTTTGAAACTACCTTTTTAACTATGCACATCGGAGCCGCGCTGGTGTAATGGCTTCGGCGTTGTACTGGCGACCAGGTGTTCATGGTTCAAACCCGGGCGTCAGCGTTTGGAGAAATGTTTACGGCCGGAAATTTGACTGAATGGCCTGAACGGCTCCTGTGATAAACCCTCTGTGGATGGGAAGGAGCGAAGCTCCTGACCGGGTTGGAAGGAAAGTCCTCATGTTCCCCAGCCTCGCAATGACATGTCATTGGGCCGAAGGGCTGAAAGCCCAAGTGCCGCTGGTTAAGGAAAAAAAAACTATGCACATATACATTAGATAGGACAATTATTTCATTGAAACAACATTAGATAGGACAATTATTTCATTGAAACAACATTAGCACTTTAATAATGTCCAACCCAATCAAAACAGTGTCGAAATCAATCAAAGTAGTGTCCAAACCAATCAAAATAGTGTCCAAACCAATCAAAACGGTGTTCAAACCAATCAAAAAAGTGTACAAACCAATCAAAATGGTGCTCAAACCAATCAAAACAGTGTTCAAACCAATCAAAATAGTGTTCAAACCAATCAAAACAGTGTCCAAACCAATTACAATAGTGCTCAAACCAATTAAAACAGTGATCAAACCAATTAAAATAGTGTACAAACCAATTAAAATAGTGTCCAAACCAATCAAAATAGTGTCCAAATCAATTAAAATAGTGCTTAAATGTCACACTTTGTTTGGAATTGTCTGTCCTTTAATCTGAGGGGTCTTAGCTGTTGTCTTTCTAATTTTGGCTACGCCAACATTCTGTCATTTTTTGCTCCTATCAGCTCTAATTCTCTCTCTGATTCTGTCAATCTTGCTAGAGCCCATCTAGGCCCACCTCCTTTCACGTACAAAGAGGCACTTTGCAAAAGAATTATTTATGTTGATTCCTGGGGGAAGCGGCAAATATCTCAGTTTCTTTGAGTACGGAGTACCCCGGAACACGGGGAATCTTTCCCTACCTTTTATCTTGGGCATTCTTCGGTTTTTATCCCGAACTCAAGTAGTTCGCAGAAACGGGCGAGTCGGGTAACATTACGCCACTTTTCTACGGCTAGAAGCAACCACAGACGCTCTTGCGTGGTATTACATTTTTTGTCTCTTTTCATCTTGAACGGTCTGCGAATGCGAACCGAACATCTGACATTTTTCTTAGTATAATAGGGCTGGTCTCTAACACTTCACACCAGTTGCTCTGTCTAGGATTTTCCTGCCAATCTGTACTACGGTTGAGAGCCGTTTTTGTAACTGTGTTTGTGCATAGATTCTTCTTCTTTCGTTCGCTTGAAATATATTGTCTATATCTGCAATGTTGTTTCTTGTATAAACTTCATTGTCTTTTGTAGTTCATACAGAGGTCCGTTTAGTTTTGCTTCCAGTGTTGTTTCTCTGGGCCAGTGGGTTTGCCTCAATATATCATATTCGGGGCAATCTTGAAGTACGTGCTCCGCAGTCTGGGGTGCCTGTCCACATGTACACACGGCTGAATTGCCAATCTTGAATTTTGTATACATGTGGCTGCGGAGTCGCTTGTGTCCTGTTCTGAGGCGCAGAATGACAATTTGTTCTGATCTGTTCATAGCTTGGTACAAGACCTGTGTTGGTGTTGGTGGCTTTCTGATTGATTTGATCATCTTTTTCTTCTGATGGTACGTAACTGGTACATCCAGTTGCTCGTCTGCAGCACCTTCCTTAGCCAGTCGGTCTGCTCTCTCGTTTCCTGGTATTCCACAATGAGACGGTATCCATTGCATGACGACCCTGCACTGGTTGCACAGTTCAGAAAGTAGGGCTTGTATACCTGGCAATTTTCTGGACTGAAGTGCTTGGAGTGCTGATCTTGCATCTGTCAGGAATACCACAGGCTGTGGACCGAGATTGGTGATCAACAGTTTCTCAGTTGCCACCTTGATTGCCTGGATTTCTGCATCATAGTTTGTTACATAATTTCCCCGTTGGTACTCTGACCGCATCCCTAGTGTTATTTGTTTATTCTATGTACACTCCTCCTCCTCCATTCTTGACTGCATTCTG
>JAMPIV010014947.1:0-70172 GCA_024509875.1 Oreohelix idahoensis | reverse complement strand
GGAGGGCAAGGTGAGGGGGAGTGGTGGGTGGTGGGAGACGTGGGGCCGAGGACTCGATGGTTGTGTTGGAGGGGGGTGGGAGGGGTTTGTATTGGGTGGGTTGTGGAGGGGGATGTGGATGAAATGTGGGGGGGTTATATGGGTAAGGCGGTGGAGGGGATGGGTGCGTGTTATTGATGGGCGTAAGATGCGGAGATTTTGTTTGAAGTGATATAGCGGGGGTGGTTGGCGCAATGGTATGGAAAGTAGAGGATGTATGATTTTTATGGAGGTTTGCGTGAAGGAGGGGAGCGTACGTTGGGGGTGTGAGAATGAGGTGGGCGAAGGATAAGCGAGGGGAGGATGGTTTTTTTTTTTTATGGAGTGAACCCGTGGATTTGGGGTGTGAGTGGGGAATATTTGTTAGTGTAGGGGATTTTGTGAAATGGGAAGACTGGGAGATGAAATGTAATTAGGGCGCCTTGGTTTGGTTTGGGTTATTGTAGTCGGATGGGGGTGGGTGGGGGGTGTTGGGAGGTTTGGTGGGGGGGGAGTTGGGATTTGTGCGGGGGGTTGGGGGGGGTGGGGGAATGTGAGTGGGAGTAATTGGGGGTGGGGTGGGGGGGAGGGGTAGTGGGAGGGGATATGGAGAGGGGTGTGGGATGGGGGAGGGAGGGTGGGAGATGGGAGTGAGCGTTTTGGAGGGTGGGGTGGGGGTTATGGGGGGCATATAGGGGGGTGGGTGTTGGTGTCTAGTGCAAGGCAGGCTGGGGCTGAGTGTGGGTATTTGGGGAATTGTATAGGGTTGTGAGATGGGTTGAGGGTAGATTGGTTAGGTACTCGGTTAATGGTTAGGGTGGGGAAGGCTTTGGGGGGGGGGGATGGGTGAGGTTGGGGGATGATGGTGTAGAGAAGAGGGTAGGTGGTGAATGGTGGGCCGGAGTGGTGGGGTGATGTGTGATAGAGGGGGGTTAGGACAGGTTGGGCTCGACGTAGTGGGGAGGGGTTGTACGGGAAGTTCTGGTTTTTGCGTGTGGAGGTGATTGAGGGGAGAGGGTATTGGGGGGGGTGAAAGGGGGGAGGGGGACGCGGTAGGATGGGGGTAGAAGGTAGTGTGGGATGGGAAATGTTGGGGGGTTGATTGAATTGGGGTGACTGGGAGAATTGGAGGGGGGGTGGGGGGGGGTGGATGGGGGGGGGGGGGTGGGGGTGGGTGTGATGGTGGGGGGGGGAGGTGGGTAGGGGGCCTGCGGGATGGGGGGGTTGAGGGGGGTGTTTAGGGGGAGGGGGGGGGGTTGGTGGGGGGGGGAGGGGGGGCGGGGAGTGGGGTTGGGTGGGAGGGGGGGGGATGGGGGGGGGGAAAGGATGGGGGGGGGGTGGGGGGGTGGGGGAATTCGGGGAGGGGTGTTAGTGGTATAGTGATGGGGTTCGTTTGGGGATGGGGGGGGGGGGGGGGGAGGGTGGGTGAGGGGAGAAGGGGGGGGTGAGGTTGGTGAAGAAAAAAAATGCTATGGAGGGGAAGGAGTTGGGTGGGGGGGGGGGGGCGGGGGGTGGATGCGGGGAAGGTTGGGGGAATCGGCGTGGGAGGGGTACGGAGTTGGGGGATTAGAGGGAGTGGCGGTTTTTAGTGTGGTGGTACGAATTTGATAGGGGGTTGTTGGTGAGGTAGGGGGGGGGGTCAGGGGAGGGAGGGGGGGGGGTGGGGGGGGGGGTGGGGGGGGGAGGGGGGGGAGGGGTGGGGGGGAGGGGGGGGGGGGGGTGGGGGGGGGGGTAGTTAAGTTGTGGGGGGGGTGGGTAGGAGGGGGGGGTAGCGGTGGCGAGTGGGAATAGGGGGTGGGGGGAGGGGGGGTGGAGGGAATGAGTGGGTGGGGAATTGGGTGTTTAGTGGGGGGTTGGTGGTAATGGTCGAGAATGGTAGTCTTTAGGCAGTGGTGGGCGGTAGAGGGGAGGAGGGATGGGAAGTTTGGGGGGGTGGGGGGGATGTAGGGATATGGATAAATGTTTGACTATTTAGAAAGGGGGTGGATTTGGTAGGGGGGGAGGATGTAAAGGGGGAGGGTGAATGGGGTTTATTTTGTAGGTGGGAGGAGGTTGGATTGTCGAGGTGGGGCCAGGTGAGGGTAGAGTGGGCAGGGGGCTGTGGATTTGTGAAGTAAGGGGGTTTAGGGGAGTTGAGGGTGCAGGGTTGGTGGGTGCGGAAATGGTGGGTTTATGAAGTTTGGGGGGGTTATTTGTTTGGTTTTTTTGAATTTGTTTTTTAGTTTTAGGGGGGTGGTCGGTGGTGTTTGAAGGTTGGTTTTGGGTATGGTTAGGAGTCAGGGGGGGCAGGAGGGTGGTCAGGTTGGGAATGTGTGGTTTGGAAGTGATTGTTTTGGGTCTGAATGTAAGAGGGGGGGGCGAGAGGAAGGTGGGGGCCAGGGGGGGTGTTGAGGTGGGTGCGGGGGTGGGGAGAGATGGTTAGGGTGATGGAGTGTGCGGGTGGACAGGTGGGGGTTTTATGTTATTTAGTGATACGGGAGTTCCGAAGAGGTGCGGGGACCTAGGGGGTATGTGGGGGAGGGGGGGGATTTTGTCACGGTGGCGATGGGTGAGTGAGGGCGGAATCAGGGAGTCGGAAGTGGTGTGGTATATTAGGGGTTATGGGGTGATGTTCGGGGGGGGTTGGGGGGGGGGTGGTGATAATTGTTAAGTATATGAACGGAGTAGGGATTTAGAGAGGGTCGGAGGGTGAGGTGAGGAGGGGGGGTAAATTGGGGGTGGTCCTTAGGGGGATGGCACTAAGGGGGGAATTGATGGGGGGGAGGGACCGGTGGTATGGGGGAGCGAAAGAAGTAGGGGTTATGGTAGTTGGTGGTTGGATGTTAGTTGGGTGGGAAGGGGAAGGGTGATGGAAGGGTAAGTTGGGGGGGGCGGGGGTTGGAGGGGGTTGGGGGGAATTTGGTTACATGGGGGAGGGGGTGGGTTTTAATTACGTGTGTGAAAGGGGGGGAGTGTGAGATAGGGGTGTGGCGGGGGGGTAGGGTTGGGGAAGGGTGGGGGGGGTAGGGTGGGGGGACTGGTAAGGGGGAGGAGGGTCGAAACGGGAAGGTTGGGGGGAATGAGGGGGGTTATAGGGAGACGTTTGGGGGGTGCGTTGGGGAGGGCGGTAGGGGGGGGTAGGGGTTGGTGGGGTATGATGGAGGTTAAAGTGAGATTGTGGGGGGTGGGGGAAGTAGGGGGGGGTGTGAGGGTGGGGGGGGGTGGGGGGGGATTGGGGGGGGTGCAGGGAATGGGGTGGGGGGGGGGGAAGGGGTGTAGGGGGTGATACCGGACCGTTGGTGAGTATTAGAGGGGGGGTCTGGGGTGGGAAGTGTGGTGTGGGGGACGGGGAGTGGGGTTTGATCGTGGGGGGGTGTATGGGGGTTATGTAATGGTAATTAGGAGGTATGGGTTTAGGGGTTATGGGAAAATAGGGCGAGGATGGGGTTGGTGAATGGATTTTGGAATAGGTTGGTAGAGTGGTGGCGGGGGGGGGCATGGTAGGATTGGGGAGGAAAGTGAAGGGATAGTTTTAGTGATGGGGAGTGTATGGAGTTGGGAATGGAGGAGACTGGTGGGGGAAGGGAGGATGGGGATAGTTGGGGGGGTAGTGAGGGGGGTAGGGGAGGTAAGGTATGGGAGGGGGAAGTATAGGGTTTTGGTGGTGGGGGGTGGGGGTGTGTACGGTTGGGGTGGGTGTTGATTGGGGGGGCTGGACTAGGGGGGATAGGGGGAAGGATGGGTTTTGGGAGGGGGGGTGACGTATGGGTTGTTGGGGGAGGGGTTTGATTTGTAAGGGGTTTTTATGTATGGTGGTTATTGTGGGGGTGGGAGATTAGGGGGTTGAGGGATTTCTTTGTTGGATGGAGGTTAGATTATGAATGGGTGGTAAGTAGGATTGACGCAAGGTGAGTGAAGTGTTTAGTGGGGGGAGATTTTTAAGGACAGTTATCAAGGTGGAGTTTAGGGGTATTTGGATTGGGGATGGGGTATTGAGGGATGAAATTGGGGGGAGTTAGGGGGGAAGGATTTTGGAATTGGGTGGGGTGTGGGGTGAGGTTGGTGATATGAGAGGTTAAATGTGATAGGGAGAGTATGTGGAAGGGGTTTGGGGGGGTGGTGGGTATGTGGTTTAGGTGGTGTTGTTTTGGGGTAGGGGTGTTAGGGGTGAGGTGTATTTAAAAGTTGGGGTGGTGGGTTAGATGGGTTCTAGAGGATGGAAGGGAGTTGTTTTCTTGTGGGGGGAAGTGGGAAGAGTTAGTGGGAAATGCGAGGGGGAGGGTTGGGTTTGGTTGGGGGTGGGGGTGAGGGTTAGGGTGGGTAATTGGGGGGTTTAGTGGGGAGTTTGGGGATGTGGGGGAGGGGACATTGTTTGGGTATTGTGTGGTATGAGGATTTTTGGGGGGGGGGGTGGGCGGGGTTTTAGATATATTAGGTGGTGGAGGGGGGTCGTTTGTGGGAAAGGTAGGGAAAAATGGAGGGTTGAAGTATGTCGGTAGTGGTGAAGTGGGCGGTAGTGGAATGGAGAAAGGGGGGGTGGGGGGGTGGGGATGTTCTTGGGGGGGGGTGGATTATTGGAGGAGGTGTTGGTTGGAAAAAGGGGGGGAATATAGGGGGGAAAGGGGGGGAGGTGGAGGGTGGAAAGTTGAAGGGAGTGTGTAGGGGTGTTAGGGGAATTGTTGGGGTGGGGGTGGGGAGATGGTTTAGATAGATGGGCAGGTGTGAGGGGTGGCCTGAGTGTGACCTGAATGAGAGGGAAGCGGTTAGTTTGGGGGGGGATGTGGGGGGTGGGAGGGGGGGGGGGAGTTGGTGGAGGTGTTGGATGGTTATGATTAGAGGGGAGTGGGGGAGGGGGAAAGTGGTCGAGAGGGGGGGGATGGGGTTTGAAGTTGAAGGGTGGGGGGTTGATTTGAGGGGTTAATGGGGGATGGGGGGCTGGGGGGATTGGTGGGGGTCAGTTATGGTGGGATGGGGGGGCTTTAAAAAGTGGTGAGGGGTGGTATAGAGGGAGGTGGGAATTATGGTATGCAAAGAGTTGGTGAATTGGGAGGGGTGGGCAGCGGGGGTTTTTTATGGTAATTGAAATGGGTTAAGATGATGGGTGGTTGGATAGTGGAGGGGGGGTTGTGTGTTTGTGGAGAGAGGCGAGTAGGTAGGTGGATTGGTTGGGTGTTTGGGGCGGGGAAGTGTTTGGTGGTGGGGGGTATGTGGAAGGAATAATTGTAGGTTGGGTGGTACATAGGAGAGGGAGGGATTGGGAAGGGAAAAGGTGGGGGAAAATGGGAGGGGGATTATGTGGGTTATGGACGGGATGGTGGTAGGGAGGTGGTAAGGATGGGTGATGGTAAATGGGATGGGGGGTGTTAGTGATAAGGGTTTTGTTGGGTAAGATGGTGTATTGGTGGGGTATGGTTGGTGGTGGTAGAGGATTGGTGTTGAGGGGATGGGTGTTGGTTTATGTGGGGTGGTGTTAGGGGGGGTGTGGGGTGGGGGTATTGGAGGGAATTTAGGGGGGGGGGTGTGGGGGGGTGTGTGGTGGGGGGGTGGGGAGGGGGGGGGGGAGGGGGTGGGTGGGGGGGAGGGGGGGGTGGGGGGGGGGTGGGGAATGGAGGGTGGCTTTATGGGCTCAACCGGCTGTTGTGGGGTAGTTGGGGGTGTGAGGATATTTTTTTGATTGGTAGAAAAGTGAGATTAGATGTGGATGTATGGTTTGGGGGGTGGGGGGGGGGGTGGTGGGTATGAATGAAGTATGGTGTTGCATGGTTAAAAGGATTAAGGGGTGACGGGAGTGGGGTGGAATGGGCGCTGGGGGTGAGGACTAGTTTGGATTGTTTTTGGGTTTAGAAGAGAGTAGTGGAGGGGCGTTGTATGGGTTTGGATGGGGGTAGGGGGGGTGGTGGTGGGGTTGGTATGAGGTAAAAGGGTAGCGGGGGGTGGGGGGTTAGATGAAAGATATGACAGTGTGTGGGGGGTTGTATTGATTGTGATGGTTGTGGGGTGGTAGGGGTTGTATATATAAAAGGTGAGGTGGTGGTGGGTAGGTAAAGGTGTTGGAAAAATAGGGGTGTGGGTTAATGGAGAAACCCGGGGATGCTGATGGGTGGGTTAAAGGTATGGTGTGTTTAGTTTGGAGGCGGATGAGGATTGTGGTAAGGGGTTGTGGGTGGGTTTGGGGTGGGGGGGGTAATGGGTGGGATGTGGTTGAGTGAGTGGTGGGGGTGGGAGAATGGGGGTAAGGTGGGTCGCGGGTGTTTGAGGAGTTGTGTGGTAGGTGTTAAGTTATGTGGATGGAGTTGAGTTAGATGGTGGGGAAGTAATGTAGTGGGGGGTTGGGGGATGATGGGGAGTTGAGGTGGGTAGGATGAATGTGGTGGGGGGTGGTGGAATGGGGAGTGGAAAGTTGGTTTTAGAAAGGATAACATGGGGGAGGGGGGGAAGGGGGGGTGGGAGGGAGGGGGTGGGGAGGATGTGGGGGGGTGGGTGGGTGATGGTGGGGGGAGTGGATGTGAGGTGGGTTGTAGTGGGGGTGGGGGGGTTGGGATGTGGGAGGGTATCTTGGGGGTGGGTTTATTAGGGGGTGGTGGAGGGTGGTGGGCGAAGGGATAGGAAGGTGGTGGATGGGGAAGGGGGGTTATGGGGAATGGGTTGGTGATTTGATTTTGTGAGGTGGTGATGGAACGGAAGGGGTGGGGAGTTGGATGTGTTTGGGTGAACGGGAAGGGGGTGTGTGGTAGAGGTGTTTGGGGGGCGGAGTGCGAGGGGTAGGAATGGGTATTTGTTTATGGTTGAACAAGGGGGGAAGCTGATGGGCCAGTGGATAGGAGTTCTTCGTAGTTGGTGTGTGGGGAGGGGTTGGGAATGGTATGGTGGGCGAGGGAGTCTAGAGTGGGGGGGTGGTGGGGGTTGCGGGTGGAGTTCAGGGATGTGGCTTGGGTGGGGAACCAAATTGGCTTAGTAGGAGGTAGGGTGGTGAAGTGGGTCACATATGGTGGGGGGAGGTGGAGTTAGGGGGAAGGAGTACATCGGGGTGGAAGGGAGTGGGTGGGCTTGGGGTTCTCTTCAGTGACGGGGGATGGGTGACGAGGTGTGTAATTGGGAGTTTGAAGGGGGGTTGGGGTAGGTACGGGGTACTTATGGTATGGGGGCAGGTAGGGTTGGGTTTTAGGTGGGGGTGGGTGGCGGGAAATAGGGAAGGGCTAGGGGGAGAAGGGTGGGGGGGGGGGCCCATGTCTCGGGTGGGGAGGGTGGAGCGGGCAGGTTGCTGTTTTTCCCAGGAACAGAACATTGTTTATGCCCGTTCGCTTTTAGGGAGTGGAGGCACGGGGGTAAGGGTCCCTAGGTGGGGGTCATGTCGGCGGCATGATCCAATTACTTTCCTATGGGGCCTTTTTCAGTGTTGAGCAGGGAACATTAGGGAATGGAGGGGAGGGGCTTTACCAATGGCGGTCCAGGTGTGGTCATTAGGGGGTGGGGGGGTGAAGGGGATTAACGCGGGAGGAAGGGTAAGGCAGGAGTGCTGACGCGGGGGGGATTGACTCGGTGGAGGGGGTGGTGGCGGAGGATAAGGTAAGTCTGGGGCGGGCAGATGGGTCTTTTGGTTGTGGGGAGGGGGGGGGTGGGAGTCAAGTGTGGCTGGGCAGTAAAACAATTGTTTGATTTTCATCTAGGGGGTTTCTGGGTGTGAAGAGGGTGAGGGGATATTTTAGGGGGAGGGTGGAAAAGGTGGCAAAGCGTCCTTGGAGGGGTTCTACGACGGGAGGGGGGGTGGACACGGGGGGGAGGGATTGGGGGATGCTAAAGGGTAACCTGGTGGGTGGTAGGGGGGGTTCGGACTGATCGTAGTGGACGGTGATGGTCTGGGGGTGAGTACTGTTTACGGGTATTGGGTGGTATCCTGTGGAGTTGGGGAGAGGGTGGCGGGGGGAGCACGGCAATCGGGGGGGGTTGGATCGGGATGGGATTTCGCGGGGGATCCAGGGTAGTCGTGCAGGAGTGCAGGGTGACAGAGGGGAACTGTGTCCAGGGGAGTGGCAGGAGGGTGGTGGTGACCAGGGGTGTGGCTGGTCCTGAGGGAGGCAAGTCAGGGGAGGCGGGGGGGGGGTATGTGGAGGCGGCTATAGGGGGGGGTGGTGAAGTTGAGGGCGTGGCGGGGGGTAGATGGTTGTTGTTGCAATCAATGCGGGTGGCAGTTGGGGAGGAGAGGGAGTGGGGGTGCACTGTATGGGGGAGCTGGGAGTAGGTGTTAGGGTGGGGGAAGTTGATAGGAGGAGAAGGAGTGGGGGATGGTTTGGAGGGTCCCAGCTAAGGGTGGTGTAGTGAGGGAGTCTGGTGATGGGCAGGGTGTTCCGGGGGACGGTTGGGTGGGGGTGGAGAACTGGGGTGGTTATTAGTGCGAGGGGGTGGGTGTTCTTATCGGGATAGGGGAGGTGGGGGTGATATTGGGGGTACATTGAGGAGGGGGGGGTACTTGAGGAGGTGAGGAGATGGGGTATGGGGGGCCGGTGGTGGGGAGGGAGGATAGGGGGGTGGGACCATGGGGAGGGGGGGGGAGGGGGTGCTGGGGGAGCAGGGATATGGGGGGGGGCTAGGGGGGGGGGCGTATGAAAGTGGGCGGGGGGGGGGGTGAGAGGGTGGGTGGGGGGTGGGGAATATTGGGGGGGAACTAGAAGGTGGGGGGCGGTGGGGTGGGGTTGAGAGCGCGCGGGAGGGGGGGGGTGAGTGAGGGATAGGGGCCCGGGGACCAGTTGGACGGAAGATGGGGGTGGGGAGGGCCGGTGGTGGGGGGAGTAGGGGTGAGGGGGAGGATCTGTGTGGGTTGGGGAGGTGGGTGGGAAATTCGCGCAGAATAGGGGGAGGGCGGTGGGGGTGGCGGGGGTGAGGGAGAGTTGCTGGGGGAGGGGGGGGTGGGACAAATGGGGGGGGAGGGGGGCGAGGAACCGGGACTGGGAAAGAAGGAAGAGGGGGCGGGATATAGGAGTGGGACGGAGTTGGAAACGGGTGTACGCGTTGCAATGGGAAAGCCGCTAGAGGCATGCTAGGCCGAACACTCGGCACAGTCTCGGACCCGAGGGGTGGTGGGAAAACGGGATGGTGAGGTCAATGGGGCAGCATCTCTCTAGGGGGGGAGGGAGGTGGACAAGGGAGTACCAGGGTATGGACTTGTGGCAGGGGGGGGGGAGCACGGGGGGGGGGTAGGGGGGGGATCAGGGGGAGTGTGCTGTCGAGGGTAGGGGTGGCGGATGCGGGTTTCTAGGGGCTGAGCATGGGGGGGGGGAGGCGGAGTGGAGCGGTGGATGGCTGGGAGGACCTGGGGGGGGGGGAGCTGTAGCCTAGGGGAGGGGGGGGAAGCTCAGGTCGTCGCAAACGTCGGCGTGGGTGGGGTGCGCTGGGGGTAGCGGGGTGGCGCGAGGAGGGCTGGGGGTGAGTGAGTGTTGAGGTAGGGGTTGGGTAGCCCGTAGGGGTGACGACCCCTGTGGGGGGGTAAAAAAATGTCGATGAAGTTACGGGAGAAAACGATGGTATAATTTGTTGGGGTGAGAGTTGCTGGCGGGAGTACATGGGTGGGGAAGTGCTATTTGGATGGGGTTATGTGTCAGTGGAAAGAGGCGGGGAGCCGAAAGGAAGCAACTGTGGGAGGAGGGTCGGGGGGGGGGGGCGGGGAGGGGCAGAGAAGGGGGGAGGAGGGGGGCGGTGGGATTCGTGGAGGGTTGGATGGATGGCAGGTCGGATGTACGGATGGGCGGGGGGTGTGTGGGGCGTGGGGGGGGGGGGGGGGGGGGGGGGAGGGGGGGGGGTGGGGGCGGAGGGGCTGTCACTTCCAATGGAGTTTCAAACATCGATCTATTGGTCGTATATTTTTCATCCTAGTTAGGTGAATAATTGGGTCTTTGCTTGCGATGTCAGGTTGATTTGGGGTTATCTCCCTTTTGGGTCATTGTGTTAAGTTCAAAGGTAAAACAGTTCGGGTGTGCCATGCGCAGGTTTTTTAAGCGCGGGGTAGAGTTAGACTTCCGGCAAGCCGTGAGGTGTCCTGGTTTCTGAAGGGACGAGAGTCCATTGTGTTTTTCGGGGAAAAATCTTCGAAGTGACTGCGATGGCAGTTTTCCCCCAGTGAATCTCTGTGCGTTGGAATGACAGCAGAGTTCCTTGTTAGGTTCTGTGGATTCGGTTACAGGTAATACCGACTTTTTCCATTATTACGCTTTCGGCGGCAGAACATGTTAGAAGATTACCTAGTCTGTGAACTGCAGCTCACCGGTCCTACATTTCAGAACTTATATGTTGTGCTCAAGGTAGCCATCCAAGACTATTAGTCTTCATACCATCCAGAAATCCAGTGACGAAGTTATATTGTGGGAGCCGCAGATTGGCGGCATATTTATGTCCACATAAGCATTACTGCAGGGTTGATGGTAACCTGCTTATCAGCAGTACACAGCCGACGTCAGAACGAGGCCTGTGTTTTCGGCTATTATACTACAGCCTGATAATGTGCAATTGGCGTGGGATGCCAAGGTGTACCTATGTGTCAAGGTGATTAAGGTATCTGACGCGTTTAGTCAGAGATACCAAGGCGGCATTTTTGAACTGTCATTGAATAACATTATTATTGACCATGCACGAATATTGGAATGTTTACCAGCCTTTTGAACGCCTGACGTATTATTATCGATTTCCGGTCAGCATGACCTTGTTTACAATGACTGTTCCTGTTGATGCTACTATGTATGTTATCGTCAATAAATGTTTTGAAACGTGCCTGCAGTGTTCAAGCATCCTTGACTACTGCATGTGAGTGTAGGGGTTGCAGTGTCTACATATATACGAGCCTAAACACATTCGCGCCTTCATTCGCACCCACACTCAGTTCACCATACGCCAGCACTACACATCTAACAACATGTATACTGTCTTGGGCCAGTGATCACTTCAATAAGAGAAAAAGACAGTTATTAGTGGCTTACGAGCTTTAATAATTAATAATTAATATTATATTAAGGATTAATTAATCGATTAATCGTTAAATTTTTTAATCCATTAAATGATCAAACTAATTTGTCTCCATGATTCCATTTTTAGCAATGTTTTTTTTTTACTTAAATGTGAGAGTATTTGCTATGTTAGAGGTTTGTGATATGGAATTTGTCAAGTATGGTCAATAATAATAAATTGTTTGGTTGTAACTTTTCAGTATTTTCATTATATTTTCAGGACGATGTTGCCTTATAACAAATACAATAAATACAGTCCTTAGTGACTTAAAATAAAGAATGTTATTTATGGTTTTTTACAATTTACCTAATTGTTCGAAATTGTGCGATTAATCTTCGATTCAAGAAATTCGATTAATCGATTAAGATTTTTAAAATGAATCCCTGCCCTAATATCTCTCTCTCTCTCTCTCTCTCTCTCTCTCTCTATATATATATATATATATATATATATATTTATATATATATATTTATATATATATATATATATATATATATATATATATATATATATATATATATATATATATATATATATATATATATATATATATATATATATTTATATATATATATTTATATATATATATTTATTTATATTTATATATTTATATATTTATTTTTATATATGACAGGAGGTAGGGTGGTTGAGGCGAACTTGTGTCGAAGTAGCTACCAAGACCCATACACTAAGAAAATTTAATTCAGGATCGTTTGACAGTGGTTGTAATTAATGGTTGCTTACAATCCTTTCAGCAGCAGACTTAGTGAATCAGGCAACATACAGCGCTAATGTAGAACACAATTTAATTCCACGGAACATCCAGGCAGTATTCGTGGACGTTATGTCCAAGGCAACGGCAGATTTCGACAGCGAGTTAGCGGCTTCTTCGCTCTTGGCATCTTGCAATGGAAATGACACAAAGAATATAAAAATGCTAAGCCGTGGCGCGGTTAACATCTGGGCAGTCTTAGTGTACCTCTCCATGGATTGGCTGGTGTTCCAGAGTCACAGTGTGGATTCCGAACTGGTAGATCAACAACAGACATGATCTTTTTGTGACGGTGTTGCCTACCCTGCTTTGCAGTAGTGGTCCAACAGTGGCCAAAACTCAAGAGTGTCTAATATAGGCCTTCAAAGGTGTCTACCTTCGCACAAGATTGCTCTTGGCAGAGATGTAGATAGAAGGGTAATGACACTTCTATCACAAGGGAGTGTTCACAAGATATTCAGATAAGCGAAAACAATGCTGCTTTGGCTGAGCACGTTAATTCTAGAATCTGCCGACAACTTTTGTGAAGAATTAAGCAATGATTAATTTTAGCTCGTTAAGCCCCCACCCCTGATTTACTCAGTGGAATTCTTATTATTCTGGTATAGCTCTGTTTAGAGTGTATGTAGTAAATTGACTGAGACAAACATGCAGTACATTTAAAATGATTAAATCGAAGTTAAATTTGTAAAATTACAAATTAAAAAATTTAATAATCACTTTAACAGTTTGAAAATAATTTGAATAGTTATGGATCAAGAAAAAGTTATCATCACGGTCGTGAAGGGATGTAAATTTTTACAAGAAGTTCAAGTGGCAGCATATATATTGAACTTAGCTGTCAATGACGGTTCTGCTCCTTCTGATGGGTTGGTTCGTTTTACACTGCTCACGCTCGTCGCTGGTCAAGGTTGTCGGGTGTAGCTCGTTTCCCATAAATGTCAGGGAGGGTCTACGAAAGTTAGTCCCTCGTCTTAAAGCGTAGGCCACTTGTCCCTTCTTGTTCCAGAGATAGTACTTTCTGCTGGTACCACCAATAACTATGATACAGAATAGAAACGAAACGCTCTCCTAAGTATTGCGTTTTCCGACACATAGTTATGTGCCCCCCTCTTCTATTTCACCATCCCATTTAACTCAGAATTTACCCTCGATGAGAATTAAATTATATCCCTCGGGATAAAACTTTCTTTACACTTCAATTGAATAACTTTTATAATTACTTTACATTTAAATAAACAGGTTAATATTACAGATAGAATATGTTTATATTTAAGGACCTAAGACGCGTCAAAAGTGGAATGCAGCCAGCGACACATAGCTGACTGCTTGCGTCGGGGTCAGCGAACAAGAGCTGACCAAGATCCTACTCCACCTCCAAGTGGTGGTCCTGCAAACAGGCTGCATCGCTGCAGTCTGGCTAAGAGAGTAGGGATCGAAGTGGGAAGGCAAACCCGGTCCTAAAAAATGCCGTACGGAAGTCGGATGTGTCAGGCCAAAAGGCGCAGATATCGCAGCTTTGCTGTAAACGGCGACACGACGCAACCAACGTCCTTTTCAAGACGAACGCAGAAGAAGAAAAAGTTTACATTTCCTTACTTACTTACTTAGTCGTTCCCCTTCTACCGTGAGGTGTAGAGGTTTGAAAGAGTGAGCGCCAGACTATCCTATCGGCTGTCTTCCTCCTGGCCTGGTTCCATTCTAGTCCTCGGTCCTTCAAAGATTGTCTAATGTTATCCTCCCAGCGGACTCTGGGTCGTCCTGGGGATCTGGATCCCTGGCTCTTTGTTTCCCATGCTTGTCGTGGTAGCCGATCTTCTCCCATTCTGCAGACATGGCCAAACCATCTTAGTTTGGACTGTTCTACTTGGGTCTGCAGGGGGTGGGATTTTAGGCCTTGACGTATCGTCTGGTTGCGGACCATGTCTCTTCTTGTTACTTCAACCACCTTCCTCAGATACCTCATTTCTGAGGTTTGGATCTGGCTTTTCTGGGTTGTAGTCATTGCCCATGACTCGCATCCATATGTCAAGACCGGGACATAGGTGGAGCGGTGTAGCGGTCCGTTTCCTGAGCCTCTCCATGTAAAAGTGCCTGATTAAAAGCTGGGGATATTATTTTGTATTTCATAGTCTAAGGGCATTAATCCAGGTTTTGTTGGGATGATTGTTGACAGGGTAGTGATCTCACCTATCTGTTATGTCTGTGGTCTGTTTTGAAAACCGATGTCAGTTTTGCCTGATATGGTTTCAAACCGTCTACTTTGAGCGATGCTCAAAAGGTCTTGCGTCTCAGTGCGCATGCGTGACTTGTGGCGCGATTTTGGAGAAGCCATTACCGACGAGAGTATCGGGCGGTGTTTTAGGGAGTCAAGATGTCTCTTGATAAGTCCTCTGTGGTTCGACAAGATGTCGTATATTATTTAATGTGTATTCTTAGCGCCTTGGAGGCGATGTGAGTGTGGTTATATTTATTCTGAAGGGACAGAAGGTAATTGACTCTTTGAACTGTTTCCCTTATTGATAGAATCTTCATGACTCGTATTATCGATAGTTTATGATTCTTTCCCTGAGCGGGAAAACGTACCACCTACGTATCCTTGAAAGGAAGCTCACTATGTATTCTGATTATGCACTAGGCTGGTGCATGCCTGAAGTATATATATATATACCATAAATGACAAACTCTCTCTAGACACAGAAATTGACAGCCGCATTGGCCAAACTGCAACTACCTTTGCCCGCCTCACATCGCATGTTTGAGGAAACTCCAAACTCACAACGAAGACCAAAGCTGCGGAATATAACGCCTGTGTCACCATCACACTTCTATATGGCAGCGAGACACGGACAACTTATGCTAAGTAAGAAAGAAGGCTCAATACCTTCCATCTACGGTGTATACGCCACATCCTCGGCATTTCGTGGAAACATAAAGTGACAAATGTCGAGGTGTTGTCACGTGCTTGTCTTCAAAGCATGTATACACTGCTTAGACAGCGCAGACTGCTCTGGCTTGGCCATGTCCGCCGTATGGAAGATGGTCGCATCCCGAAAAATATCTTCTACGGACAACTGGCAGATGGCGAAAGAACAGTTGGGCGACCGCAGCTGAGGTTCAAAGATGTGTGCAAGAGAGACATGAAGGCACTGGACATAAATCCAGCAACCTGGGAGGATGAAGCTGCCGATCACACCAAGTGGCGATGCAATCTGCGACGCCACCTCAGATTTGCTTAAAAACTTGCAGAGATTATCTTACTTTTGTGATAGAAAGCATCCTCGTACCACATCATGGTGCCGAGAATAATTTTTTTGAAAAGGGTACAATCATTTATGGACACCCTGTATATATATATATATAGATCTCATACAGTTGGAGTTCTGTCTCCTTTTAAAAAAAATAAAATTTGGCCTCCAATAAAATTATATCAGAATAAAAATTATCACGTGAACTCTTCTTGGTAAGAAGTAGTATCATCATTTCAGAACTTCTCCCTTTCGCTCCATATGGAGCATACAGCCACTACTACAACTGGTCCTCTTGCCTGAAGCCTGAACCAAGCATTCACATGATTTTGCAGCAGTGGTTTCTTTAGTAGTATGTTTTACATGACGTGGTTGCCAGCACAATGTTATTCAATCAATCACCCTTTAGCTCCCCAAGGAGCATAGGCCTTCAACAAACACATGCCAAGTCTTCCTGTCCTGTGCCATCCGCTCAAGTTCTTTCCATGTTTTCCTCATCATTTTCACCTCTGTATCCAGTTCTCTTCTCCATGTGTTTTTTGGTCCACCTCTGTCTCTCTTTCCCTGTGGATTCCAGAACAAGGACTGTCTTGTAATGCTATCAGTAGGTCTCCTCAACGTGCGTCCTATTCATCGCCAGCGTCTTCCAACTCTTGTTGCCCTGGCACTTGTCTGGTTCTTGTCATCAATTCCACATTTGTGACTGTCATTTGCAATCACACCCTTTAGGTCTCCTCGAAGATACAACGTTTCAACTTTTTCCTTCTATTCAAGCAACTCAACCAGGTCAGAGGATCCATTAGTCTCTACTGTTTTGTTAGTTGTGCTTTCCTCTCACATGTCTCAGAGCATACACTGGCTGTCCTCCAGAATCTGTATCAATCAACCACTATTGTGGCCAATTCCAACAACATGTCTGTGATTCCAGAACAAGGACTTCAAAACTTGTCATCAGAGAAGAATTTCCTTGTGACGTTTCTCAGAGGACCACACCTGCCAAAGAATGTCAGGGAAGTTTGTCATTATGACCATCCATGATCCTCTATTCCCGAGTATGAACAACAAGGCTTTTAATTAAAAACTTACTTGTCTCTATCACAATTTTAACAGGTGTGTTTTTTGCTCTCCATGTCTCAGAGCCATCAATACAAAAGGACTAAAAGGAAAAAAAATAAGGTTAGAACTTTCATCATTAAGCAGCCAATGTACTAAACGCATTAACTACTCATAGGACAAGGAAAGACAAAAAAGTATTAAAAAGTGGCAACATATACTTGTTGCCAGGTAAAGGACAATTTTGAAACAATTACTTCATATTGATACAAGAGTGCAAAAGACAAACAGTTATTTAAACTTGAATACTTAGTGTCAGACAATAAATACCCCAATTATAACAAGCTTTCAGGTTGAACAGTGTAGCCAAGTAGAGGGATTGTATAATCATTTCATTTGGTTGTTGTTTTTTTGCTCTCCATGTCTCAGAGCCATACAATAGGACTGACTTGCAGCCCAATGTACAATCTCGTATTAGTGGCCATATACGACATGCCAGAGGGAGTATTAATCCTGCTCTTTCCTTGTCTCATCAGAGACCCCCTGGGACATACATTCTGCATCCTCATTCCAATTTGTCTTTGAAGCTGTTTTAAAAATTACTTTTCTTGATATGTTGTCCTTTCTTCAGTGTAAATGTAAAGTGTTTGGATGATAAGCTAGCACAATATTTCCTAAGGGCTCTTGGAGTCCGAGTGGTTAAGCTGTTAGAGCGTGTTTCTCTCACGGTAAAGTTACCGGGTTCCAGAATCGAAAACTGGTAGCGTCTCGCTTCAGTCGACCCAGCTGTAAATGGACACCTGACTCCGCTGTTGAGTTAGGGAAGGCAAAGGTAGACAGGAGGGATACGGGGCACACCACCTCATAAAGTTGAACCTAGTTTAATGAAGTCTCTGGTACTTCAATCCCCTACGGCAGTATCTGGTATGGGATTACCGTTACCTTTTACCATTTCAGTATATCTTGAGTTGGGCAGGAATGCTCTCCACTTTCAGTTTGTTTAATTTAGAGCTGATTTCCATTAATGTTTCTGTGGAGCTGTTCAATTCGTTGTTTTTATATTACCAGAGGGCATTTACCTGAGAAACCATCACTGGAAATGTCATGCTATGGATTCCAGAAGGAAAGCCAGACAGGCCAAAAGCTACCTGGCGAATGTCGTACAGATAGGTTGTGAGTTATTTTTGGTCCGTCTGAGTAGAGTGGATGATGATAGGTACGTGAGAAAGGTGTGAGAAATAGATTTCACGGGTGGTAGCTTAAGGAAAAAGATATGTCTCTGGGATGAGTAAGTTTCTCTATTCCAGCCTCTCTATACGACTGTAATTTAGTACAAGACAACCTTGCCCTCCTCATACATATAAATATAAGTTTAACTACACACACACACACACACACACACACACACACACACACACACACAGCTATGTGACAACAGGACACACAAACGTGAAAAACTACGGTTAATTGGGTATGGGTCTGACCAACACACAAAGTTAAGTTTCTTTGTTGTTTATTATCTAAAGAAAGGTCAAACAAATCAGATTTTACATACATATGAAATAACAAAAATAGATGCGCCCTTCCCCTATGGAGAAAAGAACCCAAAGTTAATAACTCAAAGGTCGAAGGTTAGCACTATGATACAGAGTAGACAGTAAAGTAAATAAAGTCTTACTCTATAAGTAGAGTAAAGTAAACAAATTAAGCAAATCCAGAGTTGGTACAATCTCTGTAACAAAGAAAAAAATATTCACTCTGTCTTGCAAACAGTGGCCACTCTCTCACTCTTACCTCCTATGAGATATTCCTCGGCGTACAACTATCCAGTTCACTTCCCACATTGGTCCCAGTTCATCCTCTAACAACAACTTTTGAGTGGAACGCCAAATCTGGTCGTTTTTTTCTAGCTAACAAATGTTACTGTGAATAGTCGATGTAGGAACGTGCTCTTGTGGTTCACAATTTAAAGAGGAAAATAATTCCCGTATTGGAATACGTCTGGTTTCCAAAATGTTACAATGATAAATGATGATAATCCTATCGGCTGACTCTATGTTAGAGCGCCGATTCTGAACAGCGTAAATTTCTGGATGCTTCGCTTGAATACGGCTGTCAGAAGTCGGGAATAAATGTTATTTTTGTACACCCCAGTGGGCTGATAAAATTGAAAAAATATTGCTGGGTTTGGTAAGTCCAGTTAAATTACTTTAAGTCTCAGAACTGTTCTCATGTATCTTTGGCGAGTACACGCTTATAATGAAGATCGGTACCGCTCAAACCAATCTGAGGCACAGGTAAATAACAAAGTAAAATTGCACAGACCAAAAAACAAGCAAAAGAAAAAGACCGCTGGACGCTCTTGATCAGGTCTGCTAGGAATGTAAGAAAAACATTTATGGAAAAATGCTACTATTCTATATAGCTATATATATGCACACAGACGGGGACAAGAAGATCTCTTATCCACTCCGTCAGTCCTGATTAAAGTTAAACGGCACAGGTGTTTTCTTTAGCCTACCTTATCGCGAGTGTAGGTTGGATTGAGTTATGCAACTCTCCTCTCTGCTCGCGATTAACGATCAGCGTACAATGTCAATTATCACAAACTACCGCCGGTCGTTAAGTAGCTATTAATTTGGTCGGCGTATGATAGTTTAGTCGTATGATATTAAATAATAGGCACTTATAATTGTCGTGAAGTGACGTCTGTATCACAACACGAATTCTAATGTATTTGAAGCTTCAGGTTAGTCCTTAATTTAGCTGTTTAAATTATGCATAGAAATAAATGCACTTATGAGACTAAATGATTATAAGATAGATATATAAAGAATAATTCAGGGTATAATTTAAGCTTTGGATGAATAAAATCGCTCCAGGAATAACGGAGATAATTTTTTTAAAAAGTAGTTTTCCTCATTTAAACAATAGGCAAATTTTACCAATATTTTCGGACCTTGAAACACATTAGTACGGGAAACCACCTCGGACGGGCGGGGTCTCTCTATAAATAGTGCGTGCCTAATAGAATCAGGTCAGTCACAATATTTGAATCGACAGCGAGTGGGCAAAAGAAAGCCTGTGTTAAGGCAAGTGTTTTGCTTCTGTACCTGAAAGCAGATCTTAACCAACCATTAACGGCTCGTCTGTGTGTATGCCTGAAGGTAAGAACGAATATATATATATATATATATATATATATATATATATATATATATATATATATATATATATATATATATATATATATATATAATTATGTGTAATTATAGTGAGTAATCCACCGGTACGATAAGAAGTGTATAGATGTGTTAGAAAATTTACAGTGTATTGCTGGTGAAACTTACAGGCTTGTGTGTAATTCTAGAGGCAAAGCCAGCCTTCGGAAATATTCAAAAATATTGAGAATGATGGCCAAGTGTGTCTTTAGGTTTGGAAACGTGTTTGAAGAAGTATTTCTTAAATGGAATGACACACATACCAGGAACATAAGGAAAAGTGAAAGGAATTGGATCACTGTATAGTTTGATATGTTACTTAGTAGTTTTATTCACGACCAAATTATTGTATTGTGGCAGATCATGGGAAACGAATTATAATTAAGGATGTAGAAGAAAATTATGATCACAGTGAACTGAATTGATTGATGCTACTGTACTATATCTTGTGCATCTGCTAGCACTCTTATCTGAAACTGTCTATCGTCCCATCGGTGTCATAGACGGATATTGGTAAAAAAAAATACAGGGATTGCGTTTAACTTCGTTTCAGGTTTTATCCTATAATCTACGACAAATATAAAAGGCATCTCTACTGAGGTTACGACGGATGCAGTGCCGGTCTATGTTAGAGGGCCAGACATCGCGAGTATACCAGTTGGAAGAATTTCATCCGACAATTCTCTCCAGTATCAGAGGGAGCCTTCTTCAGTGACTCAGATAAGTTGCCCACAAAGGCAACTGTGTAGCATATTCTTGATCACCAAAACTAAAATCAAACCAGTTTGTGATGAACTTAGCAGTATAGCTCTTCAATTAGACTGTAAGAATAACACTAGTAATTATTCAGGGACAGATCAACCAAGCAAGACTGTCTCCATATTGAGAGACAACTTAATACAGTGAAAGACTTTGTTGAACATTTTTATTATTTATTTACTGTTGTAACATGAGTTCTCTTAAAACTTTTCAAACAGAAAAAAGTAAATGTACAAATAAACTGTAAATATTTACCAGCAGACTTACTTAAATTCTTTAAGTTAAGTTTTATTCATTGTTGGAGAATTTAATTAAATAATTACCCCTAGCAGAGCTAAAAATATTAATAATAATTACCATATTAACAGAGTGGGATCTAGAGAGGTAGCATATAAGGACTCAGAGTACTACATTACCATCTTCTCTGGGAACTTATACAGCTTGACCCCACCTTTGTTGTCAGAGAAAGGGGTATTACTGATAAGACCAGACTCTTATCTGGCACTATCCTGGTATCATCTGATACACCTTTATATCCAGGTTACCTTATTACATTCTATTGTACTATCTGAACCTCTCGCTACAATAATAAATACGCACAATGAAATAAAGCGTGAATTCTTTTCTGTCACTATCAGTCGCGCCTAGCATATACACCAGTCAGCTAAAACCGTCTCTTCTTGTGTGAGAAAGCGTGTGGTGAAAATTAGCATTATAACTGAACATCTAGTATGAAATAGCTACGCGTTATTTTATTTCACTAGTTTTAACAGCTAGAAAATCTAAGTGAATTACAATGGTAAAAGCTAACATTTTTAATTGGTAAAAGCTAACACTTTTAAACACGTAAGCACTAATTTCTATTACCAGAAAACAGAATGAAAAATCCCCACGAATTGCTAATAACACATTTAACAAAATGGTTCTAGAACTGCGAGCTTAGACTATCCTAAAATCTGAGTGACGCTGATAGCGAGTCTGGCTGAGAGAGTAAGGATCGAAGAGGGAAGGCAAAGCCGGTCCCAAAAAATGCCGTGCTGAAGTCGGATGTGTCGGCCGAAAAGCGCAGATATCGCAGCTCCGGTGTAAACAAACACAACGCAACCAACGTCCTTTTCAGGACGAACGAGGAAGAAGGAAGAAGAAGAAGAAGAAAAGATGTTCGAACATATACCACTCAGATTTGGCTACGTGTAATTACCCTTGCAAGTATATTTTTAACAGTAAGTACTATCACCGTCGCTAGTCTCTCGCGGGGAAGGTGGCGGGTTTGAACCACGGAACCGACACGCTCCAGTCTGCCCAGCTGTAAATAGGTACCTAACTTTGAGTTAGTGATGGAAAAAGCAGCGAAGAAGGGAACTGGTTCCCCCCTCCCTCTCGATGCTGGACCTAGTATGGTGAAGTCTCTATCACTTCACTCCCCTACCGCAGTATCTGCTATGAGACTACCTTGACCTTTTTTACTATCACAGTAGTGTCCTATGGCACCCCCTTCCTGGCTGCCACCCGGGGCGGACCGCCCCTCTCTCACCCCCCCCCCTTTTAGTACGCCACTGCCACTGAGACATAGCCCCATGTAGTCCCCCGGGGTCTTTTATGAGACAAAGAAAGAATATGACTACTGCTCTATCAGGCATGTCGTAGAAGGCGACTGGTATGAGACTGTGCGTGTAGGGCTGGCAATTTCAACACTTCAGACCTGTAAGGAGACTAGCACATTGCTACCGAAAAAAGCAAAACTGCTGTCAATCGGTTATATTAGGCAGCATGCCCAAATATAAAGGACTTTGGGATGTGGTTTATCGATGATTGTATATATATATATAGCATTACAATTCAGTCCCGTTTCTGGAATTCCCAGTGTAACAGAGACAGAGAAAACCCACGCAAAAAGAATGGAGAAGAGAACTGGGGATAGACAATGAAGGTATAAAGAAGAAAGAAAGATTATGAACGGGTGGCACATGACAGGAGATCAATCAATCAATCAATCAGTCAATACCCATTAGCACCCCAAGGAGCATAGACCTTCAACAAACACATGCCAAGTCTTCCTGTCCTGTGCCATCCGCTCAAGTTCTTTCCATGTTTTCCTCATCATTTTCACCTCTGTTTCCAGTTCTCTTCTCCATGTGTTTTTTTGGTCTACCTCTGCCTCTCTTTCCCTGTGGATTCCAGAACAAGGACTGCCTTGTAATGCTATCAACAGGTTTCCTCAATGTGTGTCCTATCCATCGCCAGCGTCTTCTTCTCAACTCTTGTTCCACCGGCACTTGTCTGGTTCTTGTCATCAATTCCACATTTGTGACTTTGTCATACCATTTTAGTCCTTCTATTCTACGCAAGCACGCGTTTATAAAAGTCTGTAGCTTTTTGGTTGTTGTTTTTGTTGTTCTCCATGTCTCAGAGCCATACAATAGGGCTGAAGATGTTTAACTGAAAAACGTGTATCTTACTGCCGCTGAAGAAGATTTGTTGCGCGGATGCAAAGGGCTTTCCGACAGAAAACACAAAACAAAGCGAAGAATCTAGCTTCCCATAAGAACACAAAGATGTGTAGATATTACAAAGTAGCACATTTTTGGTTGTAAACTTATAATAGTTGGCGAACGATTAATTATGACCTTGGGTATGTGTCAACATTTTCCAGCCCTCGTTTGACCTCCAGCGTAGCGCGTGTTATACCACCAGACGCTCTATAGTTGATGTGAAAATGAAAAACAGCGGAGGAAAAGAAAAATGAATGAAGATGAGAGAGAGATCGTGCTTTTACGACAGAGACTCCCTTAGAGAGAGAGAGAGAGAGAGGAGAGAGAGTTGGCCTGAGAGCTTGAGGAGACATGGAGAGCTCTCTCGTCCCATGACCATCCAGCGTAGCGCGAGAGAAAAATTCTCGATGAGAGAGAGAGAGAGAGAGAGAGAGAGAATTAGCGTGTCTACACATTAACTCACTGCAGGCTGGCTTTCTCCAAGTCAGTGATTCTCAAACTATATTGCAAATTCATTCGGCTCTCAGGACGACGAAATCACTTTGACTGATCGATACGAAACTTATACATAGAACGTGTATATAGCACATTTAACATTTAAAACGGTAACGTTTCATTTGAAAGAAATAACCGGGTCAAGAGGGAAAAAACGGGCCTACGCTTTGACCATAAGCTCTTCGTCAGTGAAAAAACCGCAAGGAAAAATAAAAACAGCGGAGAAAAGAAAAAGAAAATGAATCTAAATGCATAAAAAATATTTAAAGGATAAAATTTCCAAGGATGATCGCTTTTGCAACAACAACAACAAAAAAAAAACAAACAAAAAAACAATAAGGAACAGGAAGGATCAACTAATCGAAGAATGTAGAAAATCGTCTGAATTGCATCGGGAAATTCCTGGTTATAAGGGGAGGGAGCAGATCCGTGCCCTGTAAAGGTACAGCTTGATGATCTGGATTTTGCAGTTGACTTGGCTCTTCTGTCCCATAACCATAATCAGATGCAAGAGATAATGAAAATTCTCGATGAGAGGTCACAACTAGTGGGCCCGAAAATACACAGGGAATCTAGACAAAGAGGAATAACAGCTTATGAGAATAAAGGTTTGGTATTGGCGATGAATGAAAATGGACAAGAAATGATAACAAGGACCATTGAACAAAAGTTGAATGGAGACAAACACTCGACACTAAAGCGCTCGTACCATAGTTCAGGAATGTAGGAAAATCATCATGTCACCCACGCATAATACCAGCAAGATGGAATTTCAATATAGACAAAGTAGCCCTAGCATGGTGTACTGAGCTCTGGACACCATTTCAAAGTAGGGAGGCTAGCATCAATGAATACACAAAAAAAAAGTTCAACAAACTTGCTCGAAAACGTCAAAGCTCAAGTGAGAGCATCCAGATCGCAGCGCAAACAGGCAACATTAGACAAATGTATGACGGTATAAAGCTTGGCCCCCATAAAAGTAAGACAGCTTAAAAACCATCAGCGGAGAGATGCTATAAGGGGAAAGCAGATTGGAGAGGTGGTCGAGCACTACCTCCGATTTACGAAAGCAGCAGGCAATACGAGAAGCAAAAGTTCAACAAAAACTGCCGGACGCTGTGCAAACGACTAAGGCTCAGTGGAGAGCATCCAGATCCGCCAGCGCCAAACTTCAAACATTAGACAAATGATACGCTAGAGACACCGGTTACGCCTCTTGCAAGCCCTTGATGGAACAGTCTGCCAAAACTATGGAGGTGCTGGATGCCGAACCAACATTAAGGAAGGCTCAAAGGCCCATTGATAGCTTGGCCTCTGGCCAAGCCAGCACAAGCAAAATAGAAGGAGATGAAATGGTAACAACTGTACAAAGTCACAAATGGAGCAGAAGTGATTGCAAGGAACTAGTGGCATCAAGTGCCAGTAAGGAACAAGAGTTGATGGAAAAGAGCTGAAAGCGATGGAAACCACACATTGAGGAAACCTGTGATAGATTACAAGGCATGATCTTGTTCTGGCTTCAGGAAAAATCCACAGGGAAAAGAAGCATAGGTTTTTAGACCAAAAAAACACATGGAGAAGAGAACTGGAAAATAGTCTGCCTCCTAAAATGATGAGGAAAACTGGAGAACTTGAGCGGAGAGCAGCCCTTGATACAAAACTTGGTTATTTAACAAGTGTGTTTTGAAGGCCCTCTTCGGCTTCCTTGGGCCTTTTCTCTTGAAAGGGTATTGATTGAAAGGAACATTCAGTAAGGACTGAGCAAGACATGTCGGAAGATGGAAACCAGAAGTGTAATAACAGGAACGCAGGAAGTATATAGAAATTGGAAAACCAGAAGTGTACAGAGTGGAAATTAGAAGTTCAGGAAGATTCGAAATCAGAAGTTCAGTAAGACTGGAAATGAGAAGTGCAGGAAGTATTGAATTAAGAAGTGGAGGACGCACATGGAATGAAACAGGGACGGGATGCCCAGAACATTCAGGATTGAAGAGATCCAGCGAAATGACCTTGCTCCACTTGCAATTGAAAAAGGAGTTTTTTTTTTTTTTTTTTTTAATGTATAAGAAATTAAACTAGCTAGCTTGTTGCATTTAACAAACAAACAAAAAATGCGAATTTGTGACAGGAAGTCTGATGAAAAGAATCAGACAATGGCCATCGGAACAAGAACTGAGAAAAAGAGAATGTTATTCTCTTTTGACCTACGACAGAAGTTTAATCAAGTAAAAAAAATTAACATAATACATGTTATCTTTTGTTCTGTCCAAGTGTGAAATTTTCGCTGTTTTGGCTAGGTGGTTGCTAAGGTCTTAGAATTTGGGGGTCCCAACGTTCAAATGTAATACACTAGAAAATAACGGAGAGGAAAATTTAATACGGCGAAGATGACGCAAAATTATGATTTCACTCACTCATTACTCTTCACAGCCCTAAGCAGGACTGAACTGTTAAGATAAGGTCACCAATGTGGAACAGATGACAAGAACCAGACAAGTACCAGTGGAACAGACGACAAGAACCAGACATGTGCCAGTGGAACAAACGACTAGAACCAGACAAGTGCCAGTGGAACAGGTGACAAGAACCAGACATGTGCCAGTGGAACAGATGACAGTACCAAAGGAACAGATTATAAGAACCAGACAAGTGCCAGTGGAACAGATGACAAGAACCAGACAAGTACCAGTGGAACAGATGACAGTACCAAAGGAACAGATTATAAGAACCAGACAAGTGCCAGTGGAACAGATGACAAGAACCAGACAAGTACCAGTGGAACAGATGACAGTACCAAAGGAACAGATTATAAGAACCAGACAAGTGCCAGTGGAACAGATGACAAGAACCAGACAAGTACCAGTGGAACAGACGACAAGAACCAGACATGTGCCAGTGGAACAGACGACAAGAACCAGACATGTGCCAGTGGAACAGGTGACAAGAACCAGACATGTGCCAGTGGAACAAACGACTAGAACCAGACAAGTGCCAGTGGAACAGGTGACAAGAACCAGACATGGGCCAGTGGAACAGATGACAAGAACCAGTCAAGTGCCAGTGGAACAGATGACAAGAACCAGACAAGTGTCAGTGGAACAGGTGACAAGAACCAGACATGTGCCAGTGGAACAGACGACAAGAACCAGACATGTGCCAGTGGAACAGACAAGAACCAGACAAGTGTCAGTGGATCAGATAAAAAGAAGACAATGATGATGGATAGAACACACAATGAAGAAACCTTTGGATAACATTACAAGGTAGTCCGTGTTCTTGAATTCCCATGGTAATAGATGAAGAGTTCGACCAAAAACACATGAAAAATGGAACTGAACGGATTGGATAACGATGATTTGGAAAGATCGTAAGCTGTTACCTCCAGAAATATGACCTGGTAGTTTTTACGGCCAAATTCCCCCCCCCCCCTCTCCCAATGAAAATGTGGAGAAATTAAAGCTCTGTGACATGCACTTAATTGAATTGTTCAGTGGTTTTAAACATGCATGCAACATATACAGTACTGCGTGCAGAACAAAAAAAAATTTAAAAATTAAACTGAAAAAAAAAGTTGTACTTGTCTATCAGCTCTTTCACTGCCGAGTACCCCTGCATGATCTGGGTAGTAGATCCAGTTCTTGAAGATTCGAGGCTTCTATGGAAGTTTTTTTCCATTCGTGCTGGAGCCATTCACTTCCGAAGCATGGGTTGTGAGTCTGATACAATAACTGCCCTTGTTATTGAAGTTGTAGTAGCTGTCTCTACCTCCATTCTCAAGCTGGAGGATGTTATTATGTACGCCCCTCCCCCTCCCCGCCCCATATTCAGCGACGATTGTACCTTTTCTCTTGTTTCAGTTGTTGTTTTTTTTAAAAATAAAGTTTTGCCTCGTTTTGGCGAGGCGTGTCCCGTTCAATTCAGTCGGTTATATTAGGGCGCATGTCCAAATATAAAAGACCTTTAGGTGTGATGACGTTAATTTTATTCAGTTTCAGTTGCTTCTGATCATAAATAAAGTTTTTATCATAATTTGAAATTTGTTGGCACATCAAGAAAAAAGCACTCACATATTTAAGGCGTATATTTTCAGACATGACTTCCGTTAGTGATTTCGCATTAAATAATATGTTTATAATGATAACATAAAGTGCTGCTTAACAAAATGTGGAGAAATGAAAGCTCTATAACGTACATTTAACTGAGAGGGAAAAAAAATCTATAATAGCGGGTAGCAGCAAGTGGCTTATTAGGTGGGTGTGGTTTGTGTGTGCCAGATATCAGAGACGTGAGAACCACTGACCTCAAACTTAAAACATCAACATAGCAAATGAGGCTTCGGTATGTACACTTCCAGTCGGTTGCCTTGCGCATCTCAAAACAGGACATCTCGCCCCGTCTCTCCCCACCTCTTCCCAAACAGATGTATATATTATTTTTCTTCCCAGAGTTCCTGTGACTCGTAAATTTTACATTTCAGATACGCGCCTCTACACGGTCATCTTCGGTAGCATTTCGGTCGTGCTACAGACGGCCGGCATGAATTCGGTCAACCGGAAAAAGTAGTTTGTATCACTTGAAGAAATACTTCAAAAGCAAGAAATTAATATAGATCCACGTGTTTCTTCCACAACCCTTTTTTAAGTAGTAACAAATCGCTAGTGTGCTATCGGGACCTCTCAATTTGAGCAAACAAGTGACACTGTAAACTATCATGCATGTCGTTTAAAACTACAACGGAGTGTTGGGATTGGGGCCGGCTACCCCATTCTGTAGAAAAGTTCACTTCACTCATTCCCTTACGTTTTCGCTCCTAACGGAGCTTGAGGTCACCACTACAGTTGGTGCCTTGTAGGAAACCTGCACCAACTATTCTCATACTCTTGTAGCAGTGGCTCATGCAGCAATATGTTTTACATGATGAGGTTGCCATCCCAATACACAAACTCCTTAGTACTCCCATTCTTTCCTTGTCTCATCACAGACCCTCAGGGAACTACACGGGGGGGTGTAGAAACTTTGAGCCTAGGAAAAAAAACCTTCCATCATTTATGTGGTGCTTAGCTGGCAGGGAGAATAGCGTGATTCGCTTCCATAGCTATGCGGGGGTGCCGCACGTAAGGTCCTGGGTTCGATTCCACGGTAAGCCACTCACGTCTGTTGTTTTTCTGTTGTCTAGTTGTCTAGTTCTTTATTATTCACGAGTGCCTGAAAACATACCTTTGTGTGTGTGTGTGTGTGTGTGTAATATTTAGAGACAAATACAAGTGGGACACGGTGATTTGATAGGACACACGTTGAGAACGAATTTTATAGTAGATAGCATTACAAGGCTGGAATCTACATGGTACGACAAATAGTGGGAAATCTAAAACATACGGAGTAGGGAATTACATATAGACCTGGAATTGGGGTGGGGTGGGGGAATAAGGAAGACATGGAAGAAGCTTGAGAGGATAGCACAGGGCAGGGGGACTTAGGGTGTATTTGTTGAAAGTACGGCTGTGAAGTCTGAGTCGTGGAGTCTGTCGTTTTTTAGTGGAGTCGGTAAAAAAAAAAAACGTCTAGCCTCCAACTCCGAATTTTATGACATATGACTAGTTAAAAAATTGTAGTCGGAGTCGGTAGTTGGACTTCTAAAATGTCAGCAGTCGGAGTCGGGTCTCATAACAGATACTGCTGTAAAGGAGTGAGATGTTACAGATTTCACTTTACTAGATCCAGTATCGAGCTGGGGGAGGGGGGGGCCGGGGGGGGGGGGGGATCAGCTCCCTATCTCGCTGCCTTTTACTTCCCAAAGTCTGTCAATCGAACGTTCAATCAGTACCTACAATTATAGACGCTATAATCACGGTCACCTCTTGGACAGTACGAGCGGCGAGGTCCCACTAGGCGCCGTCTTAGAAGGGCGCCGAAATGTACTGGACAAAAAATTGTTTTTAATTAAAAATGTTAAAAGAACAGTCGAAACTAGATTGTTACATATACTACTGGACAAAAGTTAAGGGCCACCATTCAGTTTAGACAAGGTTTATATAATTGATTGGCAAACTGTAAAGACAAGTGAAAATGTCATTAAAACTGAGCTCAGAGAAATGTGTATACATTTCTGTGTGCACTAGGTTAATTTTTTTTAAATGTCCAAAAACTGGGTCACTTTAACCCGCACGTGAAAATTGCCATTGTTGTTTTTGCAACACGCCCCACTAGTTCAAAAGGTGAAAAAGTGAGTTGAATTTGAATGCACGTGGAAAATGATCATCGGTAAAGAGTGTTCATCGTTGGTATGCAATAAATCAGTATGACAAGTGGTCGAAATGATCACTGCATTAGCCATGCCACCAAAGAGAAGTCTCAGCACTGTAGACCGTGGTCGAGCCATGGCATGAATTCAGGATGGTCAATCTGTTCGTCATGTTGCAAGATGTTTAGCAGTGTCCCACTCTACCATTCAGAGACTTCTTGAGAGATTTCAAGTTACCGGACATTTGGAAAATGGACCCTGTTCAGGAAGAATTATATAAACCTTGTTTAAACTGAATGGCGGCCCTTAACTTTTGTCCAGTAGTATAGTTTAAAGTTGGAACTATTGTTATGTTTACAATGATTTCATTTCTTAAATCTATTTTTAGATTACTCCAATCTATGTTATTACCTAAAAAGGTACATTGAACGCCGATCTGTAATTAAATATGATTTTTTTTTTTGGTAAAGTACCTGCCATAAGACTTTAAAAACATAAGCGTAGTATGTTTTTGTAAAATGCTACAGTGGACATCACACTGCGGACAATACCGCGGGAAATCCAACTCTATAGCATGAAATTAAGTCTCGTAAAAGTGCATACAATTTGGCACGGGGGTGTTATGATCCTTTTGTGCGTTAGTTAGGAATTTATGTTTGAAAGCTATCTGGGGCGCACAAACACATCGATGCGTATGTAACTATGTGTGGGTGTGATGATGACTTGTCTTTGTTTGGTGTTACAACGTCAGCAGTGTATGTCCTGTGTTCGTATGGACAAAAACGTGTTTATTCTTCAAAGTGTACATTCTTGTACACCTTTTTGCTTTTTTTTTTGCGCACCACACAGGCCCTTATATTTGAAAGCTATGTGATGCACAAAAGCGCATGGATGCGAATGTATTTATGCGTGATTGTGAGGGTGACGTGAAAGTGTTTGGAGTAGCAACGAGAGCATTGTGTGTAAGATGTCCGTCGGGATTAGCAGTGTTTGAAGAGTGTTTGGAATATGTCCGCATTGTAAATATGGCTGTACTTTAGGCATTGTTGAATCTTACGAAGGCATCGTCTTTCAATGATATCATATTTCAGGAAAGTGTCGTATACATGTATATGGATAGAAAAGGAATACAGAAATAATACGGACGTATCAGAATCATTATTAATTAATTGATATTGAGTAATTTACTACCAACGGGCTGATCACCCGTTTGCCAGTCACTTCGATTACGGAAACAACAGCAAATGGATTGATTTGCCGTTGCCCTAAAGACGCCAATAGGCGTGATGGGAAACAATGGCAAAGAAAACCTATCTGCTGTTGCCCTAAGACGCCACTAGGCGTAATGGCCACTGACTGCTTTGACGGTCGGTGGCTAAGGACGGAAGAAGAAGAAGAAGAGTAATTTACTGCCCGTGGCAAGTAATTTGTGAATAAAGTAGTCATGTGCACAGAAGCACTGAGATGTTCGTTGGGCGACTTAATTATAATTATGTAGATTCTAGGATATAATGATGATCAATGATTTTATGTCAGGTTAAAGTAGACGTTATTAAATATGTTGCGTGCGATCTGGGACTTCGGAATAATATTGGCAGGTTACGTTTGGCCGTTTCGTTTTGAGATACCACACCATCACCAGATCACAAAACCTCTAGCCCGTACGTAACAATTCTTATATAGTGAAGCCTGTCATTCTATAGATCTTTTGAAGTCCAATGTACTTATCAAAGATTGCGTATAAATTCGAATCTCATTATCAGGAGGTGTAAAACATTAACTGTATTATAAGAATCTATGACAGATGGTTGTGGATGCCACCTCAGAAATGAGGTATCTGAGAAAGGTGGCTGAAATAACAAGAAGAGACATGCTCCGCAGCCAGACGATACGTCAAGATCTAAAAACCCAACCCCTGCAGACCTAAGTAGAACAGTCCCAGCTAAGATGGTTTGGCCATGTCTGCAGAATGGTAGAAGATCGGCTGCTACGGCATGTATGGGAGGTTAAGAGCCAGGGATCTAGACCTCCAGGACGGCCCAGAGTCCGCAAGGAGGACAACGTTGGACAATCTCTGAAGGACCAAGAACTAGAATGGAACCAGGTCAGAAGGAAGACAGACGATAGGATAGTATGGCGCTCTCTTTTCCAAACCTCTACACCTTACGGTAGAAGAGGAACGAGTAAGTAAGTAAATTATGGATGCCTTCGAATTGCGTAGTACTTCCTGTATGATGTACACAGGTGTAGTTAATCTGTTTAATAAACGAGCTTGTGAAGTGTTACACTGTATTCAGGATCTTGTATCGTGGGCTCAAGTTTAATATCCTATCAGTTTTCACATGTTTTGATGTTGATGTATTGAATGGAAATGACACTTGGACAACCTCAAAATACACCAAGAGCCTCATACCAGCGGGGGGGGGGGGGGGGGGAGAAAGAGGTGGAGCGGCATCACCAGACCTTGCATCACTTTGAAAAATAAAAATTCCTAGCGCCGGCTCTGGCTATAATAATATAATCATAGACTCGTGTGTTACCGGGGCCTGAAAGTAGACCAAGGAACAGTAACTCTGTAACCTACAATGCGTTTTGTAAAAAGTGTCTAAGGAGGGCCAGGCTTGGGTCCCGGCTGCCCCATCATGTAGAGAGAGATATCAAGCCACAAAAACTTCACCAAAAAATGGAAGAGAAGAAGATGCTGGCGGTATTTAGGACACACATTGAAGAAATGTGTCGATAGCATTATAAGTCAGTCTTTAACTGTGTAAGAGGGATGAGAGAAATAGATTAACTGTGTAAGAGGGATGAGAGAAATAGATTAACTGTGTAAGAGGGATGAGAGAAATAGATTAACTGTGTAAGAGGGATGAGAGAAATAGATTAACTGTGTAAAAGGGATGAGAGAAATAGATTAACTGTGTAAGAGGGATGAGAGAAATAGATTAACTGTGTAAGAGGGATGAGAGAAATTAATGTAGTTATATAAGAGCAAAAGAAGTAGAAGACAAGGATACGCGTGGACTCTGCTCTTGAGTTAAGGGCGGCAAAGGCAGCGAGGAAGGGAACTGGTCAGGGCCGGATTAAGAACTCGGAGGCCCTAGGCTATAAAGATATTTTGGGGCCCCTCCCTCTCTAATCTTCTATAAGGTAAAACTTGACGAAAAAACGAATGGATTTCAGATAAATGGTTTTGTTAATATATAATAATATCTTTTAAAAAAGCG
This sequence comes from Oreohelix idahoensis, assembly GCA_024509875.1. Lineage (NCBI taxonomy): Eukaryota > Metazoa > Mollusca > Gastropoda > Stylommatophora > Oreohelicidae > Oreohelix > Oreohelix idahoensis. The sequence goes on along the minus strand of JAMPIV010014947.1, from coordinate 37,675 downwards.
TTCGTTACAGCCCCTAGATTTTGTTAAAGATAGTGGGGCCACTACAAAGAAAATATAATTTAAAAAGGGAAAAAAGTCGGGGTGGAAGTAACAAATAAACTAACTGTTGTACAGATACTATTATTCTGCACGCACGAGCGTAATATCATGCACGTGCCGCTGCTGTAGAGCTGTGTACATTATGACTCCGTTGCTTTTTTCGCGGGGGCCCTGCCTGTAAGCCTGGGGTCTAGTTGGCCTAATGAATAATCCGGGCCTCTAATAGCTCACCCCTCTTTATAAAGCTGAGACCAAGTATAATGAAGTCTAAATAATTATATGCTCAGTGGACTCTTGTGAGCTGCCTAGCTCGGGCGTTGGCGTAGCTGGCTTTAGGCTAGCAGATAGATAATGTTTGTCCTTTTCAGGACTTAGTATTTATCAACGCTGATCGGGCTAGCAGTCAACAGAGTTCACTTATTTTTGGTTGGCAAATGCGCTCTGGTATAACCACATAGGTTGAAAGGAACGCGCCTCTCCACAGGAAGGCCAAAAAAAATGAAGTCTCTAACTCTTCCCTCCACTCCGGCTGTATCTATTATGGGACTACCTTCCCCTTCTACTCACAAACGTACTTGGGGAAATAAAGGGGCAGGTGTGGAGTGTTTTACTGTTAGGACATTTTTTCCTTCATAAGCTAGAGCTCTTTCCTCAAGCCACCTCTGTATTTGACCTGTCCCGTGTCTGGGTTAGGTGTGTATTTTTAGACGCAGAAATGTGTGCATTTTCACAAGATTAACTGTCAGCGGTTTACCCTTTCATTGCGACCTTTACCTTGCCCTATATTTTCATCCTGGTCACTTGGGGGCATCTCATATTGCGTGATGAAGTCATCTTTATTTATAGAAAGATCGAACGTTAGCGTCAGTTGTTGGTGCGCTGGCCGCTCACGGCACAGTCTGAAATTAAAAAAACAACCAATACAAAAAAATACATTTCTTTAAATGCAGAAATCTACGATAAAAGCCGAGTAAAAAGTTTGGTGAAAATAAAATTCAAATTTTTAGGTTATGTGAACGGAACCCCTAGAATCCATTCACGGATCCCCAAGAGATCTCTGAACTACATATTAAGAAACCCTGCTCTAACACTTCACTCCTCTACGGTAGTATTTGTTGTGGGACTACTTTTACCGTTACCGTTTTGATCGAAAATTATAAATATTGCATTATAACCGAATCACCGTTACTGCTCACGTTTTGTTACCAGCCGCTCTAAATCGTTGAACAATTTCCGGACAGCTTCACAACACATGGGCTTTTTGGCAAGATTATCCTTTCATTAATTCGACATTGCACTTGAGCTTCCCATAAGCATGGGCCTTCAATAAATGCACGCTAAGTCCTTTTACCCCGTGCTGTCCGCTCAGGTTTCTTCCATGTCTTCCCTGTACGCTTTATTTCTGTCTGCAGCTTTCTTCTCCGTGTTTTATTTTTCGGTCGTCCTCTGTCTCTCTTACCTTGGGGTTTCCCGAGCAAGGATTGTCTTGAAATGCTTTGAACAGATGTCCTCAGTTTGTGTCCTTTCAAGCTTCATTTCTTGTTCCACTGGCAAATGTGTTGTTCTTTTCATCACTTCCACACTGGTAATCGTGTCGCACTATTTTCAGTCCTTCTATTATTCTACGCAAGCACCCATTAATGAAAGTCTCGTAACTTCTTGAGCCTCTGATTTATGCTGCTACCTGTGCAATCTTTCCTTGTTGTTCGTTTAGCAGCTAAACTTTAGCTTACAAACGTTACAAGGTCAATAGGAGAAAAAAAAAACAGCGGTGAGTCAGCAGAGTAGGCTCGTTTCGGATTTTCTCTATTTAGCGTCTTACGCCTTAATAGAGTCCCTTCTGTCTTGAATGGCTGCGTGATTAAAACATTATGGAGACTGGCTAAGCAGCTAGAGCGCTGGCTTTTGCGCGGAAACGTTACCAGGTTCCGGAATTTAATCCTTGTAGCTGTAAATGGGTACCTGACTCTGTTCTTGTGTACAAATAGGAAGGAAAATTATTCTAGTATAAGTCTCTAAAGCTTCACTCTCCTACAACAGTATTCGCTACTAGACTAATTTTACTTCTATTTTTAAACGTGTTGAAATGTTGATAGCTAAAGTTTGGACAGGTGGGGTTGCCAAGTTCCATGATCCCTGCAGTAGTGGTCAAACAATGGTCAAACTTAGAGTATAATGATGCGGGTATTCAAAGTTTTCAACCTTCGCTCAAGATTACTCTTGGCAGTGATATACATAGAAGAATGAGGCTTCTACTTTTGGGAGCCTCACAGGTGCCACGTGATGTCTCTGGGGTTACTCTCTTCTAATATTAGAATTCACGTCGAGTCCTATGGCCTGTCCTATATTTGGGTCCTAATATTTGTGATGATGTACATTGATACACCGATAGAATTATTAATTGTAAGTATAAAAATAATGTAGAAATGAAAATGGTGGAGTTATGAAGTTTCGTCTTCACCCACGCCGCAAGTGCGTTGATTTTAGCAGACAGTATTGTGAAAAAAGATAGTACCATCGTTTTCTAGTGTCCTTGAAAAACTATTTATAACATGAAAAGCCTACTCGTTCAGACGGAGTGAAAGAGGGGAGAGACAGAAAAATGATACCGTCTGCACGCGTGGTTGGAATCTAAAACCTAGCGAAAACGTGATAGTATCGTTAGCCGTTTGAAAATACGACACAAATTCAAAATATGTTCGGCAATTGGGTCACGCAAACAACCTTAGCTCTTATAAAACTGACATATTTCTGACGTAATACGGGAGACTATCGTTTTTAGTTTGAAAATAGCGGTAGAAAGAAGAGAGCAGGTGGTAGTTTATAGATTTCAAGACTAACATGGAAAAAATTATGGAATTTTGAACCATTATACATAGGCTCATAAAACTTATATATTCGGGTGCCATAGTGTCTCCTGACAAATAATATGTTGTCATTTACCCTATAGCCCAACTAACAGCCAAGATATGGTCATAATACTAGATAGTTACAGACACATTGGTGTTCTGACATTCGCTATCGGTAACGTATTTTTGCACGAGTTGTTGAAAAGAGGCATGAGAGGGTAGGGCAAAGTCCAAAAGAGGGGAACGTTAGGACTGAGGTAATATGATTTGGAGGGGAGTTTGAAAGGGGGAAAGAAATTATGGGATGGCTCAAACTGAATATTTTTTGGTAGTGTTAGGCCAAAACCAAGTCTATTTTTGGTGAATACCAAGTTTGGACGGACAGACCGACAGAAGTACACTAACACTGGACCGAAATTGGACCTTAGATTTAAAAATTTGAATTGACAAACTTAGTAGTTAGATCTCATTGGTCGAAACAGTTTAGATTACTGGGAAAGTTGAAGGCTTGGTGCTATTTTCACGAAGACTGTTCATAGAAGCAGGACGCTTGAGAGCTGAGAAATGTGTCGTGCCTTGAATTTAGATATAATTAATAAAAATTATAAGGGCGCCATAGTCCAGCAAGCAGTACATCTGAGGTTGTGCTAATTCAACGTTCCTGTGTGTGTATTCTTTGAATTGTGGTAAGACCGAAATTATTAACATTATTTATACTATTAATTATGTTGTTTGACTTGGGTAATGAAGAAAACATTACGACTGTAAGTAAAGAAGTCATTAGTAGACTTATACAAGCCTATTTGTTGCTCCACCATGTTATCAAGCTACCAGAGAGGTAGTAGTAAAATATTTATAGATTGTCACCAGGAATCACATCACCTATCACATTGTATGGAAAAAGATCATTGAGAATGGCAGAGGCGTTGCAGACATTAGAGAGAGAAATATGAAAACTTGTACAAAGTGTTACCTCATTTTATGGAGATGTGCTGAGTTGATCAGAGAGGTCTGATCCAGGTCTTTTAGGTTAAATATTGTATTGTTTGTAAAATTGGTGGATTAGGTATTATGCTAAGACAGAACATAATTTTCATGTTACAGGGTTTTTGTCTGGCACTAGTCAGGTGCCAGATTCCTGTGTGAAAAAGTTACTCCAGCAGAGATAGAGGTACTCGCGGCCTACCCTATTTCTTTTGGGATAAGATCAACAGTGGCTGTTGGCAGATCATACGTCTATGTTCAATCCTCCAATGCCAGTTAAGTAAACAAGCCCTGGCACGAGGAGAATTTATCAACTTTTCCACTTCATAAACTTGAAAAGGAAATATAAATAAAGACTATCTGTCGAGAAGTAAAGTGAATCAAGAGAAAAGAAACATTGTGACAAAGACTGGGCGTGATGTTAACACCCAAACCAGCCAGCTCATAACACTTTAGAAATAGCTATAAATTTTACAATACCATAAAAACTACTATATATATATATATATATATATATATATATATATATATATATATATATATATATATATATATATATATATATATATATATATATATATATATATATATATATATATGGTAAAATGGGATGTTATAAATATTTATAGGGGACTTAGTGTACTGACTGAGATCAGCTGTGAAGGTATCTGTATCTATTAAGTGTGGTGTATTACAGATGACCTTACTTGCTACCACATTTATACCTCAGTCAGAATTATTCTGGAATATTGTGATGACTACGTTAAATGTCTAGGGTTATGAAAATGATGAAGTGTAAGTCACAACAACAACAAACAGATAAACAATTTAATTTATTCCACAACACTGTGACACTCACACACATATAACAATCTATAAGACTATCTTAAATGAGTCAAGTGTTTAAGTTTAAAAATATATGTATTAATTCTTGTCAATAATGGATATCCTGATTCAACTACACAGTGAACCAGGAATCACAATCAAATGTAATTACAAGTATTATGTACACAGTTTATATATATGAACTTTGTATTGACATAGTTTATTATTATTATTCTATGTGTGTAATTGGTGAAGTAGTAATATGAGGTAATACTGGTTTCGTTCAAGCTTGGTTGTTGTTTTTCATCATGACTTCAAGTGTTTGATTATCTTGGAAATAGTATTGGGAAAAGTTCACAGTTCCTGTCATTTGTACCAATTAATTGTCCCTCTGTGTTTACTAAAATGTCAATTTTTGAGGGGGCACATAATGTTGAGCTACTCTGGCCACAGAAGCTTATCTTTCGTGATGGCGGCAGGAAAAGACTCCTCTGCTCGATTGCTTCACTGTGTTCTGGAGACACCTCACTGGTCGCTATCTGGACCAAGGAGTATGCTGTCAGCCTCTGGATTCAGCAAAACTCAGACCAGGTGCTGCTTCAATAACTTAGGACCACAGTCCCTGAAACAAGAAGGTTGTACCTCCTATTTCAGAACTAATTTATAATCTATTTCCAGACTGAACACAATACATAACAAACACTGAGTTCAGAGCGGTAGGCCAACTGCTATCTTCATCTGAAACAATTTACACCAGTATACTCCCCCCTAATGGTTACTACGCCTCTGCAATTCCAGCATTAGTTCTTTCTAGTCAATAAGATAGGTGTCAGTGTACTGTTTGGCAATTCCATGCAGTTTTACTTTTCTCCGACCCTTCTGTTCAGGTTGGAGCACTATATAGGCCTTGCCTCATGTTCGCTACTGAACCACGCACATATACAGACATAAATTATCAATTTACATTCAGTTTTCATTAAAAAGATATCGAATATATCAAGCTTACCACAATTCATGGAAATAATAAACAAATACGTTGACTGGCGATGAATATGGCACAAAATCCGATCTGCCGCTGTCCCAGGCTTTTATTTAGAAAAATATGCACTGGAACTCAACGCACTGCTTCTGAGTAAGTTTATTTTAACATGTGGCACTGAACTGACGCTCTTAATTGCCTATATTGGCGGGTCTAACCAATCGGGCCATGTTTACACAGCTTTTCAAAAAAGTACCCCTACTCACGTTTCCCTAACAACAAAGAATTAGTATTTGTAGTCCGACTAATCGTGTTTAGCCTTACATTTACTTCTATCCAATCAAATAGGATTTTACATGGTGGCCCATTTCCCGTAAAATAGTGTTTTCAAAACATGCCACTGTGCGATTATTATTTGGTGTTGTCTGACACCCTCACTATTTTCTTTTTGCTATAATTTGTTAATTCCTAGACTATTTGCGTAACACTTAACATATTCTTTGTCAGCAAGTCCTAAGGAACCCAACTATATAATTTTTTTGGGGCTAAGGGGCTGCGTTCAAAATATGCATTTTCTTCTACCTCCCGTTCACTTCGATACGATGTGGTGTCTGGGTACTGTCAGGCTTTCAAACGTAAACCAGTATAATGTCATGTTTCCTAATAAGCGTTTTTCAGGTCTTTAAACCTAACTCTCGTATGGGTAGTGTTTTTTTATCACTGTCTATCTGAAAAAAAGTATTGCTTCTGGCCTTTCGCTTGGGGAGGGTGGCATTAATTGTATATCGCGAGACGCGTGTTAGTGCTGCATGCGTTCCTGCTTTCAGCCCTCACTCTCTCTATCCTAATTCCATCTGTCCTTCCGTTTATGTTAACGTAGTGTATAAAATGAAATTAATGGAAGTATTAATTTAGGTCATTAATCAGCTTGCGTATCTCAAGGTTTTCTTAGAAATGCAGTACACGTTTTATTGTAGAAAGCGTGTAGTGATGCAGTAGGCTTTACTATCAACGTGAAACGTTACAATTTGCAGACGAAGTAGAAAACAGGGGGGATTTTTGTACGCCATTGCGACAGCACTGTACTTTTACCATTTCTCTTTCCTTTTATTGAATTTATGTGTTAGGCTTTACATTTACCTTTTAATTTATATATGTGGATTTAGAATGTTTCACGACAATATATATATATATATATATATATATATATATATATATATATATATATATATATATATATATATATATATATATATATATATATATATATATATATATATATATATATATATATGATTAAGGACAAATTGTCCTCTTTTAGTTAATTAAATATGCCTATTATTTATGTATATATTTAAATTGATCTCATGTGATTTGACAGTCCTAACCAAAAGAATCGTAGGTATTCTTCTTCTTCTTCTTCCGTCCTTAGCCACCGACCGTCAAAGCAGTCAGTGGCCATTACGCCTAGTGGCGTCTTAGGGCAACAGCAGATATGTTTTCTTTGCCATTGTTTCCCATCACGCCTATTGGCGTCTTTAGGGCAACGGCAAATCAATCCATTTGCTGTTGTTTCCGTAATCGAATTGACTGGCAAACGGGTGATCAGCCCGTTGAAATCGTAGGTATAGGACTAATAAAGTTATAGAAAAAATTGTATATTACTAACTTTTAACAACCGGTGTTGGTTGATTTGATCACATAGATTAATATTGGTGTTTGTGTGTGTGTGTTTGTGTAATTAATTACCATCACACCACACTTGCACAACCCTAGACATTAAACGTAGCTATCATACATACTAGTCAAGAATAGGTCTGATTGAGGTCATAAGGTGGTAGCAGAAAGGTGTCCTGATATACTCAACCCAAACTTTGTTATAATCAGGGACCTTCACAGCTGACCTCATTCAGTACAATAGTACTACAGAACAACAACATTGCATAACATCAAAAAACCACAACAATATTCCGTGTTCCTGGCTGTCTATGATTTCTCCATGATGAAATTGGAAGTCAGTGAAGTAGTCTTACAAAGCTGTAGAATATAAGAGAAATTTTCGCCTACCCACCCAGGTTGCTACTTGAAGAAGTCCAACCAGGAGCAGTTTATCTTAGCATCGCAAACACCAAACCAATTGCGAATATGTGTCTGATTTTGGTTGGGGTCCCCTCCCCCTACTACCCTCCTGTAGAGTTTTATTATCTAACAACATAAGATATTGCTATTTACATGGCATTTTCAAACTCCATGACCAAATAAGGTCTTGGCCCTTCCGTAGTTGCCTGTCATTTCTACAACTACTTCACAGATTTATCACTGATAATATCTTCCAAGATGTTACTTTCCTGTAGTTGATTATTACAACAAAGTCAATCTGCTGGGAATGTTACATCACTGTCCGTGACTTAATCATCAGCAAGATTGTCATCGTCCGACATCCCAGTGAAATCTGCCGTGTATTTGGGTGCGTCATGTTTGCGAACTGACGACTTTTCTCCCAATTACCGTCTGGTATCCATATTAAAAAATTGAGACAGCATGATTAGTGGCAATTATCTGCAACCGCTGTCCTAGTATCAAGCGTTTGTTCAATCAACCCGTCTCGTTACGTACTGACGCCTTTTCTGTCAGATAGAAGCTATTACACAACGTAAACACTTCACCTGGCACACATAGAATAGGGTGACCATATCGTTCAACGCAAACAGGAGACAATATTCACTCTTTTGTCATGGAAAGGAGGACAAGGGAGGACACTACAGTGAAAAATATATAAAGATGATAAAAATCGTCTTTAAAAACGCTTGATTACTTTTTAAATACATACAGAAACATTGTCACATACATAACACTAGCGGGAGTTCTGGTTCTGGCGCATGCAAATTTGTTGGCACTTTCTGAATGATAGGAAGCTTTTTAAAGCACAGTCCACTGATTTCAAATTATTGTGATGTTTCACAGTATGAGAAGCAGCTGGGACTTATGTAGCAGTTACTTTTTCAGTTCCATGCTTGTTTCTTTTGTGAATAATGTCAGTTTTGATTGTGAACTTTCAGACGCAAGTACGTTCTTGCAGTGTTCATGTTTTCATATGTGTGTGAGGGGAGGGGGTTTATATAAATATGTGTGTGTGTTTTTTTTTTTATCAGCAGAAACTTTACTTGCTACCAACACAAATGTGCCACCTCTACACACGATACATTCTGCTTCTAAATCTTGCCAACCTCTGGCAAAACATGGAAATTTATTTTTCAATTTATCTGCGAATACACAATTTTTATGCAAAGCACAAGGTCTTTTATATTTTGACATGCGCCTTAATATAACCAAAAGACAATGTGTCCAGGCTGAAGGAAGCACGCCTCGCGAAAACGAGGCAAAATCAAATTTTGTTAAAAATATTTGACACTTAGAGCAGGCTTGTGTAATAAATATGTAATGTCATTAACTGGTATTTAATTCGATATTAAAATTAAAACTATCTGTTATATACAACGAGCTTTTAAATGACTAAACCTCATACCGTCTTATAATGCGAAATGTATTTTTGGATAACAGGCAGCAATAAACAAATAGCGCGAAAATGTGTAAAACTGACTTAAAATATGATTATAATCTGTTACTGATAAACAATCCAGCAACATGAAAGCTTGCGCGAATGTTTGCGGGATTATAAGGAAATTCTGTCGTTGGAAGTGAAACTCACGTGGGGAATTTTCAAAATGGCATCTTTCATAAAATTGAATAAATCGCGAAAAGGCCGGATATTCCACCTTTTTTTTTTTTTAAACAGATCCGGCCGGATGCACAGTTTAGGCACGAAAAGTCGGACAAATCTGGACGCATGATCGCCCTCAAATAGAAGTCAGTGTTGTTCAAACAGGTCAAGAGGTCAGGTAATAGTAAGGGAGTGACAAGTAGGACAAAATATGATCAGATGAAAACATAAACAATAAACAAGGGAAAAATTAGCAAGTAGAATGAAAGGTAGAGTAAGTACGGCCGGAGTGAATTGAAGATCAGAAAAAGAGAACGAACGATTTCGTGACATATGTCCAACCATTCTCATACGCCTTTTATGGCATACTTGGCAGGTAATGGTGTCTCTTTGCTTCCCTGTTGCGACCCAGATAACAAACAGGCGTAATCTCATATGTAAAACAGAATTTCAGGTCAGTTTCACAACTAATGGAAGTGTTAATGTTATCAAGATTAACGCTTGCTGTCTCAAAATAACTTTACCACCCACCTATGTTTACTTCTCAAATTTCCTCCATAACCAAGGTCACAAATCAAGCCACTATTACTCCCTTTTATTTTCAACAATTATTACTGTTTTTCTCTGCCGATTCACACCGTGTTTGGATTGGTTTGGTTTGGATTGGTTTGGTTTTAAGGACTATCTTCATTGCACACGGACAACTCCATCAGTGCTCTGATCTCTCCCTTAGATCACACAAGGAGGATTTCAGCACAGTGCACGAACTTCGTAGCACCGGCGAGAATCCCAATGTGTGTATATAGGAATCACACATTCTATAAATATGTTTGTGGTGGGTAGGTTTCTAATTTTTAAATTTTGCCAGGGCAGCGGCCAGATAAGCCTACTCTTTACGATTTTCAACTGCCGTGGGATTTATAACCTGCGCAACTTGCACTTCTATTTTTTCACCATTAGCGGAGAAGGCTAGGCGTCCGATCTCACTACCCGGGAATCGAACCCGGTACCTCTAGAATTCGAGGCGGAGGCTTTACCTCTTAGCCACTCCGACCCCCTCACCGTACGATAAATACGATCACCGTGTTTATCGTAGCTGTGTTACTTGCAAAACTAGGGGTGCGTTTGTTTGCCCTCCCGTTTTCATGCGAGGTAGGGCCATTGGCTCCGCCTTCCAAATGTAGCGCATCCATCACAGAAAGCGGGTGAGTCATTGCGCTAAGGTGGTGGGGACTACTGATGTATTCCACATTAGCAAAAGTAAGCCACAGTAGACTGCGTCTGCCATGTTACTCGATGTTGCCCGAGAAGCTATCCATATGTACGCTACAACTAGCCGTAACCAAACCTCAACCATGTTTCCAGCTTTGCCAACCAGTTAACCTTAACCTAATTTCAACCCTGATACGAGCGTTATCAAAAATACTAATGCCAGACAACACTGAGGACGCACTGGAAATAATTTTATTATTTATTTTACTTTAAAAAATTCCAACTCGAAGCAAAGCGCAGAGTATCCGACCAACACGACGGCATTTAGTTTATTGTTATTGTTAATCAGAATCGACCTCACTGCACTCCGAGCAAACCTATAGGTGCTCAGTCTCCCTCAGCAAATGTCGAAGAGTATGAATGCTAATTGTACCTGTAGCACGCTGGTTGTACATACGACGGATGCATCCTCTCTCACGTCCATTTCTGCTAGTCCCACGTTTGATGCCAAACTCCAACAGCCTCAGCCTTGTTGATTCATCCATTGCAGCGTCATTATCCAGCAGACGATCATTAATAGCCCTTAGTATCTCTCCCTTATCCATGACCAGTGTCTCCACTATGGGTGCTCTCGAGGTCAGTCTGTCAGCTCTCTCATTGCCACTTACCCCTGCATGACCAGGACAGTTGATCCACATCAGTTCTTCGATTCTATTGATGTTTTCCATTCCTGCCCACGCCCACGACGACCGTTGCCTCAATTGGCTGTGTGTGGTGTACCCGGAAACGGGGCCTCCCAGTACTGAGTCACAGTTAAGTCCCCGATGTCACTTATCAGTGCAGAGTTGAGAGAGATGGCTGAGCATCACAATCCCCCCTGTGTTGCAGCATGATGAGAACCCAGCATTGCACACTGAGCTTGGGGGGATCACTTGGGCACCAGACTTAATACTGGCTCTTGACTGGATGGCCGAATGCAGGAGATTTCTACAATGGAGAGATGGCAGGTGGTGGGTATCTGGAAGTGGCTCTGTGCAGGACGTGAGAATTCCTTGGGAGAGCCCAGAACCAGAGCACAGCATTGTGCAAGCTCTGCATAGTTGGAGAGCCCCCCTGGATGATGGGGAATGCACAGTGTGCCACCCCACCTATCCCCAACTGCTAACTTAGAACCAGAAGTGGGGTCCTCTGTATGCGTGCCAGGCCAGGATAAAATGTCTGGGAAAGAGACTGGAGCTCAGAACTCCCTAACTCAAAGTTGCAGGATGGCAGAAAAGCCACGGGAAGACAGATCTATTTTGAAGATAACGCAACCATATTTTCACCATATGAGCTCGGACGCCGCCTCGGTAAACAAGGTCCGCGCAGAGCAGTGACACCCCCAGGCTGCTTGCGAATAGTCTACTACTGGGAACATAAACAGATTAGGGATGAGCCCACTCTCCCGTTGAAGAGGTGCTAAAGTCGTAGATACTGGGCCAGAAGGCGCACCGGAAACCACAGTATCACGCAACTCGCTTTTTTTTTTAATGGATGAGTCATTCCTGCCGCAGCCATCCGTTTTGAACTTTCCGAAGGCTAGAGATTCTGACAATATAACTGCCCTGGTTGATGGAATTTCAGGCAACTACCTCAGTGCTGCGGTAACTGCCTCTACCTCCATTCTCATGCTGGGGGTTGTTGTCATGTAGGCTCCACTTTGTTCAGCGACGACCCTGCCCTTTATTCTCGTAGAGAAGCCTCATCCTGATTTCTCACCACGCACTACAGACCCATCAGTGTACACAATGGCATCATCATCCCCAGCATGATCCCTTATCAGCTGATTAATCTCCAGCTCTGTTTTTCCATGCACCAAGCTCTGCATTCTCTGCCAAGGCTAATGATGACCTGTTGGTAGGTCGCCAAGTTCTCACGCGTACAGCCCAAAACTAGTCGCATCCCTTCATTTTGACTGCGTTCCAGTCGTTCACATTGTGACACCGACAGCGTGAATATTCCTAGCCCATACTCGATTACTGAAATCACGAGGCGATGATACAGGAGAAACAATAGTTTCTGTTCCAAGCGCGCACCAGCCATTGTTTTTAAGGCTGCCAGTCCTCGCTTACATTTCTGTATGATCAGTTCGACATGATACTTGAATGATAGCCCACGATCAAACGTTACTCCCAGATACTTCAGCCTGCCTTGCTTGTCAATGTTCTGCCCATTGAAAGTGATGTCTGGAAGGTCTGCTTTCACTATGAAGTTGTTCAAAGAGCACCACATCACACAGGACTTGTTGGGATTGACCTTTGATCTGCTTTCCTCACACCATTTAGAAACCGCCAGTAGTGTCTCTTCTATGCCTCGGACCATTTCCTGTCTGTCTGAGCCAGTTCTGTACATGAGTATGTCATCTGCGAAAGTTAATGTTCGTCCCAGTCCTGTTGGTTGAAAAGTTGCTACTTTTGCTGCGTAGATGTTAAACAGCACTGGTGATAGTGGAGAACCCTGGGGTTGTCCCGGGCAAATGCGCATTGGTTCTGATGTCCAAGTTTCCAAGCGAAATGCAACTGATCTCTCCATTAAGGTAGCTGCTATCTACCTTGTTATCCAAGGGTTTACACCACATGCCATTATACAGTCTATTAGGGTTGCAAAGTCCACACTGTTATAAGCACCCTCTAGCCTGGGGCGCTTAAGCGCTTATCATATATTTTATCCATAAGTGTGTAATGAAGTATAAAGCAGAAGTTAATTTCATGTAGAATCAGCGCCCCAATATTTTTGTCAATTTGATGTTACATTTTTTTTACTGCAAGCTATAAACTCCTTGAAAAATTATTTGTTGCTTTTTAGTATATATATATATATTTTAAATTAATAAACAAACGGGGGAAAAAAACATCAAGACTGGTCTCTCCCATGCTGTTTACATCACATTGTGTGTGTTTTGTTGTTCTTTGCTTTCGTGCAACACGTTTGCAGCTACAATATTCGGTGCTAAAACATACAGCATGCGGTGAAGCTAAGTTCAGAGTTTTTTGTTTTTTTTTTCCTTAACCAGCGGCACTTTGGCTTTCAGCCCTTCGGCCCAAGGACATGTCATTGCGAGGCTGGGGAGCCTGTGGACTTTCCTTCCAACCCGGTCAGGAGCTTCGCTCCTTCCCATCCACAGAGGGTTTATCTAAGGAGCCGTTCAGGTTATTCAGTCAAAATCCCGGTCGATGACACTTCTTCAAATGCTCACGCCCGGGCTTGAACCTTGAACACCTGATCGCCAGCGCAATGTGGTAACCATTACACCAGCGCGGCTCCCAAGTTCAGAGTTAAAACATCCATGCACTACCGATCAGCTCGCCTTGGAGCACGGCCTTTGACGAAAATGCCCAAAGCCTTCCTATTCTATGTCATATGTTCAACATCTTCTCAGTCTTTATTCCCCTTCATGTCTATGTCAGAATCCTTTCTCCTTTTTTTGGTCTCTCTTACACTGGGGACTCCAGAGCATGGACTGCCTTGTGATGTTATGAACTGGTTTTTTTTTCCTCAGTGAGGGTCCAATGAAAGCCAGCGTCCTCGCCTCACCTCTTGTTCCATTGGTATTTGTCTGGTTCTTTCAATTAGTTCAACACGGCCCAATCCTATTCAACACAAGCAGCCACCTGCCTTTATCTTTCTTCTTGTTTATATTTTCCTCCTTTCGTCACAGCCACATACTAGGCAGCCTTGACATTTGCGTTGAAGATTGTTACCAGCGTTGCCACTCTGAATGTTGGGAAAAAAAAAAAAACCTAGATATCGGCGACTTGCGCTTCTTTTGGGATACTTTGTGCTATTTTTGGGGTACTTTGTACGAATCTGGGATACTTTGGGCGAAATATTGGTGATGTTCTTCAACTAATGAAGAAAAATAAAACGGAACGAAAAAAAAACTAGCTCTAGGTGAATCCACCTAGGAGTGGCAACGCTGATTGTTACGAACAAGATCATACATTGCAATTGCGTCAGTGCCAAAGGGTCAGTGACATAACTCGTGTGTCGACACTTAAGTTTCACGGCGAACGTGTGGCCACGCTTCGATGTTCACACCAAAAAACGTGTAGCCACCTGTAAAGTTATTCTGACAGTGTATACCATTCATGATAGTGTAAACCCTACAACACACGCACACAATACGCGGCGGCGTCAAAGTCATGTTTTCGCCTGAACGACATAAAAAAATTGCACACAATTCACAATGTAAACCAACACACTACGCATCTACAGTATACACACTCACGCCAACTGCGTGCAAGTGCTGGAATAGCACGGACCTCGTGCCAACACGCACGCGAGGAAAGCAGATTTAAACGTGGGCCTTTTTGGCGGTGGGAACTCTGTGCCGGCGCGCTTAATTTTAGATTTAGCACAATGTCATGAAGATTTCGTAATACAATATGGCTAATGTGTTTAACTTTAGATGGCATCGCGAGGGAAGCAGATCAAAAAGAAAAAACTGTCCACAAATGTTTTACAAAGGTCAAGTTAGTTCCATAGCTGACACTGACGTAGAGAGGAGTGAAGTGTTAGAGAATTCACCAAACTATGTCCAGCTTTTGTTTGTGAGGTGGGGTTAACTAGTTTCCGTCCTCGCTGCCTTTTGCCTTCTCTCACTCAAGAGCAAAGTCAAGTATCCTTTTTCAGCTGGGCGGAATGGAGCGTGACGCAACCAGGCTTCGATCCCGGAATGCGGTGAACTTTGCTGCAAGAATCAAGCGCTCTTACCGCTGACGACTAATAAAGAATTGTAGTAATAATGTGTAATGTAAACAAACCCATAAAGACCCAGCCACTGGCGGATCTAGAAATGGTCCAAGAGAGGGGCGATGCATCGGAATAATAAGGCTCCTCCCCCCCGCCCCATTTTCACATATTTTAAAACAAAATAACGAATTTTGAAAAAATAAAAAAACATTATTACCATTAATGTACATTTCAACTGTTGCGGGTTTTTGATTACGACTAGAAATGAAGACATTCTCCCATTACTTACTTTACATCCTTTTCGTTCCACTGTTGCCGCAACGTAAGGCGTAGTGGGGCGCCGCAGTTTGCATACTTGAGCCAAGGTGGAACTGGCTGCTGTCAGCCCGTGTTGTTGTAGAATGTCTGTGATAAAGTCTATCTACAACCAGAGTAGTTATGCAAAGGATCCCTGGTCATTCAAATACACCAGGTAATGACAGAGCAGACAGATTAGCAAAGAAATGAACAAGACAAGAACAACCACTCACAACAACAACTCTCCAAACAGCCAAATCACTCATACGAACAAGACACAAAGAAACTTGGCTGAACAGATGGGCCATGGGAAACACTTTTTTTAGGTGCAAAATTAGCTGAGCGTCCTTTCACGATGTATTGGCGATGTGTGACAGTGCCAGTTGTTCTTTTTATTGTATCACAATGCTACTACTGTACTAGTACTACTAGGTGGCTGAGGCAGGCCTAGTATTTAATTTATGTGGTCAAATTTTCTTCCTTGACCTATCTTCCAAGTAGAGCTATCTCTTTGACTGGCCCTTTTCGCCAGAGATGGTGATTCCTGGATGAGATAAGGTTCGTCTCTTTCAACCCAGACCACGTTCTTCTCTCCTTGTTGTTATAGCAACTTCCTCGTACTAGTGGTTTTAAGGCTATATATGCTATATAGGTTTAACTCTTTCTCGCATACCCACTCCACATCCTTTTATTGATTAAACCAACTTGAGTGTTGCATTTCCAAACATAATGGCTTTTATTTACATAACATGTGTTCCACAATTCTTTTCTCATAAGGGTATGTTTCAATCTCCCTTTTATCCAGGCCTCCAGACTTAGGCTCAATGTATTTTTTTCAAAGGTATATTATTATTCTCTACAGTAGACTCTTGTCTAAAGCACTATAATCTGCTAGGCATAGCTCAATTACATGCATCAATATCAATTCATAGTTCACCTAAACAAAGTTATATAATGGCAGGTGCAGCTGTGGTGGCGTCTTCATACTTATTCTTATATGAGAGAGCGCATGAGATGTTTCATAAATGTCAGATACAACTGTGGTGGCGTCTTCATACTTACTCTTATATGAGAGAGCGCATGATATGTTTCATGAATGTCAGTGCTGTAAACCCTTTGTTCAATACATTCTTGTTTAATGACAATGCCTCATCTTCTTTGTATGACAGCCCATCCTGGCTATCTGATAATAAAAGTTATCCACTTTTTAAGCTTTAATTATGCCTTTGCTTCAATATTCTCTTCTGTAGCTCTCTCCCTTAAATGTAAGCGTCGTTATCTTGTGACAATATGTGGACTGTATTTCTGAAAACATTCTCTTCGTCTCTTATGCGTAAATAGAGTCAAAAAGGTTTTTTTCTTACCGTAATTACACAGAAGTCCGTTACTTATCACTGTCCTACTAGCACCACCTATGAGCTAGTCCTGTGTTTAACAGGCTGGATGTCACCAAACTAAAGAAGACAAAAATCAAACAGTCATTTACTGACACCTTAGAAGACCGTCTCAAATCTATCTCGCTAGACGGCCAAAGTGTGGAAACAAATTGGGCAGCCCTAAGTGAGCAGATCTACAACACTGCTACAGAGGTCCTGGGTCCTTCCATCAAGAAACAAAATGACTGGTTTGATGAGAACTCAGATGATATAAAGCAGATGTTGGCTGAGAAACACCATCTCCATAAAGCATATTTAAATGATCCAAAATCTACATCCAAGAAAGACGCTTTCAACAACATGCGTAGAATCGTCCAACATAAACTACGCCAGATGCGGGATTCATGGCTGAGTAATAAAGCAGATGAGATCCAAGGCTTTGCTGACAGCCATGACTTGAAAAACTTTTACCTTGCACTCAAAGCGGTCTATGGTCCAACATCATCAGGATCATTTCCCCTCCTTAATGCAGATGGAAAAACACTAATTACAGACAAGGAAAAAATTCTCCAACGCTGGGCTGAACATTTTAATAATATCTTGAACCAGCCATCATCTATTAACGACGAAGCCATCATCCGCCTGCCCCAAATTCCTATAAATGAAGCATTAGATGATGTACCAACTCTGGAGGAAACTAAAAAAGCGATTCGTCAACTGTCTAGTGGAAAGGCCCCTGGCTCCGATTCAATTCCTGTTGAGGTTTATAAAGATGGCGGTGCAGTTCTGATAGAGAAACTTCATATGATCTTCCAGCAAATGTGGCAGAGTGAAACCATCCCACACGATCTCAAAGATGCCTCAATTATACATCTATATAAACGTAAAGGTAATCGCCAAGACTGCAACAATCATCGAGGCATCTCTCTTTTATCAATCGCTGGGAAGATATTCGCCAGAATCCTTTTGAATCGCCTTACGGCTCATCTTGACAAAGGTCTTTTACCTGAAAGTCAGTGTGGATTCCGGAAAGAACGTGGAACCACAGATATGGTGTTCGCTGCAAGACAGCTACAAGAAAAATGCCAAGAACAGCACTGTGACCTGTACACAGCTTTCATCGACTTGACAAAGGCGTTCGACACGGTCAGTAGAGAGGGTCTATGGAAGATCATGGCAAAATACGGCTGCCCAAAGAAATTTATCACAATAGTGCAGCAACTGCATGATGGAATGCAGGCTAGAGTTCAGGAAAACGGTGAGCTATCAGAGCCTTTCCCCGTCTCAAATGGAGTTAAACAAGGGTGCGTACTTGCACCGACTCTGTTCAGTATCATGTTTTCTGCTATGCTGACTGATGCTTTTAGAGACGGGGACACAGGAATCGACATTAGTTATCGCATTGATGGAAAATTGTTTAACCTTAGGAGGCTTCAAGCAAAAACCAAGGTCAAATCACACACCATCAGAGATCTTCTGTTTGCTGATGATTGTGCCCTCAATGCTGGCTCAGAGGCTGATCTGCAGCATAGTGTGGATAGATTCTCCGAAGCCTGCGCCAACTTTGGGCTTACCATCAACACGAAGAAAACAGAAATCATGTACCAACCAGCTCCTGGCACAGTTTATACTGAGCCAGTCATCAAGGTTAATGGTGAGAAACTGAATGTTGTGAACAGATTCACATACCTTGGTAGTGTGACAGCCCGTGATTCTTTGTATTATGAAGACTGTTATGTGACAATGTCTGCCCAGGTTCGCTTACCTCTGTGGTTAGCATTGACTTGCTGTTTAACCACAACAGTCACACACACACACACAGCACGTGATGTGATAACGCAATGGTAATGTGAATACTGTTTATTTTACATATGAGAAGATCATTGCTGTCTGCTCTGACCTCCACATTTGGTCCAGCATAGACTATACAATGTAAGTTCTTTCTTTCCTTACTCTCTCTCGCTCAGTATCGAATGTACACCTTCTGACCTTTTACTTCAGTGAAAATCATGCAGGTGTTCTAGTTCTGTTCTTTCTTCCTTATAGTTTCTTATGTCTATTGTTATCTATCATCTCAGTGTTCAGGTTATCTATTGGTAGACCGGGCCTCTCCGGGGATGTTGTTTTCCCTTTTATCACTGAGGAACATGACTACTGTCTATATGAAATAAAGTTCACTCTACGTACCTTTTCCTATCTGAATAATATCTAACTCACACCGTTTCTCCTTCTAGACAAGAATTTCTCCTATTCAAATATTTCGGGTTAATCATTACCCAAAACTACCTCTTGTCCGTGAAATATTCATCCTATAAACTACTTGAATACTGCCATTATCATGGCTGCCCGCGTATATGCGGCTTCCCTCTCCGACTCACGGTTCTGGACTGCCCTGAGAAAAGCGTGATTTCCCAAATCACCGTTCACCTCTCTCATGCGCAACATTGTCCGCGCATCCCCTTCCTGTACTCTATCTGAACCGTCCCACCTCTAAATCTCCCTATTCCTTCCCTTTGACTGTAAATCGTTCTCTAACTGCCACAGTAGCACACTATCCCAGAACATTGTCATTGATGATGAGGTGAACACCAGGATCTCCAAAGCCAGCAGCACATTTGGCAGACTATACACCAACGTTTGGCATCGAAGTGGCATTAGCCTACAGACAAAGCTGAAGGTGTACAGAGCTGCGGTGCTTCCAGTGCTGCTATATGCATGTGAAACATAGACTGTATACAGGCGCCACGTAAAGAAGCTAAACCACTTCCATACAGTCTGTCTCAGGAAGATAATGAACATCAAATGGCAAGACAAGATCCCGGATACCGCCGTTCTTGACAGAGCTGGTATCCCTAGTATTGATACTATTCTGATGCAGTCACAAATTCGCTGGGCAGGTCATGTAGTCCGCATGCCAGACCATCGACTGCCAAAGATACTCTTTTATGGTGAGATGCAGAAGGGTAAACGCTCCCATGGTGGCCAAAAGAAGCGCTTCAAAGACACGTTAAAGACGTCATTGAAAAACCTTTGACATAAACCCAGACACATGGGAAGCTGCTGCGCAAGACCGAACTGCTTGGCGCACATCTCTTCGTAAAGGTGCAGCAGCATGCGAATCATCCAGAAGAGCAGCAGCGGAACAGCGGAGACAAGCTAGAAAGGACCGTGAAATAAAACCTTCACATGAAGCAAACATTCCCTGCCCACACTGTCCAAGATCTTTCCAGGCCCGCATCGGGCTCTTCAGTCACCTTCGTACCCATAGACGTGTTCTCTTTAATTCCTATCACTACATTTCTATGTCTAGCTATTTCTGTAGACCTTCTGCAACCCGCAGGTTTCACACTTCTTGAGAGCCCAGCAAAACTTGACTTGCTCTGTTAAGGTTTCTGGTGGGACTAATCTCTTTTCTCCTTCAATTTATTCCCATGATCCTCACTTCTGTTTGTGATTGGTCCATTCCTCAGTTCACTCACCTAATCTCACCTACACGCTTAATTCTCCGCTGTCAACCCCGTGAACTGTGCTTCCATAACTGTTTATTTCTAGTCACTATTTTCACGTGCGTTTTACTCTGCTCTCCGTTCTCTTAACTGTAAAGGGCGCTAATAATATTGTTATCTCCCTTAGTGGTTTATGCTCAGTTGCTATGTTCTCTACCGTAATCCTATTAAAAACAATCGTTATGTTAATTTTATAAACCAGAATTATGTACACCTAGGAAATATTAAAGTCTAAAATAGTTATCTCCCTTACCAACTAAGCACATAACCAACAACTCCATGTACATGGTAGATGGTTGAAAGGGACGTGCTACAAAGAAAAGTAGCAAACACATTAATATAAAAAAAAATCCCTTACCAACTAAGCACAATAGTGCTGTTTCTTGTCTCCCATCTATAAGACAAATAGTCCACTTTAATAAATTATTTACATTTTCAAAACCATTTTCTCATACCCTGTTATTTTATTAACCCCAAATTACTGTTAATCTGAACTTAAACTCAGCATGAATAATGCTGTAAAAACCCCACGGCCTAATATCTGGCTTTTGGCTGGGATCATGTGTCTACACACAGGGACCAGTAGTGACATTTATGTCATGAGGTCCTTTGTGTGAAAACATAGAAGATCACTACAATGACACATGGTGTCATTGGGTCTTCGTGTGTTGTGACATGTGGTCTTGACCAGAGCCGGGTATGGGCAGGGGCCAATGCAACCTCATGCGAGGAAAAAATATGCAACCTCGTGCGAGGAATAAAAAAAAAATAAAAAATAAAAAAAAAAAGGCCTAATATCCGGCTTTTGGCTAGGATCATGTGTCTAGACACAGGGACCGATACAGTGACATTTATGTCATGAGGTCCTTTGTGTAAGAACATAGAAGACCACTACAATGACACATGGTGTCATTGGGTGTTGACCAGGGCCGGGTTTGGGGCGGGGACAATGCGACCTCATGCGAGGAAAAAATATGCGACCTCAGGCGAGGAAAAAAAATATATATATATCCTGGCTTTTGGCTGGGATCATGTGTCTAGACACAGGGACCGGTACAGTGACATTCATGTGTCATTAGGTCTCTTGTGTGAGAACACAGAAGATCACTACGGTGACACATGTTGTCATTGGGTCTTCTTGTGTTGGGACATGTGGTCTTGACCAGAGCCGGGTATGGGCAGGGGCCAATGCAACCTCATGCGAGGAAAAAATATGCAACCTCGTGCGAGGAATAAAAAAAAAAAAGGCCTAATATCTGGCTTTTGGCTGGGATCATGTGTCTAGACACAGGGACCGGTACAGTGACATTCATGTGTCATTAGGTCCTTTGTGTGAGAACACAGAAGATCACTAGGTGACACATTTTGTCATTGGGTCTTCTTGTGTTAGGACATGTGGTCTTGACCAGGGCCGGGTTTGGGCGGGGCTAATGCGACCTCATGCGAGGAAAAAATATGCGACCTCAAGCGAGGAAAAAAAAAAAAAAATGTGTTGGGACATGTCGTCTTGACCAGAGCCGGGTATGGGCAGGGGCCAATGCAACCTCATGCGAGGAAAAAATATGCAACCTCATGCGAGGAATTAAAAAAAAAAAAAAAAAAAGGCCTTATATCTGGCCTTTGGCTGGGATCATGTGTCTACACACAGGGACCAGTAGTGACATTTATGTCATGAGGTCCTTTGTGTGAGAACACGGAAGACCACTACAATGACACATGGTGTCATTGGGTCTTCTTGTGTTGGGACATGTGGTCTTGACCAGATCCGGGTATGGGCGGGGCTAATGCAACCTCATGCGAGGAAAAAATATGCAACCTCAAGCGAGGAAAAAAAAAAAAATGTGTTGGGACATGTGGTCTTGACCAGAGCCGGGTATGGGCAGGGGCCAATGCAACCTCATGCGAGGAAAAAATATGCAACCTCATGCGAGGAATATAAAAAAAAAAGGCCTAATATCTGGCCTTTGGCTGGGATCATGTGTCTACACACAGGGACCAGTAGTGACATTTATGTCATGAGGTCCTTTGTGTGAAAACACGGAAGACCACTACAATGACACATGGTGTCATTGGGTCTTCTTGTGTTGGGACATGTGGTCTTGACCAGATCCGGGTATGGGCAGGGGCCAATGCAACCTCATGCGAGGAAAAAATATGCAACCTCATGCGAGGAATATAAAATAAAAAAAAAAAGACAGATGGCGCCGTTTGGTTGGACGCAGATATTTCAACGCTGGGATGATTACTGCTTGATATTATTTCATGATGATGGTGTTTGTTCAATCTCACTCTGCCAGATCTGGTACTTGTGTGATTTGGTCTTTTTTTGGTAAGAGCTATCGCTTAAACACCCATGCAAGACAAATACTCATACGTATATCTTGGCAGTAACATAGAGAAAGACGGAAGAAAGGTAAGTAAAATCAAAATAAGAATGTAAAATGCATGAGGAGCTTTGATTGAATGTATGGAAATCAATGGAATCAAGTCCAACACACAACAAAATATCATATTGCACAGCTCTGAAACATGTAGAACAGCTAAAAAAAACGACAAAGAAGAAATTTCAAACTTTCATAAATTTGCACTTGCTCGGAATCTCTCTCCCTTCACCTTTGAACTCCTCAAGGAACATAGGCCTTTTAACAAACATGTCAAGTCTTCCTGTTACGTGTCTTCAGCTCAAGGTCTTTCCATGTCTTCTTCAACGCCTTCATGTCTGTCTCCAGTTCTCTTCTCCATGCATTCTGTTGTCTTCATCTGCGTCTGTTGGCTGAGGTAGTTGTTTTCATAAATTAATCTATAGTCAATAGGAAGAAAAGTGGTGACAAGAGGCATCCCTGTCGCACTCCATTTATTATCCAAACGGTTCTGTAAATTATCCTTCATGAAGAACTCTGCATGTCATGTCGTCGTATGTTTTCTTTCTGCAGATGAGCAGAACACAAGGACTAAAATGACATAATGAGACCACCGGTATGAAACTGATGAACTGAACCAGACAGATGTCAATGGAGCAAGTAGTGAGGGAAAAAGCTGACGCTGGGAAGCCAGCTAATAGCAGTAGAAGGTATCCCTCTGGAATCCTCAAGAAACAATAAATGGAAGAGACACAAATACAACATAGAGAAGAGAACTGTCAACAAAACGTAAAAGGACAACGACGACATGAAGAGAACGTGAATGGATGGCATAGGACATAAGGGATTGACATGAACCAATTGAATACCTATGCTCTGTTGGGAGCTGAACGGTCATTAGTAAATGAATGAGTGAAGAATTGTCAGTTAAAACTAAGGTCACAATGGTTTTGTGGTAAAGTGGGATGATATAAATATTTATAGGGGACTTAGTGTACTGACTGAGATCAGCTGTGAAGGTATCTGTATCTAATAGGTGTAGTGTTTTACAGATAACCTTACATGCTACCACATTTATAACTCAGTCAGAATTATTCTGGAATATTGTGATGACTACGTTGAATGTCTAGGGTTATGTAAATGATGAAGTGTAAGTCACAACAACAACAGACAGATAAACAATTTAATTTATTCCACCACACTTGACAACACTGTGACACTCACACACATTTAACACTCTATAAGACTATCTTAAATGAGTCACTGGTGAAGTTTCAAATATTTATGTATTAATTACTTTCACTATTATATATCCTGATTCAACTACAAAGTGAACCAGGAATCACAATCAAATGTAATCACAATTTATATGTACAGAATGTATAAATATGAATCTTGTAGTGACATATTTTATTAATATTATCCTATGTGTGTCAGTGTGTAGTAGTACTATGAGGTAATACTGGTTTTGTTTTTCAAGCTATGTTGTTATTTGTCATCATGACTTCAAGTGTTTGTTTATCTGGGAAATAGTATGGGGAAAAAGTTCACAGTTCCTGTCAATTTAAACAAGGTTATTGTCCCTCTTTTTTACTAAAATGTCAATTTTTGAGGGGACACATAATGTTGAGCTCCACTGGCCACAGAGGCTTAGCTTTCGTGATGCCGGCAGGAAAAGACTCCTCTGCTCGATTGCTCCCCTGTGTTCTGGAGACACCTCACTAGTCGCTATCTGGACCCAGGAGTATGCTGTCAGCCTCCAGATTCAGCAAAGCTCAGACCAGGTGCTGCTCAATAACTTTAGGACCACAGTCCCTGAAACAAGAAGGTTGTACCTCCTACTTCATAACTAATTTATAATCTATTTCCAGACTGAACACAATACATGACAAACACTGAGTTCAGAGCGGTAGGCCAACTGTCAGCTTCATCTGAAATAATTTACACCAGTATACTCCTCCCTAATGGTCACTACGCCTCTGCAATTCCAGCATTAGTTCTTCTAGTCAATAAGATAGGTGTCAGTGTACTGTTTGGCCATTCCATGCAGTTTTACTTTTCTCCGACACCTTCTGTTCAGGTTGGAGCACTATATAGGCCTTACCTCATGTTCGCTACTGAACCACACACATATACAGACATAAATTATCAATTTACATTCAATTTTCATTAAAAAGATATTGAATATATCAAGCTTACCACAATTCATGGAATAATACACAGTTACGTTGACTGGCAATGAATATAGCACAATTTCGATCTGCCGATGTCCCAGGCTTTTATTTAGAAAAATATGCACTGGCGCTCAACGCACTGGTTCTTTAGTAAGTTTATTTGAAAATGTGGTGCTGAACTAACGCTTCTAATTGACTATATTGGCGGGTCTAACCAATCGAGCCATGTTTACACAAGCGTTTGAAAAAAAAGTACCCTTCCTTCCGTCTCCCCTAACAACAAAAGATAGTATTTGTAGCCCGACTAATCGTGTTTAGCCTTACATTTATTGCGCTCCAATCAAATAGGATTTAACATGGGGACCTATTTCCCGTACAATGGTGGTGTCAAAATCTGCCACTGAGCGATTCTGATTTTGGTGTTGTCTGACACCCTCACTATTTCTTTTAGCTATAATTTGTTAATTCCTAGACTATTTGCGTAACGTTTAACATATTCTTTGTCAGCAAGTCCTAAGGAACCCAAATATACAAATTTAAAGGAGCTAAGTGGCTGCGTTCAAAATATGCATTTTCTTCTAGGATAGTCGTGCTGTTGCCACCTCCTCACTTCCAAACTTTATGGTGTCTGGTGTACTGTCATGTTTTCAGACATAAAACAGTATAATGTCATATTTCCTAATAAGCATTTTGTAAGTTTTAAAACCTAACTCTCGTATGGGTAGTGTTTTTTATCACTGTCGATTTGAAAAAAGCTAGTGCTTGTGGCCTTACACGTGTGATGGTAGTAATTGTATAGCGAGACGCGTGTTAGTGTGGCATGCGTTCCGGCTTTCAGCCCTCCCTTCTCTCTACCCTAATTCCATCTGTCTTTCGTTTATGGTAACTTAGTGTATAAAATGACATGAATAGAATATTAAATATAGGTCAGCTTGCGTATCTCAAGGTTTTTCTTAGAAAGGCAGTACACGTTTTATTGAGTTGTGGAAACGCGTGTATGCTGCAGTAGGCTTTTACTATCAACGTGGAACGTTATAATTTGCAGACGAATTAGAAAACAAGGGGGATTTCGAGTACAGTCATTGTGACAGCACTGTTCTTTACCATTCTTCTTTCCTTTTATTGCAGTTATTTGTTAGGCTTTACATTTACTTTTTAATTTATATATGTGGATTAGAATTTCACACGACAAATTCTCCCCACTTGAAACAGACGTTATATGTCAGTCTATAATTCTATATACACATAGAGAAATTTATTATCTTTCCTGGGGCTTAGGGTGATTCTCATCACACGGATGGCGGCTTAAAAAATCCGCTCCCAGATTTGTTTTTCCACTTATATACTCTATGCTAAACTCATATGGTTGCATCAGTAATGACCAACGGAGTAATCTAGAATTTTCATGTCTAGCTTGCGCTAGAAACGACAAGGGTTTGTGATCCGTTTGCAACTTAAATGCCTTACCATACAGATAAATATTGAATTTCTTTATCGCCCATATTACTGCAAGACATTCCTTTTCGCTAGTTGAGTAATTGGTTTCAGCTTTATTCAACTTTCTGCTAGCATATGCCACTGGGCTTAATTCCCCATCCAATGCATCTGATTTCTGTAGCAGAGTCGCACCTAACCCAATATTACTGGCATCTGTCCTTACTATGAATTCTTGACTTAAGTCAGGTAATTTCAAAATAGGTTTACTTGTGAGCTTTTCCTTCAATTCTTGGTAAGCCATTTCACATTGTGGTGTTGTTGCCAGTAATTTTAATGAAAGGGACGTGATCTGGAAAATGTTAGGTGAGCAGATTAGATTATGGGTTGTCGTTGCTTGAAGACGTGATTGTCTTTAAGGTTAGGTTAAATTGTAATAGTAGAAGTAAAGTTGGAAAGCGTGTGAACGCTAGTCATTTCAATTGTGGAGATTTATTCACTCCGAACTGTTTTGAGCTACGGGTGTTTTAGCTATTTGTGGCTAGCCCGTGCAAGTAGTGAGACTGAGCGGTGTTTTTTGAACAGCCGGGTCTCGTATCTGTTTTAGGCGGGAGATGTGTATTCCCGTGGGCAGTGAGTTTTGGGCATCGATCTGGAGAGGTCGCCCCATAGTGTGTGTTCTCGATGGTAAACCTGTACAGTGCTGAAGATAAGAGGCCATGATTTGTGTAAGGCCATTATTTCCTGAGAGAGGATAATTGTGTTATGTGAAGACATGTTGATAGGTGAGATTAGTGCAGACTGCTGGGTGAGCAGTATTGTGTGTATTTATATTAGCACGGCGAGGATGTCCGTTTGCTATCTTTGAGAAGGATCCATTATTATTAATATAGCGCTTATGTGAGGAGTATCTGGAGGATACCATATTTATGCAGTAGCACGGCGATGATGTGAGCCGTTTGCTATCTGTGAGAAGGATCCATTATTATTATGATAGCGTTTATGTGAGGAGTATCTGGAGGATACCATATTTATGTTAGCACGGCGGGGATGTCCGGTTGCTAACGGATCCATGATTATTATGTGAGGAGTATCTGGAGGATACCATATTTATGTTAGCACGGCGGGGATGTCCGGTTGCTAACGGATCCATTATTATTATTATAGCGCTAATGTGAGGACAGGTGAATAGCGCTGAGTTGAGGAGTATCTTTAAGGAGGCCATGGATATTGTAGTATCTGCATGATTCTGAGATGTGAGAAGTACTTTGTTATTGTATTGCTGTAACCTGTAATTTGACTATGACTGTGTATTCGATGTTAACGTAACGTGTTGTGGTATAATAAACATTCATTAACTATCACCAGCCGTTACACCCTTCCATGCTTCTGATGTGGGTATCTGTGTAGTGTGTGACTGTACCTATACACACCCCACTTATGACACCAACACACAACCGTAGTATTATCAACAGTACCCAGCCATTAAACTATTAAATGAGTATTATCAGTGGTGATCAAACTCGACTATTATTAGTTATGTACCCAGTATGAATTAACGTAATTATCAGAGATCTTCTGTTTGCTGATGATTGTGCCCTCAATGCTGGCTCAGAGGCTGATCTGCAGCATAGTGTGGATAGATTCTCCGAAGCCTGCGCCAACTTTGGGCTTACCATCAACACGAAGAAAACAGAAATCATGTACCAACCAGCTCCTGGCACAGTTTATACTGAGCCAGTCATCAAGGTTAATGGTGAGAAACTGAATGTTGTGAACAGATTCACATACCTTGGTAGCACACTATCCCAGAACATTGTCATTGATGATGAGGTGAACACCAGGATCTCCAAAGCCAGCAGCACATTTGGCAGACTATACACCAACGTTTGGCATCGAAGTGGCATTAGTCTACAGACAAAGCTGAAGGTGTACAGAGCTGCGGTGCTTCCAGTGCTGCTATATGCACGTGAAACATAGACTGTATACAGGCGCCACGTAAAGAAGCTAAACCACTTCCATACAGTCTGTCTCAGGAAGATAATGAACATCAAATGGCAAGACAAGATCCCGGATACCGCCGTTCTTGACAGAGCTGGTATCCCTAGTATTGATACTATTCTGATGCAGTCACAAATTCGCTGGGCAGGTCATGTAGTCCGCATGCCAGACCATCGACTGCCAAAGATACTCTTTTATGGTGAGATGCAGAAGGGTAAACGCTCCCATGGTGGCCAAAAGAAGCGCTTCAAAGACACGTTAAAGACGTCATTGAAAACCTTTGACATAAACCCAGACACATGGGAAGCTGCTGCGCAAGACCGAACTGCTTGGCGCACATCTCTTCGTAAAGGTGCAGCAGCATGCGAATCATCCAGAAGAGCAGCAGCGGAACAGCGGAGACAAGCTAGAAAGGACCGTGAAATAAAACCTTCACATGAAGCAAACATTCCCTGCCCAAACTGTCCAAGATCTTTCCAGGCCCGCATCGGGCTCTTCAGTCACCTTCGTACCCATAGACTAACCTAACATATTCTTAAATAATTGGATGAACAGAGTGGTCTTCATCACCCGTGATGGACGAACAACCAACGTAATTATCAGTACTGGCCAGTGTCATAGTATTATTATACGTAATTATCAGGTGTCCATGTAATTCGATCTGGATTTCCCTTACGTGTCAAATCAGTTAACGGTGCACATATGGAATTAAAGTTTTTGATATACTTTTGGTAGAAACCACATAATGAGACAAAGGATCTCACGTCTTTCTTGGTTTGTGGTCTTGGGGCTTTCTTTAGTTTCTCTAAATTCTTTGGGTCAGGGGTCATGTTTCCCTGATAAACTGTGTGTCCCAAGAATTCTAATTCTTTACATCCAACGCAACATTTGGTTGGTCGGGCTGTTAAATTCGCTTCCCTAAGTCGATTAAACAGCATGTTCAGAGAGTCAATGTGTTCCTCAAATGTTTCTGTTGCTATAAGGATATCATCCATGAAATTTGTGATACATGGATTATTCAGAGGGTCCAATAATTTTCTCATCATTCTAGAGAAGACACTAGGTGCATTCTTCAATCCAAATGGCAATCTATTAAACTCATAGTGTCCTTCTGAGGTACTAAAAGCTAGGTATGGTCTAACCTCAGGCTTTACTGGAATCTGATAGTATCCTTTACTCAGATCCACTTTTGAGAAATATTTAGCTTTATTTAGCCTGGCAAACAACTGATTTGTGTCCGGCAATGGATCCACCTGTCCTTCTGTAATAGCATTCAGTCTCCTATAATCTATACAGAGTCTATGTTCTCCAGAGGGTTTCCTTAAAAGTACAACACTGGAACTATACGAAGATTCACTGTGTGAAATAATTCCTTCCTTCAACAAATAGTCTATCTCTTCCTTCAAAGCTTTCTCCTTAGCAAAAGGAATCGAATAGGGTTTCATACAGACAGGTGTGGGGTCTATCAGTTTCATATCATATTCCAATAGGTTTGTATGCCCTGGTCGGTCTGTTAACACCTCTGTATGAGTATCTAGAACCTGTTGTACTCTCTTCTTTTGCTCTTTCGTTAAATGTGTACTGATTTTCACCTGTGCCGCTGTCTCACAGGGGTGTAATGGATATTCAAATGATGAAAGTGGTTCCTTTTTCATCTCCATTGCAATGGACAAGGTCAACAAGTGTGTCTCTTCCTGATGTTCTCTTTCCAAATATTTCTTCAGGAGATTCACATGATAGATTTTTTCTTTCCCCTTCTTATCTATCTTATAATTTGTTCTAGACACCTTCTCTAGAACTGTATATGGACCTTGCCATCCAATTTGTAATTTATTCTGACTACCGGGCAGAAGAAGCAGTACCTTCTCTCCCACAGCCAAATCTCTGTCTTTAGCTTTCCTGTTATAATAGGCAGCATGTTTCTTCCTGGCTTGTTTCAAATTTTCATTGGCAAGTTTCCAGCCAGTTTTTAAACGAGTGGTCAGCTCATTCACATATTGGTATGAGGATGTAATATTTTCCTCTGCCTTTTCATCAGTCCACGTTCTTAACAGAGCTTCGAGTGGACCTTTTATTGGCCTTCCAAATAATAATGTTGCCGGGGCCATTCCGGTTGAACTATGGGGTACCTCCCGATAAGCAAAGAGGGCGGCGTGAAGGTACTGATCCCATGTATCTGGTTTTTCGTGTGCCAACTTTCTCAGGATCGACATCAACGTGCCATTAAATCTTTCCACTTGGCCGTTCCCTTGGGGGTGGTACACACTACAATGGAAGTGTTTGGCCTGGAAGATCCTGAAAACTTCTTCTGTTAGTTTCCCCTTGAACTGAGAGCCATTATCAGTCAAGATTTGATTGGGAAAGCCTAACCTTGTGAAAATTGTGAGCAATGCCTCTGCCACATGTTTAGAATCAATCGATGACAGGGCTACCGCCTCTCCCCACATAGAACAAGTGTCCACCAGAGTCAGAATGTAGCTGTTCCTTCTCTTGGTTCGGGTGAGAGGTACCACAAGATCCACGGCAACTCTCTCAAAGGGTGTTCCCACTATGGGCATTTCCCCAAGAGTTGCTGGTGCAGTCCAATGCTTAGGTGCTACTCGTTGGCACTCTGGACAGGATTTTACATATCGTTTGATATCTTCAGTTATCCATGGCCAGAAATAGTGACAAGCTATACGCTGTCCTGTTGCGCTGATCCCCATATGACCACTGAAGGGAATCGCATGCCCTAGTTCCAACACTTTAGTCCTATATGAAGTGGGAAGGACCAGCTGTCCGTGACCATTGGATTCAGATCCAGCCTTCCTATAAATCAGTTTGTTCTTCATATAAAATTCTCCCTTGCCTGGAGGTGTATGAGATTTGGGCAACTTCTTGAAACACGGCTTGAGTGTTTTGTCCTCCGCCTGTGCCTTCCTCATCTCATCTGGATGAGTATTTATTGGATTATCCTCCTCCTTTTTAGACTGTGATCTGGTCTGCACTGTTGCCAATATCACAGGTCTCTTGGGATTCCCCAAGAAGACATATCTACACCCCAATATCAGAGGGTAGATTGGCTCATTTATCACTGCTGCTTTTATGATTCCTTCCACATATCGCGTTTTCACCTTTATCCGGGCGACGGGAAGTGTCATGGTAGCTACATCCTTGGTTGCAGTTTGAATCTCCACTGTTTTTGTGGTGTATTGATCTGCCTGCACCAGGTGAGAACTCACAACGGAATCGTAATCTAAACCGGTATCATATAAACACCTTATAGTGACACCATTACAGATGACATCTTCACACACTGGGGGGTGGTATGGTTCCTGTAGTTCTGCAGGTTTGACCTTTTTTTTTCCTTTTTCCCAGATGTCATAGCAGCACAATGAGGAGGTTTCCTTCTACAATGGTCAGTGTCATGATTGTTCATCTTACAATTTTTACACCACCTTTTCCCTTGGTTGAAAGATTTTCTTTCATCATATTTCCTTTCATCGAATTGTGGGGTTTTATTTTTATTGTCATACCGTGGCCTATCAAATTGGTGCTTACCTTTGTTTTGATCTCTAGGATAAAATTTATTAAAGTTCTGTGGTGCCCTAAAATTTTCCACCTGTTTCTTTTTGTTACCTGATACCTCTGCCTGAGCCGCTTGATACCTTTCAGCAACATTTAGCAACTCATCCAGCCTCTCTGCACCTTGTTCCATGAGAAACTTTCTCAGGTCTGGAGCCATGGACTCTCTTAATTGTTCTATAAGGACCATTTCCTTAAGATCTTGGGTTTTCCCCAGAGAAGTCCATTTCTCCAAGTATGTCTCTAACCGTGCAGAGAACTGGTGATAGGTTTCACCTGACAGTAGTTTAGCATTCCTAAATTTTTTCCTATAAAATTCTGCGTTCTTTTCATATCTTAACAAAAGAGCCTGCTTTAGCATGTCATAATTTTCTTGATCACCTCTGTTCATTTTGGCAAAAACTTCATAAGCTGCCCCACGAAGCCGTTGAGATAACTTTAAGCTCCACCTTTCTCTCTCTAACCCATACGTGGTAGCTAATAGTTCATATCTATTTAGATAGCTCTCAATATCATCGTCTTTCTCAACAAAATGATCTAAATGAAAATTCATAGCTGAGGTTGAGGCTCCCTGGCTAGCAGTGGCATCAGAGGTAAAGGGACTGGCACCATTTTCAGGAGCATGGCCTTGAAACTCAAACTCCCTTAGTCGTAACTCATGTTCCCTTTGTAATCTCTTCTCCTCCTTTTCTGCTTCCCTCTCTGCAGTCAATCTCTTCTCTTTTCTTTCTGCAGCCTGTCTTCTTTCCTCGGCTTCCAATGCTTTAGCCTCTTTGTCAGCCTCAATCTGCAACCTCTTATCCTCATCCTCTAACCTTCTTTCGGCCTCTTTTTTTAATCTTCTTTCTTCCCGTTCAATATATTTGTCACATTCAGCAGTGACATAAGCAATCATAATTTGCCCGTCCATTCCTAACTCTTTCGCAGTCTGTACAGCAGCAGATCGAAATTTGGCCAGGTCCGCCATTTTCTAACAGGTAAATTTATATAATGTCTAACTAAACAATACAATCTGATATTACTTATCCAAAGACACCACAGGCACTGAGAGCTCAACGTTATTTATTTCCACCCAAGGATACCTTTTAATTCTTATTATTCCCAATAGTGAATTACCCCCAATATTTATAATAGGGAAAGATTCAAAATCCCGGACGAGCCCCCAATATATGTGGTAAAATGGGATGTTATAAATATTTATAGGGGACTTAGTGTACTGACTGAGATCAGCTGTGAAGGTATCTGTATCTAATAGGGGTAGTGTTTTACAGATAACCTTACTTGCTACCACATTTATACCTCAGTCAGAATTATTCTGGAATATTGTGATGACTACGTTAAATGTCTAGGGTTATGTAAATGATGAAGTGTAAGTCACAACAACAACAGACAGATAAACAATTTAATTTATTCCACCACACTTGACAACACTGTGACACTCACACACATTTAACACTCTATAAGACTATCTTAAATGAGTCACTGGTAAAGTTTCAAATATTTATGTATTAATTACTTTCACTATTATATATCCTGATTCAACTACAAAGTGAACCAGGAATCACAATCAATTGTAATCACAATTTATATATACATAATTTATAAATATGAATCTTGTAGTGACATATTTTATTAATATTATCCTATGTGTGTCAGTGTGTAGTAGTACTATGAGGTAATACTGGTTTTGTTTTTCAAGCTATGTTGTTATTTGTCATCATGACTTCAAGTGTTTGTTTATCTGGGAAATAGTATGGGGAAAAAGTTCACAGTTCCTGTCAATTTAAACAAGGTATTGTCCCTCTTTTTTTTTTAAAATGTCAATTTTTGAGGGGACACATAATGTTGAGCTCCACTGGCCACAGAGGCTTAACTTTCGTGATGGCGGCAGGAAAAGACTCCTCTGCTCGATTGCTCCCCTGTGTTCTGGAGACACCTCACTAGTCGCTATCTGGACCCAGGAGTATGCTGTCAGCCTCCAGATTCAGCAAAGCTCAGACCAGGTGCTGCTCAATAACTTTAGGACCACAGTCCCTGAAACAAGAAGGTTGTACCTCCTACTTCATAACTAATTTATAATCTATTTCCAGACTGAACACAATACATGACAAACACTGAGTTCAGAGCGGTAGGCCAACTGTCAGCTTCATCTGAAATAATTTACACCAGTATACTCCTCCCTAATGGTCACTACGCCTCTGCAATTCCAGCATTAGTTCTTTCTAGTCAATAAGATAGGTGTCAGTGTACTGTTTGGCCATTCCATGCAGTTTTACTTTTCTCCGACACCTTCTGTTCAGGTTGGAGCACTATATAGGCCTTGCCTCATGTTCGCTACTGAACCACACACATATACAGACATAAATTATCAATTTACATTCAATTTTCATTAAAAAGATATTGAATATATCAAGCTTACCACAATTCATGGAATAATACACAGTTACGTTGACTGGCAATGAATATAGCACAATTTCGATCTGCCGATGTCCCAGGCTTTTATTTAGAAAAATATGCACTGGCGCTCAACGCACTGGTTCTTTAGTAAGTTTATTTGAAAATGTGGTGCTGAACTAACGCTTCTAATTGACTATATTGGCGGGTCTAACCAATCGAGCCATGTTTACACAAGCGTTTGAAAAAAAGTACCCTTCCTTCCGTCTCCCCTAACAACAAAAGATAGTATTTGTAGCCCGACTAATCGTGTTTAGCCTTACATTTACTGCGCTCCAATCAAATAGGATTTAACATGGAGACCTATTTCCCGTACAATGGTGGTGTCCAAATCTGCCACTGAGCGATTCTGATTTTGGTGTTGTCTGACACCCTCACTATTTCTTTTGGCTATAATTTGTTAATTCCTAGACTATTTGCGTAACGTTTAACATATTCTTTGTCAGCAAGTCCTAAGGAACCCAAATATACAAATTTAATGGGGCTAAGGGGCTGCGTTCAAAATATGCATTTTCTTCTAGGATAGTCGTGCTGTTGCCACCTCCTCACTTCCAAACTTTATGGTGTCTGGTGTACTGTCATGTTTTCAGACATAAAACAGTATAATGTCATATTTCCTAATAAGCATTTTGTAAGTTTTAAAACCTAACTCTCGTATGGGTAGTGTTTTTTATCACTGTCGATTTGAAAAAAGCTAGTGCTTGTGGCCTTACACGCGTGATGGTAGTAATTGTATAGCGAGACGCGTGTTAGTGTTGCATGCGTCCCGGCTTTCAGCCCTCCCTTTCTTTCTATCCTAACTCCACCTGTCCGTTCGTTTATGGTATCGTAGTGTATAAAATGACATGAATGGAATATTAAATATAGGTCAGCTTGCGTATCTCAAGGTTTTTCTTAGAAAGGCAGTACACGTTTTATTGAGTTGTGGAAACACGTGTATGCTGCAGTAGGCTTTTACTATCAACGTGGAACGTTATAATTTGCAGACGAATTAGAAAACAAGGGGGATTTCGAGTATAGTCATTGTGACAGCACTGTTCTTTACCATTCTTCTTTCCTTTTATTGAAGTTATTTGTTAGGCTTTACATTTACTTTTTAATTTATATATGTGGATTAGAATTTCACACGACAGGTTTCTATGTCAAGAGCCGGAGGTTCCTCGTTGTGGAGCAATAACGAGGAGAAAAAAATGTCGGCCATGTGCTTTGCTTTAAACCGAACGATCCGATCAGAGGAACTGACATCTCCGCATCGATGACCGACTGCAATAGATCTCCAACGACGTCTGTCTCTGTCACGGATTGCCTCCCCTGCTTTGCAGTAGTGGTCCAACAGTGGCCAAAACTCAAGAGTATCTAAACTCGGTCGTCAACGGTGTTTACCTTCGCACAAGATTACACTTGGCAGAGATGTAGATAGAAGTGTAATGACGCTTCTATCCGAAGGGAGATTTTACAAGATAATTCAGAAGTCGAGAACCAAGCGGCATAGCGCTGAGCAATGGTTAACTTATATCTGTCCGTCGCTTTTTGTGAAGGATTTAAGCAATGGTTTTTAGCCCGTTCAAGCCCCCAGCTGAGTTTATTCATCGAATTTCCTTTTATAATGGTATAGCTCTGTTTAGAGGTAAATATCTGTCTAGGTATATATATATATATATATATATATATATATATATATATATATATATATATATATATATATATATATATATATATATATATATATATATATATATATATATATATATATATATATATATATATATATATATATAAAATATTCTGGCTCATACGTTTGCTTTCATACATATAAAACTGAAACGACTATAATTGTATAGTTTTAAAACATTATGTAACAATTTTAATAATAAATTAGTCTTTAACAGTTAAAATAAATATGGAAAGATTGGTGAAATTTTGCTGTTCTGTCCATCTCTTGAAGTTATCTTCCCACTTTTAGCTCTGTTTCCCCTCTTGCACGTTTGCATTCTGCTCTTCCTTCCTTTACGGTTGTTAGCAAGGTGTTATGTCTTTTTATGTAACCAAAATATGTCTAACTTTCATCTCGTTTATTTATTATCTTTTCATTCCCATCTTGTCTAGAATTTATTTAGTTGCTTTATTGTTCTTCTATGATATGTACACCATATACCCTCAACTTTCTTCCAACTGCTTGTTCATTGTCCAAGTTTGAACTTCACACAGTAACGAAGAGTTTATAAAGCAATTGATATCTCTTGTTTTTAACTTGTGAGTTATTTGTTTGGATGTTACTATCTGTCTCGTGTTGTTGAATGTAGCTTTGGGTAATCCTATTCTAACTGATCAATGTATCTACAATTTAAGCTGCTTTTCTGTCGGGACAGCGATTTCAAAGGAAAAAAACTGAACTAACTTATAAAAATGAATATAAATATGTATTATTTATACTGCGCGCCACTGTACAAATGCCAGAACACAACATGCCAGTTGAGACAGATAAGGGGCAGAACGTAAAACGGGCCTGGCTGCATAATTTAACAGTTTTTAAAAACAAAGTACGTACATTCGTTCGTCGCGTCTAAGCCCAGTTGAACCGGTTTTGCACACTGACGTTATTGATAGAGTCATAATACAGACATTTGGAAAAGCCTGAGATCTTCACAAGCGTGAGGTTGTGCCAGATATATGAGATTCAAAACAAAAGAAACACCAAACAAAGACCGTGGAAATGAGTTATTCTCCTCATCTCATTGTCAATTTTTTACTCCTTTTGTGGCAGTGAGTCATCGCTACAGTTGGTCCACTTGCAGGATCCTGCATCAAAGCATTCATATGTTCTGGCATCGGTAGTTTCTATACCAATTTGTTCATATGATGATTAAGCCAGCCTCATGCGCAACCTCAAATTAGTCGTCTGCTACGACATGCTTGATGTTGCATTAATTAGCTCGATTCTTTCTTTGTCTCCTCACATTTCCCCGGAAACTATACAAGACACAATCAAAATTACAATCAAAATTACCACCAGGACGATAAAGTAGAGATGGTTGGAAAACAACCTATGCATGGAACAATCAAGTATTGCCCGAGAAGAATTAGGCTGGAAGCCACAAGGGATGAGCAAAAGAGAAGGCCAGTAACAACAGGGTGGCAAATGCCGTGGCTGGAAACGTAGGCGATGATG